>PVKU01000094.1:302497-760548 GCA_004027475.1 Anoura caudifer | reverse complement strand
CCATCTAATCTCACTGCTATTTCCTCGGTTTCCCCATCTAATCTCACTGCTATTTCCTCGGTTTCCCCATCTAATCTCACTGCTATTTCCTCGGTTTCCCCATCTAATCTCACTGCTATTTCCTCGGTTTCCCCATCTAATCTCACTGCTATTTCCTCAGTTTCCCCATCTAATCTCACTGCTATTTCCTCGGTTTCCTCCCTTGTAATCACCTTATCAAGTGAGGGGCAGTTGTCTGCTCACGCAGCACAAATGTGACAGGTGGAAGTGAACCCTCCCTAAAACCAGAGAGTGGGTAGGGCTTCTTTTCACTCCAGATGAAGATCTAACAAAAATACAACTACCCTCCCAATGATGTTTTACTTCTTTCGTCTTCACTTGGTGTCCAGGTTTGAGACCGGGTCATTTATTACTTGAGGAAAGGATTTTCCATCTCAAGGATACAAAGAAGAAACGGACCGATTATTTAATAATCAATAATACTACACTGCAGACAGATCTGAGTATGACTGTCCCTGGTCACTCCCATGGCCACTTGATGATGGGAAAATGGGATGTTAAAATTCTTTCCTTCAACAGTGACTTCCTAAGACAGCAAATGCACTAGGTGAAAATCCTCAGTGACTCTGTCTTCCCACCAGTCAGCCACCTTGAAAGAAATGGTTCAGTGTAGACAAGTCCCCTTCATCTTTTCTTCTACAAAGACTCCCCCCCAACTCGACTGCCACAGTGAGCATTTAGGTTGTCTGTGACCTTACGGCTATGACGGCAGTAAGAGTTGCAGTCCAAGAGGGCACAATCCTGGGCCAGAAGCCTTCAAAGCATATAATCTGGGAGGATCAATTTACCTGTTCACACTCAGACACCACACCTGTAAAATGGGGCAGTACTGACCTCATGAAGCTGTTTCAACAATTGTGATGCTGCATTTGGCACAGTACCTGACAAATGTCTGAATGCTGACTGTTGTTAGAACATTTAAATCAATTAAGGGTGCTTCTACATAAAGTTCGGAAGGCCAAAAAGTCCTATGGACACCTTAAGTTTCCTTCCTCATAGTAGTCCAAGATACTTATGAGATCCATTTTAGAAGAAAGTCAAACTAACACGAGAAAGATACAGGATTACATATATGTGTGTATATGTGTGTTGTATGTATACATATACATACGATATATACATGTGTATATATGATATACATGCATACATAGGATGTGTGTGTGTGTGTATCTCCTCACCCAAGGACATTTTTTTCATTGTTTTTTTTTTTTGAGACAGAAAGGAAGGGAGAGAAACATCAATGCAAGAAAGATACATCGATTGATTGTCTCCCATACATACCCAGAGTGGGGATTGAACCCACAACCTAGGTATGTGCCCTGACTGAGAATCGAACCCATAACACTTCAGTTATGGGGCAACACTCCAACCATAAGCCACTTGGGCTAGGACACAAAGATACACTTTTTAACTATGTAACTCAATCACGGTCCCATTAAGGTCACATCAAAACTAGAAACAGCAGGTCTATCAAGTAAATCTCATCAGAAAGCTAAGAAGTCTTTTCTGAAATATTCTCTTAGAAGAAAACCATGAGAAGACTAGGATCTTCAGATTTTCTTTACTATCCTGCAGCATCCCGATAGAAAAATAAATGCATCACTAGAAAGTAAATTTGGAATAAAATACAAGTATAAGGCTTACATACTTTCATAAACTAGCTGCACATCAAAGAAATTGAAAAAGAACAAGAGAGACCCTGAGTGAAGCATGTTATGCTCACCTCCCAGAAACACGTTTCCAGGACAAAGGGAGACTGTCAGCCCCGACTGAATGCCCAGGGCTCCCTATACTCCCCTTTACTTTTAAAAGCGGCCACCATCCACTCTCCCTTGGGACACAGTAAGACAGTGTAAAAGGTCTCCATAACCCCCGCTCCTGTCTTTGCTGCACACAGTGGCACACAGTCACAGCACATCTGAAATTGAAAAGGTTTTATAATCACTAAAATGGGAAAAGATGGACACACTAACACAAAGACCTGAGAACACTACGAGTTTAAAAAGTGGACTCTAAAGAACAAAGTAAGCGAACAAGCAAAACAGAAACAGACTCAGAGACACAGAGAACAAACTCACAGTTACCTGCAAGGAGGGGGTTAGGGGACTGAGTGAAAAAGGTGAAAGGATTGAAAAGTACAATTCGGCAGCTGTACAACAGTCACGGGGATGTAAAGTGCAGCACAGGGAACACAGTCGATAATATCGTAATAACTGCGTGTGGTGCCAGGTGGATACCAGACTTACTGGGGAGATCACTTTGTAAACATAAATATGTAACTACTATGCTGTACACCTGACACCAATATAAAATAGTACTGAATGTCAACTGTAATTGAAAAATAAAGAAGAAAAAAATAAATTAAAAATAAAACTGCAAATAGTCATTAAAAGAAAAAGGAGAGAGCCCTGCCTGGTGTAGCTCTGTGGTTGAGCGCCGGCCTGCGAATCAAAAGGGTCACTGGTTCGATTCCCAGTCAGGGCCCAATGCCTGGGTTACGACCCAGGTCCCCAGTGGGGGATATGTAACAGGCAACCACACACTGATGTTTCTCTCCCTCTCCTCTCTCCCTTCCCCTCTCTGAAATCTAAATAAACAAATTTTTGAGAGAAAAGGGAGAGAAAGTCTGTCAAAGTTTTCACAGTCACGGATAGCACCTGTCTGTGGTTGCTAACTTCTAGGTAAGCAGATGGACAAGTCTTCCAATTTATCCCTGAGAGAAGGACACAAATACTTTCAGCAAAGAACCCTGAAAATCCGGATGGGAGTAGAAAACAGAAGACTGTATAAGAACAACAATTAAAATAAAATTTAATTTAAAAAAAAATAAAAAAAATAAAAAAAATTAAAAAAAAAGAACCCTGAAAATCCAAATGCCAGGAGAACAGTGAACCAGGGTTCCTTAAGAAGGCAATCAGCGTAAATGGATGACACCCATTCTCGAGAGCCTCCCCTCAAAGGGCTGGGACACACCTCCTGGGTCTGTCCTGGCAGGGAAGCCATGCAGTCAAGCCAGGCCTTTCTTTGTAAGAGTTTCTGAGCCCAAGCTACACAAAGGGCTGAAATGCAATAATTAAGTGCGTGTGATTGCAGATATGGTGACCATCAGCTAAAGAGGACATAGGCCGTGGTGAATGAGAGATGTTTGAATCCAGGCTGACAGTGGGCAGCACTGTGTCAAAACTAACAGGTAAGGAAATGAACATGGACTCAAGCTACTTTTCAAGAAGTTTAATTATAAAGCCTAGAGAGTAACACCTCCAACAAGGGAGTATTTCGGGGAGGAGAGGTTTTTTTAACAGGGGAAAAGAGGGTACCACTATGTATGCCAAGGAGAAACATCACAAACAAGAGGGAAAGTTTAAAATGGAGGAAAGATAAGATACTTTTTCAAAAAGTAGCAGAAAATTGGATCGAGAAAACAGGAAAAAAATAAATGTATCTGGGTAAGAAACAGACACTTTTCATTATCAAATGAAGAGTGGGAATTTAAGCCTTGACCTTGTAGGTTGAGTCTTCTTCTTTGAAGAGACTCAGGCTTATCCAGGACAGATAGAGTCATCCTGTTAAAAATAATGCAAAATTCTTCTCCTAGTCTTATCTGAAGCGGGGTGGGGTGTAGGGTAAAGCGGGAAAATGGGACTTCTTTAAACAAAGACTTCCTGAGTGCTTATGTGCTATATGCTGAGGACACAGAGATAAATTATCACCATCAAGAGTTCACAATCTGGTGAATGAGTGAGCACTGTAAATAAATAACTTCAAACAGTGTGACAGTTGCAGTAATGCAAGCAGACACAAGGTAGGAAGGGTCACAAGGAATGAAGAGTCAGCCGAGCACGGGAGTCTTGGCCAAACAGGGAGAGTTTTAAACGCTTGATCTTGTTCAGAGCAAACAAACAAAAGGCAGGTTAAAAAGAAGATTAATCTAATAGAAAGCACACCTGTCACAAACACGGTCCTGGAGAGGAACACTTCCCCAGCCAGTTTCTCCTTGCCTCTTCGATGAGAAAAGAGTTGGGAAAAATTGCACCATAAAAACAAAGAATGCTTTTAAGTCTTATCTTGATGGGAAGAGAATCAATTTAATTAGACTAAGATTCAAACAGGCTTAAAGAAAGAAAAGTTTAACAATTGCATTAAAAAAAATCTGTATTACTGTTACACCTCTCAGTCCACTCGAAGTGACTTTCTATTGAATCTAAGGCAGGTTTGGACCCAACTGTCATCCAATGCAATTTACAACCTGCTTTCCATCTGGCCACAAGGTGAGGCCACCACAGAAGTGCCTGTTGAATGCCTGTCACTATTCTGGGTGCTATAGTTGCAGGTGGGTGCAAAAGAAAGGCTCCGACCTCACAGAACTGACAGTCTGGATGAAGCCATGTCACATGTTTGGAAGCTTGTTTTCCATTTCAGTAATGTCTTCATAAAAGGAGTGAATTTAATTCATAATCACCTACTATTCAATATGCCCTGTGGTGGGGGGATGAGGGGTGAGGTGGCATTGGGGAGGTTAGATTACCCCAGGGAGCCTCTCCTCCCCAGCCTCTGTAGGGGGCCACTTTAGCCTGCAAGAACAATTCTCCAGTAGGTGGGAGCAGCACTTACAAAGTAGAGCTACCAATGTGCTCAAATGATGTAATAACAATGCTAAAGCAAAGATTGTGCAGGTGATGGACAATTCAGCATCCTTTGTATGGATTATACAATTAAATCCCACAGACCTGCCACCCCCCACCCATTGCTCAGGAACTAGAGATTTCAAATACACACTACTATTCACAAATACTATGTTATTCAAATTTGAGAAGGCAAAATATGGGAAGAAGACAACAAAAGATGTCAGTTTTTAGTTTTATTTAAATCAAGAACTAAGAATATAAATCATCTGAATTGACAATGAGATAAAAAAAAACAAAAAACAAAAAAACTAGCGAATGCTTCATACACCAGCTGATGCAGGCTCACAGCCTGGCAAGCAAGTCATGTGTCCTGACAGACGAAACCTCTTGTGTGGTCTGCCCAGCATGCTGTCAATCTTAAAGTCAAGAATATGACAAGGACACCCACAGTGCTGCCTTCTAAGTTCTTACCAAAGCATCAAGGAAACAATGAAAAAAGTACCCTTTAGGATGATGAGTTGTCTCTAAAAATCTCAAGTGTCAAGTGGCAGGGAGGGCTTTTAGAAACACAGTTTACAGAGAAGGTTGGCAAATACAAATGAACCTTCTGTAAATATATCAAAATATATTAATCTCTTATAGTCACAATGCAAATTAAAATATGCTCTTTTTATTTATCAGACTTGGAAAGGCTGAAAAAAAATTTTCCCAGGAAAAGTACATCCTTGGAACATTGGGCCTCTCATTGTCTCTGTGCTATTTTATGACTTTATATTAATAATGCATGTTTACCAGGTAATGAATCTCTATTTTAAATCTAAAATAAAAGATGGAAGCCACATGAAGGCTGGATTTTACGTGGTTTGCAGCTGGCTCCCCAAGGGTCAGGCCCTCCGATGCTGGTTTGGACAAATGCTGGCTGCGGTTAGGCCCTGTCGGTTAATCCATTCAGCACCACACCACATTTAACCACGTGAATTGATATTAAATCCAGCTTCCACATGTCACTCCCCACCTCACAAAGAGTCGTTTTTCTTGTCTCCTACAAATAAGACCCAATGCTAAAGCTCTCAGCTCTGTCCCAAAAATGTCTCTTGACTTGGATTCTTCTCTGTTCCACTTGGAGCCCTCTGTCCCTCCCTCCCAGGGGAGGCAGCTGCTCCCAGCTTGTTCCTCTGCAGTTTCTTCTACCTTCTTTCCTTGCATCTGATGACCCCTGGTGATGATAGTTAACCCTTCAGGTTGCTGGGCTGCTAAACAACAGCTTCTCAACCCAGGGGCCAGCAGAATCTCCTGCAGAGCTCTGAAAAAATACCAACTTCCAGGCCCCATCCTTAAACTATGAAATTAGAGCATGAGGTTCAGGGTCCAGCCATCTAAACTCCTAACACTAGACTGAAAACCTCAACAGCAAATTCACCAACCAGGTTACAGGTTACAGGTAATCACTATACTGTTATCTGTGTCTATGAGGGGTTTTTTTGTTTGTTTGTTTGTTTGCTGCTTAATCCCTTCACCTTTTTCACCCAGCCAGCTCTGTGCCTGGCCCATGGACAGGAGGGGGAAGAAATGATGGTCACTGAATAAAAAGGTCTATCAGTCCCTTCAGCAAGGTTGTTCCTAACCAGTCTTTGTGAATTTTCCTTTAGAAGTCCAGTGCCTTTAGTATTTTCTAAAAACCCACCAGTTACTTGCCTATCTCTTGCTGTCTTAGCAGAGGACAAAGGAGAAAGATGCAAGTTAAATCTCATCAACAACAGCCAGGTGGCCCTGGCTGGTGTGGCTCAGTGGATTGAGCACCGGTCTGCAAACCAAAAGGTTGCCTGTTAGATTCTCAGTCAGGGCACAACCTCAAGATGTGGGCCAGGTTCCCAGTTGGGGGTGTGAGCAAGGCAACTGATCATGTTTCTCTCCCTCTCTTTCTCCCTCCCTTCCCCTCTCTTAAAAATAAATAAATAAAATCTTAAAGGGAAAAAAAAGAGCCGGATGGTCAAGTCTAACCTGAGAGACGCCGGACAGATATTACATAGCCAGAAGGCAAGAGGCAGAGTTCCCGAAAGCGATACCAGCACACAAGTCTAGGATAAAACTGGTTTAATAACCACCCTGCACCACCACAAGTCACGCCCAGAGACGACAAGTCCCAGAAGCTCACCTGAGTCTACAACAGGCAGAGCAGGCGGTAGTAATGATTTGCAGGATGACTGCAAATGCAAACAGTTTGAAAATCTAGGGTATGAATTATGAAGCACACCACTGGAGAAGAGTAAATGTCAAAAGTGAGTGCTGGTCTTTGGACAGCCCCTGCTATGTGAGGAGGGCAGATGCCAACCTGGGCTTGTGGCTGCAGACAGAGGAAGAGCAGACCAGGGTGCTGGATGAGGGAGGGAGTTGTTCTGGGCTCCTCTTATTACCAATCTCCCTTAAACCTCCCATTTGTTCCCTGGACAGGAAGGCTTGGAGCACAAGCAATGCTTCCCTGGGTGAAAAGCTCCTTCTGTGCAAGGGCCTTGGTCCTGAAAGTGGCCAAGACAGACATGTACCTCCTGTGAGGTGCCTGCTATGTCTCTGTCCCACCCCAGGCCAACAGGCAGGAGAGTCCCTTACCAGACATGCAAAATTTCTAAAACATTTCATTACAGAAGAAGCAAGCTTGGGAGATATATTGCTTGCTTTATTAACACTCCCTCTTCAGACAAAAATTGCCTGCACTGCAACCATACATAAACCACTAAAATGATGTTAAGTTTCAAAATAAATGTTGTCAGGCAGCAAAAACTCACTGAGCGCATCTGCATCTATAGCTTCCTAATCTTTGCAAAAACCAGGTGAATAAGGTACTAAAATGTAAAGAACTCTGTATCCTAATTTTTATGTGCTTGAGAAAAATGTTCACACATTAATAAACTGGTGATGTTCTCTGGCCTTTTAAGATTCCTCCACAGAAATAAGCCAACAAAGAAACCAAGTGCCCTCAGAGAAGCAGCTGAATGGGGGAAAGAGTCGCTGAATACTCTTAAAGAAAACTTCATGCGTCATTTTCTGAGGTACTGCATATTGCCATGTATAATGCACATTTTTTTGCCCAAATTTGTGAGCGAAAAAAAGGGTGCGCGTTATACATGGGTACTGCCTGAAATACCGTGTACTTGTTCTTATGTTTTGTAATTATTTGTCACACAAAATTTCTTGTACCATAATAAATTCAAAAATGCTAAAATTCCTTTATAATACAAAAGACAAGTATCTAAATATAAATAAATTATTGAATTAAAGAATTAAAACAAAAGGTTTTTTTTCCCCTGAAAGTTTGGGCCAAAAACATGGGTGTGCATTATATATGGGAGCCCATTATACACAGCAAAACATGGGTACTTTGAAGAGTTTTGACTTCTGTTTTTCGTGTTTTGTTTGTTTGTTTTATTTTTAACCACCTTTACAGACTCCTGGAGACAGAAGCTGTAACCAGATTGGGGCAACACTTTGCAAACGTCCCTGCATCCTTCAGGCTCTGGTGCTTTGGTTCCTGGGCCTCTGCCCAACCCACCGACTTCTCCCAGACATTCCTGGTGCTGGAGGGCTGTGAGCAGGCAAGAAGCAACAGGATCTGAGGCGGAGTCATGCAAAACTTTCTCATCGTATGGGAAAAACTTAACACTTGCATTCATCGACCAAATGCCTAAGTGTGCCCAAAATTCCACACCGTTGCTGAGCAACTAGCTATAACATACTGTCTCCTGGGTGTGCTCACTGCACACATAAGATCATGTGGGTCACATGTAACTGTGAATAGAGTTAATATGCCCATGTTAGAATTGGGGACCCCATGGCTATGACATGCTAGCCTAAACTCAATAAAGAAAGTTCCCATTTGCCACAATGGGGTAGAAACTGGAATCTGTATCCCTCTTCCAGCCCTCTACCTGCCCTGCTCTCCCACCACACAGCGTATCTTTGTTAGCATTACTCACATCAACAAGATCGAGTTCATTCCCACACGTGCTTCAGGCACCTGCAGCCCTTCCCTCCCAGGGGATGGGTGTTATGGATGCATCATATAAGGGACACAAGGGCACAGGCGATAAGCCCTGCCCCGGTTCAGAGAAGCAAAGCATCAAAACTCCGGAAGAGAGACAGACGAGTTCACAGAAACTGAGTTGGATGGTGAAGGATCCAGAATTTTCTGGAGCAGGGACTCAAGGCAAAAGTGGCCAATGTAGCCAAGGTATAGAGGATACAAAGGACAAACTCTGCTCAGGGACAATGAAGCATACTCTGGTTAAGCAGAGAATTTGTGGATAAGCCTGATCCTTGAGTGAGAGAAGCAACCCCAAACCCCTAGCACTCAGTAGTGCAATATAACAGTACCTCAATCAATGTGCAGGAAAGAAAGAATATTTCGTGCTGACTGTTGGAAATAAGGCTACAGAGGTATGTAAGACCTTAAGACTTTGAATTCACATGTAGAAACCTTACCCTTGACCATGGGAAGGAATTCAGGCCACAGCACCTTGCTTCATTTCATGAATCAAGGTGATTGATGAAAATCACCTTGCTCCTCTCTCCCTCCGTTGCATTCACCTGGCAAAACCGCAGCCTGGCTGATCCCAATTATTTGCCCCCCCCCCCCAGGCTGAATGTAGCTGGGGGGAAATACCTGGATGACTGCCTCCCTCTGAATCTGATCTCAAACCGAAAGTGGAAAAGTGGACATGCCACCACCCTGTTGACATTTCTGCAATCCCAATATGCTCATTTTCCCACTTTCCAAAAGGACCACTCCACTGCTCTTCTACCACCTACCCACTCCCTTCCTGCCTCACCCAGCCTCGGTGCCTCTGAGAAAACAGCAGCAATGGCACAGGAAGCCCCTCTTCCCCACACCGTACTCCCCTTGCCCTCCCGCCCTCCTGCCTGCCTGCCTATCTTTTTGCTCCTGCTCACTACCTTCCCGCCTGTCACTGGGGATGAAATGTCCCTGCTGCCTGCAAAAGCCCAACCCTCCAAGTGCACCAGCTCCCAGCCCATCTCACCTCCCACCCTCCACTTCTTCCTCTCCTGTGGCACTGCTGACGGTATTCAGAATTCATACGCGCTCCAACACTCACTCCTTCCAAAGAAACCTGTTTCTCCCATCACACCAAACTTCGCCCTCACCTAGGTGCTAGGACCACCATCCTCATTCCATTCTCCCTTCGAGCCACCCCAACCTGCCTTCTCTGGCCTCCAGTCTATGGATACTGCACATGGCGGGCACCAGGGCTCCAGGTTGTCAACCCTGGTGGTCAGCTCTTTGGTCCAACTGTTCTTGATCTCTCAGCATCTCTTAAGTGGGGCACCCATTCCTGTCTTCAAACCTGAACTTCACTTGGCTTTTATGACCAGATATACTCAGGTGGCTCCCCACCTGGCAGCAGCTCCTTCTCAGGACCCTGCTCTGCCCCCACTGGGGTCACCTCCCCTTCCCTGCCACACACTTGCCCCTAAGGGATCTTACCCAGAGGCAGGTTTGAAACACCATGTATGACCACTGGCTCCGGAAACCATCTGCCCACTTCAGTGGGGGCAGTCCATCACCAGCCCTCAGTGTAACCTGGGAGGGCCCTCTCCCCAACCCAATCCCAGAGCTCCCGCCCTCAAGCCCAGCTCCAGTTGTCCCGAATCAGGAAAACAAACAATCTTCCAGGGCCTTCAGAACCCCACTGGTCTCTCCCCTTGTCAGGCCTCCTAAAACATCTAAACAGTCAGCAGCAGTAGGGATTTATGACTTCATGACAGGCATTCCGTAATTGTTCCCTAAATGCCTTCTTCTTTGGTGGAAATCCACTCTCCCCAACTCGGTTGCTTCTGAACGAGGCAAGCATTCCTGTTTGTGTGCCTGGCATGGAGCCAGACACACCGGTGATGTCCAGTTATCAGGGTCGATAGCAAACAAACATAACATTTTATAAAGTAAACACCAAAACTCATGCAGTGTTTTTAGTCTGTTAAACAGTCTGAGAAAAATCTGGACTTTGTTCCTGAGTTACTTGACAAATCATTAAAAAAAAAAAAAAAAAAAAAAAAAAAAAAAAAAAAAAAAAAAAAAAAAAAAAAAAAAAAAAAAACTTTGTCTAGAACCACCATGTAGCATCATGAGGAAAACACCCACATTTGGAAAAGCAAGGGCTAAATTTGTAAAACCTTCTATCACTGAAGCCCTCACAAATTTTAAAACTTAAGATACTGAGAAGCATTTCACATAAAACATGAAAATTTAAATTGTTTACTATATTCCTAACAAAAACATTCAATGTGGTTAAGTTTTTACTCAATGTGTGTGCAAAAATAATCAATGCAATTTAATCCTGTAACCCAAAAGGCTGCAGAGATGCAGAGACAAGTGTGGTCATGCCAAGAATTTCTGCTAGACCTCTCCGTAAACGTGGCTTTGGAAAGGAGAGAGGAGTGCTGTTCATGAAGACAGTCGAACAGCCTGAGCTTCAGGCTATGTTTAAGTCCAGTTCATCCACTATGTAGAATTAGCCTTCCTTCATTATTAAAAATAACAGTAACAAATCCTATCCTATCCTTGCCATCCTCTCAACCCCCAGTTGGCCACACCTAAGAGATAAAAACTTAAACCAGAGCGCTTGCCTATTCTCCAGCTGGTCCCTACAGCCGTCCCTCTCACCATTCTGGGCAGCGGTCACTTGCCATTGACATTGTAGAAACATCCACTGCGTAGCCCTGCAAGCCACACTGCCCACCTCCAAGCAGGTGGGCATGCTGAGGTCCCCACCTTCCACCCCCTCATTTCTTCCCCTCACCATTTCCTTCACAATTACCTTTCTCAACCTTCTAAATTGGATCAGGATCCTCCGATCCTCGATCCCACCAACTGTGCCCCAAGGAGGTCTGGGATGCCTTGCTCTGGGTGCCTTTTGCTACGTGGGTTTCCCAATATTAGAGCATTTACCATGTTCTGAGACTTATCCATGAATCTTTCTCCCTAAATATTTCCCCAAGTTCCTGGTGAAGAAAGACCACATTTGTAGTTATATTCAGCACTGGCTTGAATTGTGTGCACCAAAAACTATGTCCAAGTCCTAACTTCTGGCATTTCTGAAAGTGACCTTATTTGGAAAGTCACTGCAGATGTAAGGAAGTTACGAATCATGAGATGGGATCCTCTGGGACTTAGGGTGGACCCGAAATTCAGTAACTGGTAGTCCTTGTAAGAGAAAGGAGAGCATTTCAGACAAAGAGAGGGAAGAAGGCCTTGTGAAGACAGAGGCAGAGATTGCAGTTGATTTGCTACAATCCAAGGAAGGTCAGACGCAAGGGTTCCCCTAGGGCTTTGGGGAGGATCATGGCCCTGCTGACACCTCGATTTCAGATTTCAGGCCTCCGGAACTGGGAGAGAAGAAAAGTATTTTCAGCTCCTGGTTTGTGGGAATTTGCCACAGCTCTAAGAAACTAACACCTCACCCAAACCTCAACATGCTTGCTGCCTGCTGCCTATGGAACCACTCAACTAAAACGGCGTTGAGCTCAGAAGAGAAAGGAGGGCAATGGGGAGAAAGATGGGGAGCAATGGAGCTGCAGGACAAGAATCTGGGACATGAACCTCCCACTGTTGATTCACTGTGGCAACTTGGGCAAGTCAGTTACCCACAGGGACCCTCCAATTCATTCCCTTGTGAGAATGAAGAAACTGGCCCAGAAGACCCTCTGCCAGCTGAGACACCTTGGACCCACTTCATCCAGAACATCAGCTCTATTTGATCCTTAAATAAATTACAAGTTCCTGCCTTTAAGTAAATATATTTTATTAATTTTGATTTCATCTAAAGAACTTCAAGGTGCAAAAAAAATCGGTACAAATGACATTTTAAAGGCACTTACTTTTAATGAGCACATGAGAAAGTCAATGAAATATCTTAACTGATAATATGCTGAAACGTGATTTTCTACATTATCTTTTTTTTTTCTTTCAACGAAGCAAAATCAACAATTTACAAGTAGTTGATCAATCCAGCTGGAACTGCTGGCGTTTCAGAAAAACTCGACCTAAACTTGAATCAACTTGAGCGCCACTGACCCAGAACCCAAAATGCCCATGGCTAATTTCTACAGAGTAGTAAGGGGAGAGGGGGAGGGGGAGGGCAGCTCCAACACAGGGTTTTTCTCCAGTTGGCTCAAGACTAAAATTAAGGTCCATACCCTGACTTTCCACTTCAAAGAATCTGGCTAAGAAATAAATAAATACAACTGCTGCCACTACCAAATGGTCAAGTGTTGGTTGGTAAAGGAGTCAAACAAAACAAAAACTGTTTTACCCATTTTTATGCCTCCATAAACAGAAACACACACACACACACACATTTTTCAGTGTGAAATCTTTCCTAATTCAAACAAATGGAAATGAAGACCAAAGGTGTTAGTAATGAGATTTACACTTATCATACCCAATACCCTGCTTAATTTGGGTTAAATTAAAAACCATAATTTCAGTTTTTCATGGGTCATACTGTTGCCCTGGCCTTTATGTTTTTATAGTATAGTGGCAGCCTTGGTGTTTTGTTTTGTTTTAAGAAAATCAACCAAAACAACATAGGGGGATGGGGAGCCAAGGGACTCATATTTCATTTCAATAAAAGACCCATTAGGAACCCTTTAAAGCTTTTCCAAACTGATTCACGGTTCAGAAAATAAAATCAAGAGTCACTGGGGCCAGCTGTCCAGCCGGAATGCGCAGAACCACCCTTGCAAAACTGGACCGTAGATCTCAGCATACACTGAGTTATGAGACCGAAAACTTTTTTCTTCCAAGTGGCAACTCGACCCGAAAACCAATCCCTCGAATTGAAAGGCTAACAAACCCAGTGTTCAATTCCAAAGTTCTCGGCTTTTAAATCTGAGCTCTCACAAACGAAAACGGAGCTGGCAAGCGCCAGGCTTCATCTCGAATATTTCCAGCCCTTCATAACAACTCAATTTTAAAAGGTGCTCTTTAGCTGTAATAAAATGAAGATAGCAAAAGTCAAATCAATAATCTAGGGACTGGGTGAATCACACAAAGAGGCGTTCTGAGTCCTGCGTTGTTCTGTTATTGTTTTGTTAGGCTGCAAACTAACATCTGAGTGTAACTTAACGTGCACAGAGTTAAGAGCAGGCACTTGAAATGAAGTGCAGTTTTGTGGAAGCCCGAGCGCTGGATGAATGAGCTGTAATTCTGCCAACTGTGCATGTTTACTCGCATCCTCACGTGGCACCGCGCCGCGACAGAAGCGCTGCTCCCAGACCGCGCGGGGCTCGCCAGGGAACCCGAAAACTTTTAGTTTGCAAACTAGCGAAGCCAGAAGGTAGCTCGGAGGTAGATTCTCTTGCCTTCCTCCAAATGCACCCAAGCCAAGTCCTCCACCCAGCAGCACCCTTGCCTGAAGCTTCATTCACACAAAGGCGTGTGGGTGCCCGCAGGACCCTCTCCAAAGTTTGCGCTGAGAGCCATGGCGCGACCAGAAAGCACCGGAGGGCGAGTCCCGGGAGCGAGGGCTACTCACAGGGTGACCGTGCGGTTGGGCAGCGTGTCCGGGGGCAGGACCTGCGCGAGCTCCAGACTGCTGCACACCACCTTGCCCTCGGTGGCACCCACCGCCCTGCCCGCTGCTCGGGGCCGCCCGTCCTGCTTGCAACCTGGGGGCAGTGCCAGTGCGCCGCGGCCACCTCCAAGCAGCGCCAGCAGCGCAAGTGGTAGCAGCATTGGCGGAGGCGCCGGGCGCCACCGCCGGCACCCAGACGGCTCCATGCTGCGGGCCCGGGCCTGCGGGCCGAGCAGCGGCGCGCTGGCCTAGCGGGCCAGCCCGGCGCCCGGGTTGGCGGGGACGCGGCGCGGGCCCGGCGGTGCCCGGAGCCTCATGGCGGCCGGAGGACGCGCCCTCCTCGGCGCCGGCATGCTCCTTTGTCCGCTGCTGCCGCCCTCGGCCTCTGGTGAGCCGCAGGGTCACGGAAGCGTGGGTCCCAGCACAGCTCTACAACCCAGCGCTATCGATGCTTCCTCCAACGTCGCCGCCTCCACCCCCGGCCTCAGCCCGCGGCCCCTCCCCACCCACCTCCTCCTCCGCCACCGCCTCCGCCTGATCTCCTCCCCTCCTCTCGCAACCCGCCGCCCGCGGCTCCAGGAAGGAGGTGCGCGCTCCCAGACCTGCCCTCCCCTCCTGCCCTGGGGCCCGACCCGGGCCTCAGCCTCGGCCTCGGCCTCCGGGCAGGAGTTGTGGGTACCACGCGGGATTAAGGTAACTCGTGGAGAGGATGGGAGAAAGTTCTAGTCCAAACTCCCGCCGGAGTGGCCCTCACACACACCCCCTCCTTCGTTGCCGCCTTCCAGACAAAGCCTCCCTGTTTGCCCCTGGGGGCCGCCTGGAATTCTGCCAGAGGAGCCAGGACTCGGCCTGAGTAAGGGAGCAGGATAGGGCTGAATTTCCTGGGAGAAAAGAGTGGCAAGGGAAGTGTCCTGAACCAACTATCTTGAAAGTAATCAGCTTCCCATCTCATTCCCCAGAAAGGGATTTCAAGCTTTCTCATGCCACACCTAAGTAGTCTCATTTGTCCCAAATACACCACAGCTAGGAGCAGTTTTCTCACCAGGAAAGGGGACTCTGACACCTTTCTGACCTTCAGCAGCTCCGGCTTTAGTCCCCGCAAAGGGTGCATTGGAGCTTCCCTGGACAAGCAGCCTTTTGAGAGAAGGAATTTCCCTGTGACATCCAATATATAACTAGTTAGAGCAATAGTGAACAAACTAGCCAAGAAATGCCAGATGAATGGATTACATACTCCTCTGTGTAAGGCTGCCTGCCCCTGCCTTAAGGTTTGCAAGACCAGTGCTCACATATCCTATGTTTAAATATTTACAAGGAGTATATTAAGCTAACAAGTAAAATGTATTCTAATCTCCTGCCTTAAGAAAAATATGTTGGTAACAACCTGTAAGACCAGGCCTGTGTACAGAGCTCTCAGATACCTTGAAGTTCCACCCTGAAATGTGGGAGGAGGCAGCCCCCCTCCTCCCGCCCCTTGGCTTACACATTTCCAACTCCTTTGCTTCCTGTGCCAGTCCAATTCGTGAACAAGAGGGACTTTCTGCATGCATGGACACCCAGCCCACTCAACCAAGCTCTATCCACACCCCTTGGCCACCCCTTGGACCTAGGAGTGCACAGAGCAGTTGTTTGGACCTCCACTTGGGAGGACAATTGTGGGAAGAGGCCTGCTCAGGGCTTGGAAGTCGCCTTGAGAATTTTCCATCAGTGAATTCCAGGACCCTGGGTACCTTGGACAAGGTCTAGAAGTAGGAAGGAGACTCAGGCTCTTGGGGAACATACCCATTGGCCCCAGAGATTTTCCACCCCTTGGAAAGGAAAGACAGGATGCTGCCCTCTCAGATGCAGAGCCCAGGGCAAGGTTTTTCTTGCCTGGGTCTAAGGGTTCAAGGACAATACTGCCTAAGACCCCTATGGAGTTTATCTTAGAGACCAATTCCCAGGAATCTATTTATATAACTGGAACTTTCTCAATAGTGGGTAAATGGCCTTCACTTAATGCACACTATTGCATTAAATTTACATAGCACTTCATTTGACCAACATTGTTTAGATTCAACTGTGTAAACTTAACAGTGTCCTTCCTCACTGATAGTATGTCCTCCGATAAAATTGTTCTAGGTCTGTGCTGTCCAATAGGGCAACTACAGGTAGCTGTATAACACTTGAAATGAAGCTAGAGTGAGGTAAGAATATTATTTCTCATTTTATTTTATTCTCATTAATTTAAATAGCCCAAGGTGCCTAATGGCTACCATGTTGAACACTGAGGATCTCAATATTGATGGACAGAAAAAGTGGGAGGCTGTCACAACCATTAAGGAGCCTTAAATCTATTGGTGACCTTAGAAGGCAAAGGGATGCTTCTGTGTTAAATGACTGAAATTGATCACATTCCTCTTGCATTTATTTAAAGAATTATTGTTCCCTAACAAAATCTTTATCATCATCTGTTTTCCTTATCAAGATAAAAACTTCTTACTTTAGCAATACAGCAAATTTTAAGAGCCATATTACTATTGACATAGCCAGAAATTCTCATGTGAACTTAGAATCTGTGAATATTTCCACACGGTCTATTTCAGCGTATAGTTGAAATAAACACACATGTGTCTTTTGAACTTTACCACAAACACTGACATCAATTTTGGCACTTAGCCTCATTCTAATTCAGTATGGATGAGAAAGTTATAGAAAGTATAGAATTATCAGGAAAAAAAAAAAGAGATATCTTGATGTTGCCATGACTCCAAGGAAAAATACGGAGGAAAAGTTTTATTATATGAATAACTTCAGTCACTTCTGTATAGAAATCACTCATACCATCTTTGAAATTAAAATCATTATATATCACAAAATAGTCCTATTTAAAGCTGGAAAAGGCTTTAGAAAGTATATCTTTCCACACTGTATCCTAGAATGCACACAACCCACAGTTACTACCGTTCTGTACAGCATAGTTCCCAAGACATGGCAAGAAGTCCTTTCCACACATACAGAGATCTCAGAGGATGATACCATCCAAAACTTACTGTCACTTACGCTAGGTCACACCAAACTCTTCACTTTAATTAAGCTACCCAGCCCTGAGAGCCTCTCAGAAGACAGGTCTATCTACTGCTGATCCTCCCCTCAAGCGTCAAGAACATCATGCCATTTGAAATTGTAGGACTAACCAGGTCCTTTCAAAGTGTGTGCTGTATCTGTGACTGTCCCACTTGCAAACACCCTGTAGAAACTGTTTGAGAAGCTGCTCGTTCACCAGGTTCATGTGCACACAGACCAGTAAAAATGTTGCATCAATGGTTGCCGCAGGGATGGTGGGTGGATGACATTCCAGAGCTTCGAGGCTGCAGATCCTGTCTTGCTATGTCATGTGAGGCCTGTAGGAGATACCAGGGAAGCCTTCAAAGATGCTGTGATTTTCATCCTAATGTAGACATTGCATGCATTATTTGTGTGAGTACATATGTAATGGAGATGTGTGTGTACATATACATATATGCCACCCTAGTTATTAACATTTTTTACACCCTAACCTTCTTTCTTCTTCAGTAGACTATGAGCTCCTAGAGGCTTTTCCGGACCCCCTTCTTTAATTATTCCCTCCCACCTTCAGCCATTCCCTCTTACATTACTGTAGAATCTAGACCAATTATCTAGACTGAGTTTAGATAACATGGCCTGTTGGGACCTGAAGATAGCTACCTTTTGTAATACATTTGTTTACATTTATATGTGGTTGGCCTCCCCACCACAATACCAGCTCTGTGACACTATGTCTTACCATATTTTGCTGTGTATAATACACACCCACATCTTTGGCCGAAACTTTCAGGGAAAAAAATCTTTTGTTTTAATTTTGTAATTCAATTATTTTTTATATTTAGAAACAAAACCAATGATTTTATTCCAGGGTATTGTTTTGCATACCAATATCATTATTGCTTTCTAGAGTTACACTTTTAATTCATAAGCATAAATAAAAGAATTACAAATGCTCATATAGTATGAACGTTTACTCTTATGACCAATAGTCATAATAATAAGTATGACCAATAGATAATGGGCATCATTATTTTTCCCTAAAAATTTTAGGCAGAAAAAGTGCGCATAATACATGGCAAAATACAGTATTTACTTTCTATGGCAGACACTGCTGGAGGTTGCCGAAGGGCCATTCCCAAACTTCTCCCTTAGAGACTGAAAAAGCTAAGCATTTCCCAGCCACCCTTCCAGCTACTGGTGGCTGTAACCTAGTTCCAGCCAAAAAGAATCAAAGGCTGCATTGCTCAGTGTGGTAGACACTAGATACATGTGAGTATTTAAATATCAATTTAAAGTAAACAAAACTAAATATTCATTTCCATAGACACATGAACCACAATTCAGGGGCTCACTAACTATATGTGGCTGGCAGATGCTGTTTTGTACAGAGCAGATTACAGAATGGTTCCAACATCACAGAAGTTCTGTCACCAATACAGATCTGAGGGGAAGTCGGCTGGGAAGCCTTAGGATAGAAATTGTTTCTGTGACAAAAAGAGATGTGTCAGAGATTTCCCCACCATCCTCGTTCATCTTGCTTTGAGATGGTATCGTGAGGACATGATACCTGAAGCTGAAACAGGTGTTTTTTTGACCACAGAACAAAAAGCTCAAAGGAAAATTCCAAAATATTAAAAGGAAATGGGAAAACAAAAGCCATTTGGATCACTGAGGTCCTATCTGAGCTACCAATGGAGCCTCTGGACTTATTTTTATTGACAGCAATATCCTGTTGCCAAGCCTCTGTTACTGCAGTTTTCTAGTGCCTAGAACAGTGCCTGGAACATGGAAGGGAGTTGATTCACGTGACTTAAATCTTACTCATTCTTATGTTCCTAACACCCAACATAGTTCTTCATATACATTGGCTGGTGAGTGAAAGTTTTTTTGAATTAAATATTTTGAATAACTGGGCATAAACTGCCAGCTAAAATCAATTAACTTGAGAAGATTGACTAAAGTTTAGTCTTCTACAAGCAAAAAAAAAAAAAGGACTGACTGAAGTTTAGTCTTTTAGAAGCAAATTTCATCTTTGTGGTGAAACTGACGGGACAAAGAACAGCAGTTTTTAGCACTTGCAATGTCTCGGTGACACTTGCATAAACCCTGTTAATAAAGAGACATTCTCTGTTTATTTTTGCATCATTTAATGTTAACCTGTTAATTGTGACAGCTGTAGTTTATATTTTTAGTGATTACATAGTGTGCGCTAGAATGTGTGCTTGGTCGTCATCCAGGGCCCAGGCAGGAACAGCCACAGTATCTCAAATGACCTCTGAGCCTCTTCAGACAGCTCAGCTCCTGTTCTGGCCGACGAGTTAGTAGGAAGAGTGGCCTTTGACATGTCTCTAAATCTCACCTTTCAGAACGAGAGTTGGAATTGGAACTGGCTCTCAAGCGCTCTGATTTTATCCTGCTGAACCATGAATTCTTCTCTTGTTTGTGCGCTGCAGCCAGACAATTACTGAAATGTAGCCCTGTGACAGTTAAATGCTTTTCTTAGATGACCAAATATCTCTCTGAAATGGCATATTCTTTACCCACTGCAATGCAATTATCACTGGTTGTAACATAAAGAAGAGGAACGAAGCAAAAATTGGCCAGCACTGCCTCATGGGGAACTACGTTGGTGTAACTGTTTGTCTCCAAGTACACCACCCAGCATTTCAGCACAGAAGTCTCAGAACAGGAAGGCTCTACTCACACAGCTTTTTAAGTCCGTTTAAAACACACGGTGAGAATACGAAAAAGTGATGGGGTAGGTTAACCCATAAAGAACAGGAGGCAAACAGATGAGCGGTTACACCGCCTGAATATTCGGTCACACAATGTTCATATGACCTATCTGAGTTTATCCATCTGTCTGTGTCTCTTCTGACTCAGACATGGCAAACTTCCCCACTGCTGATGTGGTTATAAAGATGAGAGTTGAAGTTTGAACAAGTTGACCCAACAGATTTAGGATCTCTGGGGCTAACACCTCACAGGCTCTGTAAGAGAAATACTGGAGCAGTTGGGCCTGGCCACAGTCATAATGCCTGATAAGCACCTTTGGGTGTTATTTATGCTTCTTGGACAGAGGACATGCTGAGCCAGATTGTATGTCACCTGTGGCTAGCTGGTGTTCAGCCCCATAATTACTGAGTGCCTCAGATGCCTGGCGCATACTTAATGAATTATAAATGTTTGTGCATACAGTGTCCTTTCATCCTTTTCTACCGATAGGTGCTTTTCACCTTTGTTCCACCATTTTTACCTGTTTACCACACGTATGTTCTTTCTTTGTCTCTGTCTACCATGTCTCACAAGCTGTTTGCTTTTCAACTTAATGTCATCTATTCTGCCTTTTTTTTCTATTGGCTTATTGCAGAATTAAATATTTTAAAATAATACAAAAAAATTACATGACAGATGAAACAACAGACTTTTGGGAAATTTAGAAATATAACCCATACCAGTGGTGTAGAAAGTTTCCCCAAATAGCAGCATTTCCTGAGTATCTATTTCCCAAATATAATTAATGCATAGAAACTATGTTGTTATATCAGCTATCTGTGTTAGTATGTTTTAGTTCTATGTACCTACTATAATGGTTAAAATCTATCATCCAACTAATAACTTTTAATGATAAGCATAGTAGCAAATATGTCAATCATGAAATTTCTATCCAATTTTTTTTTTAAAACAGTAGCTTGTCTTCCTTAGTGTCAGTTAACATCAAAATCCATTTGTTGAGGGACTTCCGGCCAAGATGGAGGCATAGGTAGACACACTGTGCCTCCTCGCACAACCAAAACAAAGACAACAGCAAATTTAAAAACAAAAAAAAAAAGCAGAACTGATAGAAAATTGAACTGTATGGAAGTCCAACAACCAAGGAGTTAAAGAAGAAACATTCATCCAGACCTGTAGGAGAGGCAGCTGGGCAGAGACAACTCGAGGCAAAGCTGCGGAGGACTGGGCGGTCCCACATCTGTGTGCAGCTAAACTGGAAGGAACACCTGAGGAGCGAGACAGGTTGCACAACCCAGGATTCCAGCAGGGAAATAAAGCCTCAAACCTCTGACTGAAAACATCTGTGGGGGTTGAGGCAGCAGTGGGAGAGACTCCCAGACTCACAGGAGAGTCCATTGGAGAGACACACAGGGTCCTAGAAAGCACACAAACCCACCCACCCAGGAACCAGCATCAGAAGGGCCCAAGTTGCTTGTGGGAGGCGGGGAAGTGACTGAAATCTGGCAGAGAGTGGGGCAAGCACCATTGTTCTCTCTTGGACCCCACCCCCACAGACAGCGTCATAACACAGCGATGCGGTTGCCCCGCCCTGGTGAACACCTAAGGCTCCACCCCTTATTACATAACAGGTGTGCTGAGACCAAAAAAAAAAAAAGGCCCAAATGAAAGAATAGTTCAAAGCTCCAGAAAAAATACAGCTAAGTGACAAGGAGATAGCCAGCCTATCAGATGCGCAGTTCAAACCACTGGTGATCAGGATGTTCCAGGAACTCACTGGGTACTGCAACAGCATAAAAAAGACCCAGGCAGCAATGAAGGTCGCATTATGTGAAATAAAGAAAAATCTACAGGAAACCAACAGTGATAGGAAGGAAACCAGGACTCAAATTAACGGTTTGGAGCAGAAAGAAGAAACATTCAACCAGAACAAAATGAAGAAGCAAGAATTCAAAAAAATGAGGAGAGGCTTAGGAACCTCCAGGACATCTTTAAAGGTACCAAAATCCAAATCATAGGGGTGCCAGAGGAGAAGACGTAGAGCAAGAAATTGAAAAATTATTTGAACAAATAGACATGCAGGAAGTCCAGGAAGCTCAGAGAGTCCCAAAAAAGTTGGACCCAAGGAGGAACACACCAAGGCACATCATAATTACATTAGCCAAGATTAAAGATAAGGATAGAATCTAAAAAGCAGCAAGACAAAAAGAGAGAGTTACCTACAAAGGAGTTCTCATTAGACTATCGGCTGATTTCTGAAAAGAAAGCTTACAGGAAAAAAGGTGCTGGAAAGAAGTATTTGAAGTCATGAAAGGCAAGGGCCTACATCCAAGATTACTCTATCCAGCAAAGCTGTCATTTAGAATGGAAGGGCAAATAAAGTACTTCCCAGATAAGGTCAAGTTAAAGAAGTTCATCATCACCAAGCCCTTATTATATGAAATGTTAAAGGGCCTTATCTAAGAAAAAGAAGATGAAAAATATGAACATGAAAATGACAACAAGCTCACAGCTACTAACAACTGAACCTAAAAAAAAACCCAAAAAACAAAGTAAGTGAACAACTAAAATAGGAACAGGAACAGAAACACAGAAATGGAGATCACATGGAAGGTTATCGGTGGGGGAGGGGTAAGGGGCAAGAGGGAGGAAAGGTACAGAGAATAAGTAGCAGAAATGGTAGATAGAAAATAGACAGTGGGAGGTTAAGAATATTAAGCAATGGAAATGGAGAAGCCAAAGAACTTATATGTATGAACCATGGACATGAACTAAAGAGGGGGATGGAAGGGGGTGTGCAGGGCAGAGGGGAATAAGGGGGGGGATGGGATGACTGTAATAGCATAATCAATAAAATATATTTTAAAAATCCATTTGTTGAGCTGAACAGAATGGAAGATATATTTGAAATTATACATTTCTCAACAAAGTAATTAGCACTTTGAGTCAATCTCTCGATCAGTATAGTATGGTAATAAAACATTGACTATCTTGTGGGATTTCTATAATATACTTTTAACACCCTCATATCACTTAGAAGCCTCAAACATCACTAAATCAAACAATTTGGCTATATAAACTTAATCTTTAAAATTTTAATTTAGATATATTAATAATTTACTTAGATTACATATATTTTGGATAATAGGATTTTTTTGTTTGCATGTCAACAAATCAAAATGCATGTATAACTATAACCATATAACTCTAAGTGTATATCTGTAACTTTATAGAATGCTTAAATATAGAGAAAAGTAATAAAGTAGAGAGGAAAAAACATTGACTTTTGAAGTCATAATATCCGGATTAATATATAGACTCTAGCTGGGTTACCTTAGGTAAGTCACTTAAGTTCTTGGTGCCTCGGTTTCTTCATTTGTTGTAAGTTTTAATTTAAACTTAATAAATTCAATTTAATATGATAACATCAAAAGCATCTTACACATGATTTGCCCGTAACAGGTGTCTACTGAAAGTTAGCTGAACCTGAATCTAACTCATTGCCTCCTATTTCAGATAAAGCAGCTGAAACCTGAGGTTACTGTATTTTTCAAACTATAAGACACACCTCCCCAAATTTGGGAGGAAAATGCAGCAGCCACCCTGCTCCTGCCTCCTGTGACCCCACTCCACCACCACATCCTCTGCCACAACGAGCCAGGTAAGCTACATTTAGTCTGTAAGATGCACCCCCTTTTCCTCTCAAAATTTGGGGGTGCATCTTATAGTCCAAAAAACATGGTAAATGAATGTGTGTAAGGGTATACCCTTGGTTCATGTGGAAACCTGAGCCAGAGAGCTGGGAAAATGTCGCAGGTG
This sequence comes from Anoura caudifer, assembly GCA_004027475.1. Lineage (NCBI taxonomy): Eukaryota > Metazoa > Chordata > Mammalia > Chiroptera > Phyllostomidae > Anoura > Anoura caudifer. The sequence goes on along the minus strand of PVKU01000094.1, from coordinate 736,679 downwards.
TAATTGGTTTCCCTTGTAAACCAGTAATCTGACTGTCTGATAAACCTGGTCATGAGTGTGATTTGAACAAGTCACTCACTGAATATCTGTTTCCCTACCTGCAATACTGAGGGACTGATGATGGCCCCCCAACAACCTGGTAACATTGGAAAGGTACAGAAAGTAATGCATGAAATAAATCACTGGGAAAAACACCCTGTGTGATCCTAACATGTTATTATAAACACTATACACTACAAAACATTTCATCTTTAGTGACAGTACATTGCAATTTTATACCAGCTCTTGTCATCAGTAGACTTCTAAATTCCTCCACAATAAGTGCTGTGAACACTCTTAGCCAATTCTCAGTTCTACTGGCAAGGCAAAATGGAGAACTGAGCCAATTGTGCAGAAAATTCAGGAGGAAGCAAGCCCATTGTCTCCACAGGGTGTGACTTTTATGGTTCTGTTTGTCCAGGTAATTACTCAGTCATTCTCATCCCTTTGCAAGTGAACCCCCATCGCTACACAGATGAATATACAGGCATTCTAAGTTCAGTTCAATATACCTGAGATGCTTCTGAGGTGTGGTCCCTGAAGGGAAAGCTTTTGTCTGGTTCATTGCTGTATCCCCAGCGCCTGAACAGTGCCTGGCGGTAGGCACTCCGTAAGTGTTTGTCAAAGGAATAGATGAATGAAGGAGCCAAAGAACGGATGATATTTCTTTATTTATGTTTTTGATGTGTGACTACTGAATAACTGTAATCTAATTGTGGTATGGGAACTGAGGGAAAATTTTTCTTCATGAAGTCAACTCTCAGCTCAGTTGACTGTGCACTTACCTCTTAAAACCATTTGAATATTTGATGCTCTCACTGCAACATTGTAAATGGTAAAATCACAGCCATCTGACTCGAAAGCCTGCTCCTATCAGGCAGAGTTACTCATCTAATTGAAGCTTGTTTGGCTGTTAGAGCTCTGTATATTAACTTCTAAATACACTTAATTAGCTTCTCCAATATTCATTATATAAAACTCAGTCTCTTCTCACGGCACTGTATAATCAAAACAACCTGTCTGGTAACTAATATGGTGATATAAAAGGTGGGGCAAGAGTGGGCTTACGGTTATTCATACAGAAAGTAATACAATAGTTTATAAACAATAATCAAAGGACAAACTCTGTGTTTTGTGTAGTCACAATTGCAAACCTACTGTTGCCCCGCCCTGTGTAGAGTCTCAGAGGAAAGGGGGATTCTGTCCAGGGCGTCATCCAGGGCCGTGCCTGCCCTCCACTGGAGAATCTCAGGGGTTATTGGTTACTCAGTCAGCTGAGACTATTTTCTGCTTTCGCTCTTCTTTGCTTTGTGTATCCAGCCCCTTCCTCTCCTCCAACAGTAAGTCCCTGAAAACAAGATAGTCAAGAGTCATGCATTTCTTAGGTCCCTTGCCATAACACCAGGAAATTCTATCACAGGCTCCCTGTTTGTCAAAGCAATTCCAGGTGAAAGTGACAGAAACACAACTCCAACTGCTTTAATCACAAAAAAGAATATAGTATTGGGTCATGTGAACAGGAAGTTACTTCAGGCACAGATGGATCTAGAAACTGAAGAAATGTCCCCAGGTCTCTTTCTCTCTCTCCATCTCTTCCACACTTTGTTGGCTTTGTTCTCTGGCCTTAAGGACTCACCCAGTAATTGAAGAGCCACTGGCAGCTCCACCCTTATGTCACCTTTGTATTGTAAAGTCCCAGCACAACAACAGCCCTTTCCAGGTGTTCCCAGGGTGGGCTGGGACTAGTCTCTCTTGGGTCACATCCCTGAAGGAGGGGTGGGGGCAATGCAGTCCTCTGCTGACCTGGTCTGGGTTGAAAATACTCCTCTTGGAACAAGTGTAGGAGAGGGAGAGTTCCCCAAATACATACGCGATGGCAGAAAAAAACAACTGTCCACTGTGCTTTCTTTACCTCTAATAGTACAATACGTCACACAGGAGCAAAAATCGGAAGTCACAAAATGTTAATCGGAGTTATTTCTGGGTGAGAGGCTTACCAGTACATTTTAATGGCTTTTAAAAATATTTTTATGTTCTTTGTTACATTTTAGAATGCACACAAATTACTAATGTAATTTTAAAGATATGGATTATTTTCAGAATTTATTCTTTTTAATTAGTGAATAAGTGCATGGATAGTGTTATTGAGTTCAGTGTGTGTAAAGTGCTCTTCTCAGTGCTGAGAGCAGATTCAGTGAATAAAAAAGGCTCGGTCACTGCCTTTGAGCTGGGGAGGGCAAGCATCCACTCACTTAATTACTACCTGGAAGGTCTTTAGATTCTTTCAGCAAAGGAAAATTGCTGTTATTACTCACAGCTTATCAGCAGTTTCCGCTTTCATAGCAGAGATCAAAGATTTAAATGTAAAAAAATCATAAAATATGTTTGAAAGCATGTTTATTTGCATATATACATACAACCATATGGGTGTGTATGTCTGTGTACACATACATACCACAACGAGGCGTAGAACTCAAATAGGTCAATTTTATCTCATAAAATATTATATTCTGCCTTAACAAATAATGTAAAAAAAATCAAAAGTCAAGTAGCTAAAAAAAAAGAACTTTGCAGTGTATAGGGAAAAGGAGTAAGAGTAGTAATTTTTTTATTATATATAAAAAAACTTATGAATCAGTAAAAAACATTCAACACATGAGACGTATGAATAGCTATCTCACAGATAAAGAAAAATAAAAGGTATGAAATACGAAAAGATGTTCAGCCTCCCTAGTAATTAAAGAAATGAAGCAAGCAACTCATCAACAAAAATTGAGATATTAATTTTCACCCATCAAAATGGAAAAAAATGAAAGAGTTACATAATATTTGGTGATTTCCAGTGGTAAAGAAGCCAACCTTCTACTTGAAGGCCATATAAATGGGCGCATTTTTTTCTTTGCTTTTCCCTCCAGCTTTATTGAGATATAATTAACATATAACGTTGTATAACTTTAAAGCATATAGAGATTTGATTTGATACATTTATGAAATGCAAAATGATTACCACTAATTGTTAGTTACCACTTCCATCCTGTCACATGGTTACCATTCCTCTTTCGTGGTGAGAACAGTTAAAACTTACTCTCTCAGCAATATTAAAGAGCATGGTATATTATTATTAGCTATAATCACCATGCTGTAAATTAAGGGTACAACTTTTTGGCAGGACAATTTGGAATCATCTTTCAAAAAGATTAACAGCAAATACCCTTTGATACTGCAATTTCATGGAACATCAGTGCATGTGTTTTGTAATGACAAAGGGCTGGAAATTACGTATATATCTATTAACAAGCTGGGCAAAGAGAATGGATTCAATAAATTATGTTAAATCACAAAGGGATGATGCTTCACCTCAAGTGAAGAGTTGAGAAAAGAGAGAAAGAGGATCTCTGTGTGCTGTGATCTCCAAGTTGAATGAAAAGAGAGCTATAATGATCCTCGTTTCTCTAAATCAGTGGGTTTGTATTTGTACTGAGTGTGCATGAAGTACTTTTGAAGGGATGCAAAGAAGCTTGATGATTGATAGTTTACCTTTGGGAGAGACACAAGCTGTGAGACTTACATTTCATTGGGCACCTTTTTTATATTTGATTTTTTAAAAATTCTATACATACATGTATTTATTTTTTTTAAGAAAAAGACCAAATGTTTTAAAAATAGACTGAGAGCAAAAATTGCACATATGTTTTTCAATATTCACCTCGAGTAGACAATAAGTCATCACAGTATGTCCTATTGTTCCAAGGAGAATCTCTTAAAGGAAGCCTCTAAAAATATCATTATGTTAGTGCAAAAACTATAAAGCAAAAGAAGCATCTATTGCTCTAAGGAAGTCCGCTGGGGGGGAAACCCTTTTGTTTGTTTGTTTGTTTTTGTTTTTAATATCCCTTCAAATGTAGAGCAGGTCACTAGGGGAAGGTGGATAAATCTGCACAGGGACCAAGGAGATTCCTGGGAATTAGGGATGGAGACAAGACCAGGGCCCCTCTGAGGTTCAGTGGCTTTCTCTCTCTAATAGACTTAAATGGTCTTGAGGGAGTTGGGTTGTAAGTAACGTTTTAGCTGAGCTTAGAGAACTGCCTGTGGAAGGCTCCTGCAGCTGGAAAGAAAATGGAACGTTTGGGAAAATGAGAAAAGACCAATTTGTCAGCGATTCAAAGGGAGGGGAATTGCGCCACCCATTGAGGGAGACAAAGGTAGAACTGGCAGGGGTTGTGTCTTTGTTCCTTAAGAATGTTGTTTTTCACCTTAATGACAGTTGGAGGCTGTTGAAGGGTTTAAAGCAGAGGGAAGACACAATAGAAGTTGCAATTTTATGTGCTTTGTGCTCCTACCTGGAAGTTGAAGGGCATAGGGAAACTGCAAGAATACAGTCTATGAAACAATTAGGTGTCTCTAGCCAGAGATGAAAGATTATCCTGGTAACTTAAGCTGAAATAATGGGAATAGGAATGAAGAGAAGTGGATATATATGAATGATACAATATTTAAGAAACTGCAAGACTCCTTTATCTGGTCGTTTTGAGAGAGGGAGCATGTTGAAGATGCCCCCTAGTTTTTTGACTTTCTTGGGTGTGTGAACATATCGCTTATCAACTTAGGGAACCCTGGAGGAAGAGCAGTTTGCCTGGGAGATTCAAGAATCTGCTGGGGCGTGTTAAGACCTGGGTCTGCTGGAAACATTCACGTGGTGTGCTGAATAGGCGCTACTGTTGTCGTGAGTTTGCAGCAGGACTCAGGATAATGTGGGTTTTTTTTTTTTTTTAGAGCACATAAATTGTGTTTGAGGCATAAGGGAGGATGAGATTTCCTAAGTAAAATACATATATAATAATAATTAAAGTAAGCTAGGAAAAGGGATTAGCTAGCATCAGTCCTAAAGAGATGAAAGTTTTCAACTTTGAGAGAGAAGGGAGCAGCAGACGGAGTATGGGAAGGAGTTGGCAGCAGAGAAAGAGGAACAAGAGAAAGTGTAATGAAGCCTGAGCGTGCATTTCAAAAATCGAAAGTTGTAGCAATATGTGACTGGTGATAAATCTCTGTGATCATTTAATTTCTCCTTGTTTTACGGTTAATGAGATTACTCAGTGACGAGTAAGATTTGAAGAAATCTTTCTTTATCAAGAACAATATCTATTTTCAATCTACCCTTCTTAAATTGCCTCTGGAACACCAAAGGAGGTGAACACCAATTTAAACATCAAAGGAGCAAAAAACATGAGCACTAAAAGCACAAAATCACCTGCCTTGTGTGGGACACCCAACGACACTCCACCCTCCAGCCCCATCCTCACCACCGAGCTAACGGAATCTCTGCCATTGGTGACAAACCTTTTTAGGAGACCGCTTCTGAGTTTTACTAATAAGCATGGAAATTCCAGCGGACTTCTCTTCAGCAGCTGCAGGACTCCAGGGAGAATGGTTGTTTTCTTTTCGTTGTGTCTCTACTCAATTTTTAGAAGACAGCTTAAAGTTTCATGCCAGATGGCACCAGAAGAGGCATTTATAAGGATTTTGTTGTCACCAAGTCATCATGGAAGGATACCTATTCAATAAGTCATTGAACTCGGTCCATCTTCTGCCCATTTATGTCTTTCAAAGATAAATTCCTCATCTAGTCCTTTACAAAGTCTCCAGCAAAATTTTGTCTTTTGGCAAAATAGGTAAAAATATGGGGCTGACTTCCAGAGGAAGTGTTTTGTTCTGTTTTGCTTTCTTTCATTTGTCTTCAGAATGCTAAGCAGAAGTCAGTAAACTTTTTCAACAGAGGGCCAAGTGGTAAATATTTCCACCTTTGCTGGCTATACAGTCTCTGGTACAACTCCTATGGAGAAAGTAGTGATAGATAATACGTTAATTAATCAGCATCACTGTGATATAATTAAACTTTAGGAACACCAAAATTGGAATTTCATGAAATTTTTATGTGTCTTGAAATGCCATTCTTCCCCCCCTCCCACATCCATTTGAAAACACAAAAACTGTCTTAGCTTGTGGACTTGATGAATGTAAATGGTGGACTGATCACTGCTTGAGATGAGACCCACCGAGGAGGTTTTGACTTGAATTGCCACCTCCTTCTTCCCTACACCCACAAATTCAGAAAATTCAATTCCAGCCATTGCAAATGAAAATGTTAAAGCCTGGGGGACAAAATAAACTGGCAAATACTGGAGTCCGATTCTCCCAACATTCTTATTTAGGGCAATCTGCGTAGTCGGCTCGGTCCAGGGACGAGGCCATTTGCCCAGAGTTGATAAGACGTGACGGTGACAGCTCAGATAAGGCTTCCAACTACAAATTCTCACCACTCAAGCTGCGGCTGAATCAGAACTATTGTCAGTAAGAATGGTGTCTGTCAATCCTTGTATTGCAGAAACCAGCACAGAGCTGATTGTTGAAGCAGATGTTTGCAATGTAATCATACGCACTTAGAGCCATTTGGGCAGGGAGTCTAACCCAAGGAGTTCTCTGGGTATCAGTCTGCAAACATCAAAATGAATTCTTGAAATAAATTTTGAATGTTTCCTGAACCCTCAGCCTAAGTGACCTTGGGCCAACAATGCCAAGTGGGCTGGAATGGGGCACCACTCTTTTGACAAGTGGTACAAGTCTTATTATCTGTATTCGATCCGGGCCACCTGACATGAATTTCAGCAATGAGGACATGCAGATTTCTCTGGAAGGTTTTATAAGATGATCTGATGACCCCCTTTCAGAAAATAAATATTATTCCTCTATAAAATGCATCCTTTCCATAAAACCAGCTCATGGTGATGGCTTGAGATCAAGCCTTTATTTCAGATTCCTACCGCTTACCTGATTTGAGACATAGGAAAAAACAGGATATTCTACAAAGGTAATTTTGTAATAAGATCATCCAAAAGACATGAACAGCTGGAGGCCCTCAGACTTTGATAATGAGAGCACAACAAAAATCTGTAATTCCTAGGCTTTCCAAGAAAAATTCTCAACACTGAACCTCAGACTTGTAGCCAGACTCTGGAAGCTAAAGAAAACTCCCTGGGGACAAATATACTAGGACAGTCTTTTCCCAAGAAAACGTCCTCAACCACTGCTTACTCCCCTTTACTAAATCTCCTTTAGTGACAGAAACTCTATTTAAGGAATTTAAGGTATAATCACCACTAGCACCTGAAGCCAAAAAGGCTAATTGGAAACAGGATGGATTTGTATCCACTCAGATGAGCTTTGCAGACACCCAGCCTGGTCTCTCTCCTTGTCCTTTGACTGAAATTTAGCCCACAGCTCTGTCAGATTACACATCATGGCAAAGGAAACCTTAAAGCTCTCCTCTGCAGATATTGTCCCCCTTTGCACTCTTTGTCCTTTTCTGCCCCACCGTACAAACGAAATGAGGACAAAACTCTCCTCATCAGATGGTCTTCCCAAGTTTCCAGTTTGGAATGAGCTGAGTTTTGATTTTATTAAGGTAAGAGTGATTTCCTTAGACAAGACAAGAACAGAGTTGCTAGTTTCTTATACAGAACATGCTTTCTTAGGAAAGTCAAGACCAGGCATTCAATGAACAGGGGAAAATCAGCAATTTGGAAGTGTGCTCTGACTATTGGGGAGACAGAGAGGTTGTGCGAGATAAATACAGAACAGATGGTCAGATAATTGGGAAGTTATGGTCTATTAACAGAGGAAGATCGTCGAGGCTAAAAGCTGGGTTAGTCAGGTAAGGCAACTGAAAGAGGCGGCTGTGAGCGATGTTCACAGTAGCATGTTCCTTCACTGGAGCCTCTAGGGTGAGTTGGTCCAGGAATCCCCAAGGGTCCCCTCCCCGGAGTTAGTTCTCCAATGATTTCAGAGACCTAGTATTCCAGATGGCTTAGACTCTAAGCTGAAATGCCAGTCGCCTAAGGAAATTTTGGAATTTTCTATCCACATCAAGGGTGGGCGGAACTATATTTCATGAATCTTGAGTGAGGGTGAGCACTAGCCATATTGACATGATCACTTAAAGTAGTGACACTGGACCCTGGCTGGTGTGGCTCAGTGGATTGAGTGCCAGCCTGCAAACCGAAGAGTCCCTGTTCTATTCCTAGTCAGGGCACATGCCTGCATTGTGGGCCAGGTCCCCAGTAGGGTCACATGAGAGGCAACCACACATTGATGTTTCTCTCCCTCTCTTTCTCCCTCTCTTCCCCTTTCTCTAAAAATAAATGAAATCTTAAAAAAAAAGAAGTGACACTGGAAATTTAACTTTTTGGATTTTCGTACTCATATAACTGATACAGCAACATGATTTAGGGCCTCCAAAATGCCTCTGTAATTCATCATCTGCTGATACCAGAAATATGGTGCAGAACAATGAATGGGCCTAAAGCTGAGAAGCAGAAGCACTAAACTCTAGGCCTTGTACTGGGAGGATGTTTAATAGTCCTAATATCCATGACACATCTCAGAAATGCTACATAACACAGAAGGGAAAAAAACTGGTTTCTAAATAACTAGGAGCAACCATTAGGTGGAAAGAATCAGATGAAACACCTAACCTTTTACTACAATTGATGTATATATATGAACTTTTTATCCATCTGAACTTTGAACAATTACAGATGCAGAGACTGGGAGTTCTCTGCAGTTGGTAAAAAGCATCTGACTAAGGATACTGAGCATTAAGTAGGGTCACAAGAGAACAAGGAGATGCAAGAGAAAAAGATTGGCAAAACACCAAAGTGAAGAAGAGGAAAGATACCAACGAATCATATTCAGAGTTTCTCTTCTGTCATTTTAACCCCATCTGGTAGACTAATTAAACACTATGTGGACTTGAGGAGAGGAAGAAATTTTCTCTACCCTTCTAGGTTCTTCCAGCTGGTCTTCTAATTAAATCAACATGAGACAGATTACCAAGAGAAAAATGACCAAATTTAATTATATACACACGTGTGGCAAACCCACATACATGAGAGTAAGAGACCACCCCACCTGAGAGGTTCAAAGAAGAAAGGGAAAGTGGGTTGCTATGACACTATGAACGAAGGATGAGGTAAGATGCCTTGGGGCTTTAAAGGGGCAAGGTCATTTCCAGGACAATAAGAAGGGCAGATATTCTGTGGTTCTATGTTTGCACTGCCCTATAGATAGGTCACAAAAAATACTATTTCTGGTAGTTACTCTTATTATGAACAAGGACTCCAATTTATATTTTTTAAAGGAGAGGTAAAAGCTTCTCTTGAGCCCACAGGGTCTCGGTTGCCTTTAGCTCAAGATAATCCACATTTCAAAGTGGCATATCTTAGGGAGGCCTGCTTTGAACCCCTTCAGAGCACGCTATGTTAAAACATGAATGTTGTAGAGAGTCTATCTATCTATCTGTCCTTACATAGCTTATCTGCCTACCTCTAGCTTATTTGAAGAGAACTTCTATGATTTGAAGAAAAAGGTTGAGAACTGAAACCACCAGCGCTTACCCACAGCTTGGCCATTCAGGAATTAAAATTCCTACTCCCTTCACTCCCTGTAACAGTTTATCTTAACAAGATTTAATCATCCATTGTCCTCATCCGTGTGGCTTTCGTAAGACCCATCCAGACTTCAATGGAAAGCATCAGCACACAGTTTGAATCCTAAGATTTTTCGACTGTTTTGCCTAAAAAATCTTTGCCTTGCTATTTTCAACTACCCAGCAGTTGGTATCTTAATCCTTGTAGAGTTCTCATCAAGAACTCTTGCACTGAAAAACACACCGTGAACTAAACTTTGACTTCTCAATGAATTCTGACTTTTCTCTATTGAGACTAAAGCTTTATGGACATGTGTTCTGCATGAATGTGGTAAGCAATACACTTAGCTTTGTCTTATCCACAGGTCGTATTTGGAAATATTTGAGAAGCCAGCTTTCAACAAGGTCTATTTTAGTTGTTTCGCCTACAGGAAAATTATGCTTCCAGCTTTCAAGAACATTTATAGAAGACCAATTTGTGCTGGCATCTTTAAAAGATAGATTACTATAACTCCTCCCTGCACACTTAAAAGACAGCTTCATTGTAGTCTTGAGGTACATATATAAAATAGTTTCAGGAAGTTTGGTGGAGGAACTTTCAATAATTTGTCGCATATAGTATATTTATTATTTTTCGTGGCACAGCACGACCAGGATGATCTTCTGTTTTGCCCCCATGTTCATTCATTACGAGAACTTTCCCTTATGTCTGACCCTCTGGTGACTCACTGCTGGGTGAGTCATTGAGGTCACTTGATACCACATGATATGCACTGTTTCTGCACTCTTTCCATGATGGATTTTGAGTAGCACATTCTCTTCAAGCGGCTCTGCTTTGGATGGAAAATGTAGCACACATTGTCCCAGCTTTTTCTAGTCACGTGGTGTTACGGGAAGGACGAAATCTGAGTCTTTTTTCTTTTTTCTTTTTGGCACAGAACGAGAGCCCTCCAGAAATCATGGTTTACACTAAAGCAGAGGTGTGCAAACTTTTCCTGTAAAGGTACAAATAGTAAATACATTATGCTTTGCTGGCTATATGGTTTCTGTCATGACTGCTCAACTAACTCTGCCATTGTAGTAAAAGCAACCATAGGCAATATGTAAACAGATGGGCATGGCTGTTGCAATAAAGCTTTATTCACAAAAAAACAGGCAACAGGAGGAATTTGGCCTGTAGTTTGCCAATCCCTGGATCAGAATATGAACTCCGGAACTAGACAGAGCTGAGTTCGTAACCTTATTTTTCTACTTGTTAACTGTGTGACCTTGGGTGAATCAGTTAACCTTTGACTCTATTTATATGTGTGACCCATGGACATGAACTAAGAGGGGGGATGCTGGAGGGAAAGGGGGTCCAGGGTGGAGGGGAATAAAGGCAGGGGGAATGGGACAATTGTAATAACATAATCAATAAAACATACTTAAAAATAAAACAAAATAGAGAATTACACTACCTGCCTCAAATGACTTTTGAGAAGATTATGATGATACATGTGAAGCACTTAGCTAAGTGTCTAGGGTTTTTTTAAATGCCAGGAAACTACTAAGTATTATTGATTGATCCTTTCGATATTGTATTGTTTATTACTTATCTAGTTTACATGCACTTAACCATTTTCTTCATCAGTGTGCAGTGGGTTTTGTCAATTAAGGAATTGAGTTCCAAGTGTAAAATATCTGAGCATCATACCTGATTTACTAGTTTTATCTTTATTGTTGTCATATCATTGGGGTTCTATTTGGCTGATAAATAACGCTTTTTTCTCCATACTCAGCCCCCAGTTTTACCCACAATGACTGAGATACAAGTGTCAAACTTAGACTGCAGATCAGAATATCAGATTTATTGTTGTGAAAGCTGAAGAATATGCTTTAATCTCTGGTCCCCGGGGCTTCCTGATATCCTCCTGCATTAGCTCATTGTATACATCCAGTCCTGTGTTGGACAGCTTTTTATGTCTCCCTTTGCATGAAACAAAACAAACCTTTCCCCATACACTTTCTGCTTGACAGAAAACACAACCACAATACGTGTGTCCTTCAATGAGGCTGGTTCCAAAGAGAAAAGAAAAGGGTCTGATCTGGACAAGACCACCACCTTCTCCCACGTACACAAATAAGGCGGATTAGAGCAGGGAAAGAACTCAGGAGTGTTGCTATTGCCGAAGCCTCTCCCTGAGGGAACGCGGAACTCCAGAAGTGGAGGATTTCCACTAGCACGCAGCACAGAGTCAACCGTGTGCCAGGAGGTGTGCAAGTGCTTCATTTGGATTAGCCTACAGGATCTTTGTAACAGCTCTTAGAGACAGCATTGTGAGTAAATGAAGGACAGAGAAAGGAGAGGGGGAGGGAGAGAGAGAGAGACTTGTGTGCTCCTCTGGATCTTTGAGGGAAAAAGTGTTAGGGCCAGGATTCAAATCCACATTCAGATCTGGCCTCCAAAGCTCAGGGAGTCTTTCTAGTGAATCTGGACTATCTGATCTGAAAACAAACCAGGCTAACAACAAACCAAAAGCAGAGCAATAATGCACGTTAACTCAGCGTAGGCAAGCTCTTATTGCTGCATAGCCATCGCTGCATTACTTTCTTGACGATTCAACTGCTTACAGTTAATAAATCCACTCTTAGATTTTCCTGCCACTTAAAAATAATAAAGGCAATATATTTCCCATTAAAAAAAGGAAACAGAGCAACATAGAGCTTTCTTCAATTTTCTGACTTCCACCTCTTTCTTCATACCAAACAGTGGTGCTGAGATTCCATCTACAAATTCCTTTAGCTTCTGAGGATGTAATTTGCTTGGTCTTAGAGACTTAAAGTCACTTAAAGTGGCTATGTGCCTTTCTTACTATCTTCTCAATTATCTTGGGCTGTAATTCCTTTTTCTAAATTGGACCTTTCCAACTTGAAGGAGACCAAATAGAAATATTTTCATGTTTTATCACCTGTTAACATTGTAGTATTTAAAGAGTAGGTCTATCCCATCATTTTCTCTCACTATAAGCAGTTGAAAGTTCCCTTTCTATCATCTTTCATGTCTTTAGATAGCCTAATTCACTTAGCTTTTTACCTTCCTGACTATTCTTACAGGTTCTTCTTATTCCTTTATATTCATCTGCCGGTCTTAAATCATTGCATCCTAGAATTGACACAGGTGCAATTCCATGCAGCTCCATATGATACCTTTTGACCCATTTTCAATATATGGTGTTTGCATTGAAGGGCAATTGGAATCAAATTGTTAGTTTCCATAAAAAAATGGGTCAGATTTTCTGACATCTTGATGAAATGCTGTGTTTTTTTTTTTAAATAGCCATACATCTGGACATTCTATCAAAACAGCCAACAAGATGGCCCTTCAGGATCTGTTTTTACACTTTTAATTCAGTTGCTTTCCAAACTGCTACAAGTTCTTTCAGTGTTGTTTTTGCTGGATAATGTTAGTTGTACCAGAGAGTAGTTATGAAAATTTTGGTGGATTTTAGGGAATTTGGTTTGTGTTGCCCTTTGAACACAAATTGATGCTGCTGACCTGCCATTAGTAGGACGCAAAATTTGAGTCATTTCCCCTGTGGAGGTGATGGATTGCGCTGTCTGAGCCGCTGACACTCTCTTCCGCATTACCCATTGTGACTAATCGTGTGCATTTGCAAGATGATTAGCCAAGGTTAGGGGTACAGTCTGTGATTATGAAACCGATTTTTTTTCTTTATGTGAAAAATTACTAGCTTACGATAGCATTCAATTATAATTTTGCTCCATATCTTAACAATTTTTAATAGCAATTCATATTTCTATGACTATTTATGTGTTGTTTACAACATGGTTCTTGACTAGAGCCCTCTCCCACCCTCATTTTTCTCCCATTCAATGTTTACAGCTTTAAATATGCCAATTTTACCATTAAAGTACCAGACGTTCATTCATTTGTTCAACAAATTGAGGGCTTACTATGTATTAAGCTGTGTTGTCATACCAGGAATAGAGCTGTGAATAAATCAGTCCTTTCTGAAGCTTTTGTTGTAGCAAGGAGAGGGGAAGAATACATAAGTATACAAGTAAAGCTATAGGTAAGAAGCTAGAAATAAGGGGTGGGGGAATAAAGTATGGAAAGTACTAGGGAGGGAAATTGCTGATGCTCTAGAAGCCTTCACTGATAAGGAGACAATTGAGTGGAGACTAAAAGGAGTGAAGGAACCACATGGCTATGTGGAAAAAGGTCTTCCAAGCAGAAGACCCAGTAAGTGGGAGTACTGTGAAAAAGGAAGCATGCTTGCAGGTTCAAAAACAGCCAGAGGCCAGTGTGGGGAAAACGGCATGAGAGAGAGACTCACAGGAGATGAAGTCAGAGGATCAAGAAGAAGCCAGATTAAGACCACATTGGCTATTGTAGGATTTGGGGTTTTACCCCATGTGAAACTGGAAACCATTGGGTGACTTTAATTGGAGGAATGCCTTGATCTGATTTCTTTCACAGTCACTCAGCTGCTATGTCAGAATAGATTTAAGTGAGAAGCATTAGTTATCTATTGCTTTGTTGCAAATTGCCTCAAAGTAGCAACTACAAGCAATATACACTTTTTTCCTATCACCTAGTTTCCATGGGCCAGGAATTTGGTCATGACTTAGCTGGGGCCTCTGCCTGAAGGCCTCATAATGCTTTAGTCAAGGTGTTGGCTGGGGCCTAGTAATCTTAAGGTCAACTGTGGCAGGATCTGCCTCCAGACTCTGTCAGTGGTTGTCAGCAGAGCTCAGTTCCCCTGAGCTGTTGGACTGAGGGACTTGGTTCTTTCTTAGCTGATAACTGGAGGTCATCCTCAGTTTCTTGCCAGGGAGTCCTCTCCATCAGAGCAAGTGAGCATGAAAAGCCAGAGAGAGAAAGCTTAGCAAAATAAAAGTCCCAATCTTTTGTAACTTAGTCATGGAAGTAACATCCCATCACTAATACTGTGTTTGGTTCATTAAGTCATTTAAGGCTGGCCACATTCAAGGGGAGGGGATTACTGTGGGGGCATGGCTACCAGGAGGTGGGATCAATGGGGCTCATGTCAGAAGCAGCCTGCCATGAGAGACAAGGACAGACACCAGAGATCAGTTAGGATGTCACTGGTATATTATTAATGGCTATTGATATCTCTGTGCTTATTTGCTTATTTATGGAGTGAGGTGCTAAATAGTTCTAAAATCCCTGCTTCTCATGCAGATTCTGGATATATTTTTGAAGTTCAAACTAATATTTACTGAGGCATTGGATATGGAGTATGAGAGAAACATTAGAGTCTAGAATTACTCTGAGATTTTGGGGATGAGCCACTGGAAAGATGCAATTGCCATTTTCTGAACTAGAAAAGACTCTTGAGTGGAGAGGATTTTCTCAGGGAGAGGAAGGAACCAGGAGTTAGGTTTTGGACACGTTGACTTTGAGATGCCTCTTTGACATCCAGTGGAGGTGTTGATTTGACAGTAGTATGTACGGTTCCGGAGCTCAAGATAAAGGTGTGAGTTGTAAATACAAATTTGAAAGACATCACTATGTACCTTGTACTTAAAGCCACAATACTAGCTAAGGTCACTAAGTGAGAGTGCGTGCCGGAAGTTCTAGAGACTGTGCTAAAATGAGAGAGCGTTTGTGAGAGATTCATGGATGAAGACCAGTTAACACTGTATGGATCTCGGCAGTCATCTCGTTGTCCCCAACAAGGACAACATTTTACACTATGCAAATCTGTTCAGCTCCTTAGGGTCTCAAACTTCCACAGTAGAACTTTGATTCAACTTTGCATTTTTCTACCCAATATATACATACCCAAACTGAGAGTCTGGATTCTTCAAAGATAAAAGCAAGCAAACACTAATCCAAAATGAAAGTTTGAAAATCACAGATCTTTCACAAAAGAACCTGAGAGATAATTTTTGGGGGGAAGGCAGGGCTTAAAGTCATTTAACCTGAGTTCAGGTCTTAAAATGCTTTTTTTTCTAGCTCTTTTTTCTCTTTTTGGCCAATTTCATCCACTACTTTTATTTCAAAAGTCATTTATATGTTGACAAGTTCTAAAGTCCATATTTTAATCCTCAGACTCTCACGAGTTTCCGGTTCATATTTTCTATTGTTCCCCGGCATCTCAACCTGCAATTCTGTGGAGACTAGAAATGAATTCATGCTTGTTTCTAAGAGCTAATTCTGTCATTTTTTTTTTTTTTTTTCAGTTCATGGCTTCATCACCCATCCAGTCTCCTATGTTGAAACACTGGGAGGCATCCAGGATTTCCCCCTCATACTCTGAATAATTATAATAAATCTAATAATGTGGAAGGGATTTATAAATATTATATCTAGTTATCACAATAACCTATTGGGTAGGAATGGTTATATTTAGTCTTATAAATAAGAGGGATAAAATAACTTATGAGCTCAAGGAGCAAATAAATGGCAGAACCTTGAGTCAGCCCTGCTCTTCCAGGATGCATAGCCAGTCTTCTTTGTGCTATTTAACGTTGCCTCTTCATTCATTCGTTCACTCACCAAGTCTTCCTGCATTCTAATCTCTCCTTCTGGACCTCTCTGCCATGGACTTCATCCAGAACTTAAGCATCTCTCACCTGGTCTTTGAAGCCTCATCCCACTGCTTTCCATCCTCAGTTCGGTTTACAGTCATAGTCTATCAGGGTCATTCTTCTTAAGAGCAAAACCAATTGTACTGTTTCCTTCCTAAATACTTTATTGCTCACTGCATATAAAATCAAACCTTAGAATTTTGGCACTCTATGTCCTTTTCAGACTCCGGTCTAATAACAGTTTCAGAAATTTCAAACTTTTCTTTTACTCGCCTGTGTTTGACTTTCTTCTTAGAATGCTCTGCTGTCTTCCTTCTAACTATGGAAGTCTCACCCATACTTTAAGATCTGGTTCAAATGTTACTTCCTCTGTGTGGCTTTTATAAATTTAGGTAAAGCTAGTCTCTCTCTAGCTCTTGGGTTCTCGGGGCTAATTTCTGCTTACATCTGTGTCTCCAGCAGTAGACTGTGAGATCCTCGAACCCAGAGACACTCTTGTTTACCTTCGTAACCCCAGTGCTACTACACTGAAACATTTTGTAAATATCTATTCGAACAAATGATAAAATCGCCCACATGTGAAGTTCAGATTTTTAAAAACATATAGATGAGCTGTTTCTACATGAAAAGGGGTTATCTCTTGAGTCATTTTGTAGATTTCATCAAGGCGGTATTAGTGTGTCTTGTTTATGTACACGAGATACATTTCGAAACTTCATAAGGTGGGAATACTTTTTGCTCTTTTCAGTATGAATGAATTAGACTGCAGAAAAGTGATGATTATATTACATATTTTATACCAATGACAATTTAAAATTGGTTAAATGTAATACCATCAGCAGTAAGTGTAAGAAGTAGCTAATGCCTTCATTTGGGAGAGCCTACATCTATAGGAAGTACTCAGTGTTTAGGGTAGGCTGATGAAGACATTCTGTTGCTCTTGAGGTCCTTCTTTTCATTTTTATTACATTTGACTTACTGCAAATATATCACTTTCTACTCATTTTGTTCAATTCTGTACAGGGACTAATCCACATTGGACTGGAGAGTGTTTCAAGTCATCTTTTTACCAGCTTATTTTTAGAAAAGGAAACAACTGAGATACTTTTGAAGTTGTTGTAATATTTATTAGGTTAATCTACCCAGTAGTACTTTAAATATTTAAATTTTTTCCCCAGAAAGTGATTGCAATAATGATGTGTTTTATAATTTATAATGGCAAAAAAAATTTCTCCTTAAAAAGAGTTTCGATGTACATTACTTTAAATATGACCTTGAAATAGTGGTTGTGCAAATTGCATTTGTGTTACTTAAGCAAGCTAGGAGTAGTAAGAAAATTTATGGTTTGTATGTTAATTTCTGGACCAAATACAAAGTACAGTCAATTTTTTATTACACAATTTATTTGACATTTGTATTGCCTCCCCAGTATCCAGTTAGCTCTTCTCAATAGACCCTGACTTCTATTTGAGATTTTATGTGGTCTTAGGGCAGATAACAACTATATTTATTAGCTCTAGGAATAGAGCACATGACCTAAGCCTAGCCCATTGGAACAGTGCTGTCCTCTAGCTGCCGTGATTGGTTCAGGAATTGGCACATGACCACAGCTAGTATAATCCCAGAGAAGGAACTCTGCGAAAGCCAAGTCCTTCTTTTGCTCCAGATGGGATGATTTAGTGGTGGAAAGAACTCTGGAAGTCATCTTATTTTGTTAGTAAAGCCTGCTTGTGAATTAGAAGGTGACCTAGAGAAAGAAAGGGATGAGAGAATCACAGCAAGCCTGAGGTAAAGACATTACATTTTAATGAAGCCAGGCCTAAATCCTGCCCTCCTTCCTTGTCTGTCATGGAGAGCAGCCAGTAAATATTTTTTATTAATTTAGTCACTTTATGTTGGGTTTCATTTTACTTGAAAAACATCCTCATATATTCATATCAATGCATGGCAGAGTGGATAGGATTCTTTGACTACAAGAAATATGTTTTGGTATTTATATTTGAATACAAAATATGTGATCCATAGTACTGAAAAGTAAGTGATGAGATCACATTAGAAAGAAAGAAGGAGCTTATACCCTTTGTGACAGCATGGATGGAACTGGAGAGCATTATACTGAGTGAAATAAGCTGGGCAGTGAGGGGCAAATACCATATGACCTCACCTTTAACTGAAACATAATCAGCAAAAGAAAAAAGCAAGCAAAATATAACCAGAGACATTGAATTAAGAACAATCTGACAGTAACCAGAGGGGAGGTGGGAGGGGACAGTTTTCAGGAACTACTATAAAGGACACATGGACAAAACCAAGGGGGAAGGTGGAAGGAAGGGAGGGAGATGGTTTGGCTGGAGTGGGGGGAAGTAGTGGAGGGAAAGTGTAGACAACTGTAATTGAACAACAATAAAATAGTTTAATAATAAAAAGAGAAAGAAAAAAGTCTCAGTTGTACAGACTATATAGCCAGATTTGCTCATCAGACTCTCTGGCTCAGTGTCCATTCTGGCTTCCTTGTTGGAAAGAATCACCCAGTTCAAGAGCAGGGGATTTCCAAGTTGGCCTAATTATATTGCTTAGGATATATGATAACCTGGATGCATCAATAGACATATCAGGAGCTCGAGTGAGCTGGGAATGAGAGAGCTGAGCTAGCTGCCAGATGTCAGAAAAGCTGATTAAAGCAGCAAGCCAAAAATAAAAGAGGGAAGCCTTTGATCATTTACTGAGATGGTGTCAGCAAGAGGCTAAAACTGGAGAAAATGTTATCTTCTCTTGTTCCATTTTTCTTCATGAAATGGAGCACTAGTCCAGGGTCCTATGAATCAGTGCAGACATTGGGGACAACCCCCAACAAAAGGCTCCGGCATCTTTATGGACCCTGAGTGGTAGAAAGGCTAGGAATGGAAAAGTACTGGATTCTGAGAGTTGGGGAAACTGTCTTCAAGGTTTTCCTCTTGGCTACATAAGAAAGCCTTGGCAGAAGCACCTGAAGAGGACCTTGGCTGAAGGCCTCAGATAAAGCATCCCAGGCTAGAGGAGCTTGGGCTAGGAGTGCAGATAAGCATAAGAGCATCATGACCAGTGAGGGGCCTGTGTCCCTGACTGCATTTTCCTTCAGAGACTGCAGCGCCCTGGCTGTGCCCCAAGGAGGCCTGCCAGGTACAGCCTTTGTAATCGGCTATGGTCAGGCCTGAAAAAGTACTCATTTGTTTTTAACTAGGAGCCAGACCTCTCAAGAGGAGAGCAAAATTATTTTTAAATATTAAGACCCTGAGAGTCTTCATGAACACTGCTCAGTGCAGTGTACCTGATGTGTCACTTGAATCAGGGTTATCTGTTGTTTGAATACTCCTGCATGTGTGAGTTTTATGCTTCCATGCTGGAAGCCTGTGGGTTCAAAGACTTTTAATTGGGTTACAGTTCATGCGGCAAAGTAAAGCTCAAGAGGAAAACGGGATGCTCCACGATCCGCAACACTTCGTGTCTACCCAGCTCTTCCAGGCTGCAAATTACAGTGTTCTTTCTATTATTATTCATTGTTGCTTCTTCATTTGTTCACTGTCTTTTTAGCCGTAAGTTCAGCAACATCTCTGCTTTCTAATCTCCCCTTTCTGAGCTCTTTGCTGTGACTTCATCCAGAACCTGAGTATCTCTCACCTGGACTTTAAAACTGTCCTAGCTTGTCTAGGACACCTAGATCTTCACCTATTGGTGATCTAGAAGATCACCAATATTTTCTTTGGGGGACAACTACTATTACTTGTTTATAGATCCTGTTTATAGATCCTGTTACAGATCTATAACATTTATAGATCCTATAAATGTTTTACCTAATAAGATAAAGTCTTCCAAAAAATGACATCAATACTTCTTTCAAATGACCTTCGGAAGTTTGCCGACCCACAACAGTAAGTTCTGCTCTCCAGTCCCTTGCAGAGTGCCAGGTATCTCAGCCTTCCTGAGGGCCACGATGCCTCCGGTGCTGATCACAGGACGAGGCTGCATAGGAGTGGGCATCCTTGGGTGCACTGGGTGTAAAAAGGAAACCCCAAAAGTCAAACAAAACCCTTTTAACTTTTATGTGTGAAAAACTACACATGAGTTAAGCTCTAGGACAGAAAACTTAGTAAACTTGTGGTAAGAGGGTGAGCGCCGGGGCCAGGGTTTCAACACGTCCATTCTGGCCGAACACAGTCCAGTCCAACGGTGTGATTTATTTGTGTAAAATCTCATGTGATGGCCAGCTTTTGAAAATTTAATTGGTGAATAAAATTTCATCTTGAGAAACTCTGGTTACTATTTTATAACATTCTTAATTGCCAAGTATGAATTCGTATGACATTAAAACAATACCTATTTGTTTTTATATAGTGGCTTCAGAGTTCTACACTGGGTTTATTTTTAATTAAAATAAGAATAGAAAATTATATATATGCAGTATACACACACACAAGGGTAGCACAAGTAGGTTTATAGTTGTGAGTGTGCAAAAGAGTTTATTCTTGTATTAACTTTATTATTGTATTATTTATTTGTGTTATTAACTACAAACCTATTTTTTCTATATATATACACATACACACACATACACACACACACATAATAAAGAGAGAAGCAAATTATGTTACAGCCACTGCCAAAATGAGGTGCAAATAAAAAATGGCCTTTAAGCCCTGGCTGGTGTGGCTCAGTGGGTTGAGCACTGGCTACAAACCAGAAGGTCACAGGTTCTATTCACACTCAGGGCACATTCCTGTGTTGTGGGCCAGGTCCACGGTTTGGGGTGTCCAAGAGGCAACTGGTCAATCACACATCAATGTTTCTCTCCCTCTCTTTCTCTCTCCCTTCCCCTTCCTCTGAAAATAAATAAATAAAATCTTAAAAAAAAGAAATTTAAAAAATGACCTTTAAGGTCTAAGATAGAAGGAAATAGTCTTGCCCCTGTCATTTGGGGGCCCCTAAGCAAAAGCATGAACGCAGGCCTTTCACCACATGTAAAAGTTGTAAATTAAGCTCACAAACTATTATGTAAAACATGTATTAATTGCCTGCCTGGACAAATATGCTGCTCCAATAAGAAACTCAAAAATAACTTAAACTATGTTTTTTATATGCTTGGAAGCAAAATAGTGAAGACAACTCAATTTGATTACTAATTGGATATATCTACATGTTACCCTGATGGAAGTATGACTGATAAAATAAAATTACATAAATTATTATATATTTATTCCATGAAATTTACTTTTCTTGCCTCCATTTCAGCAGCATCAATCATTTTTCCTTTGAGTTATACTCCATTAGCAGCCATTAAATAAAAGATTAAACAATTCTATTGTATTCAAAATGAATACATTTCAATATATTTTTTTCACAAAACCAATATAAAATATCAAAAATTTAAAATAGCTTTTGCAAGTTTTCAGTTATTTTTATTCTAGTTATTCAAAACTAAGATACAAATACTAAACATTTTAACTAAACTTATTAAAGTTGCAATTTATTCATTTTTTAAAATACAATTGTCATATTAAACCCATTTACAAAAATAGAACTATTCACATTCTTTGAATTTGCTGTCCATTAAATTGCTAATGTAAGGATTGCTGTCAAGCTTCACATAAGTTACATCTCAAATTACATAATGCATATTTGAGAGCAATATTAATTACTATTACAAAATGTCCATCAGCTGCCATGCGAAATGTTGCAAATACTATGCTAATTAATTCCTAAGTGCCTCTTTCAGCACATATTGGAACACTGACCAGATATGATACTTTCTTTTGCAAGTACCTGTGGCTTCACCCTTGGAGGAAGGACCTGATAGAGGAATTTGTTGACTCTCTTAGAGCAGATCCTTGCTGCATTCTGATGCTTCCAACATCTTCAGCTTTACAATCGCAAATGTTCCTCTCTATCCCTACCAGCAAAGACACAGAGGAAGAGCTGTGGAATGTAATTTCCTGGGCCCTAAACAGCATTACCACCAGGAGCACTTAAGTGAGGCAGGAACCTGAGGGCTCTTCGGTGCTTTGGAGGTGAGAGTTTTGTGATTTACAGTCGCCTTCCAAACCAGGACGATGGGACCTAGAGTGAGAGTCCGAACTGCCTAGGCCTCAGGGCAGTACTGGAAGGTACTTTAAATTTTGAGGAATGTCAAACTGCACCAGTTTGCATTCTCACCAGCAAGGTACAAGAGCTCTGATTTCTTTACATCCTCTCCAACTCTTATTATTGTTTCATGGCGGGGGGCGGGGGAGGGGCTCCCCCTGCAGAGCACATGCTCTGTCTGCCATAGATGAGAATAAGTCTACCAAAACATGATCTGCTTGGGGAGGAAAGGTGGCGAGTCTCTCTAAGGAGAAGGGTCAGGAGCCTTTTCTTCAATGAGCTTTTATTGGGTTCAATCTGCACAGGAATACAGGTAAAGCTCATCAGTCATTGTCAGGTGGTCAGGGTCAAACAATAGATAACATATAAAGAACTACCAGGGTTTATTCTGAGTCAGGGTCAGTTAGCTAAAGGGCTATAAAACTTTGGGGAACAAACTCATTTTATGCTTGGATCCTTATCAGAAAACCGAGGACATTCTTAGCAAAACAGGTTTCACAGGATTTTATGCATTTTTTCTTAGCCTGATCACCCAGGGAACCTGCCCTTTCCAGCACAGGGCTGCACTGCCCTCCGTCATTGTTTCAGCCTTAAGTCAGGCAGGGGAGTAGGCAGCCAAGAGATTAGGAGACTTCTCCCAGACATAATGAGGACTCAGGCTGTCAAAGCCAAGGGGTGAGGGTCCATCACCCACTTTTGCTATGGCCCCCAAGTTCTTCCCTGAGGACCCCTTCATGACCTTGCCTGTCTTAGGTCATCCCTCCCTTGAGGAATCTTACCCATCATTGGCTAGCCAGTCATTTTTTGGGGCCAAGCAGGGTGAAGTAAAAGGGGGCAGAGGTGATGCCCCTGTCAGAAAAATAAGCTTTGTCTCCTTAGTGGCTCTTGGTCCCAAGGTCTCTTATTCAGCCTCAGTCATGGTTCTGAAACCAGGCAGGGCAGTTCCCAATGGTCTTTCTTTTTTACCATGGCCACCCTAGTGGGTGTGAGACAGTATCTCCTGGTGGCTTTGATTTGCATTTCCCTAGCAGCTAATGATGTTGATCATCTTTTCATGTGCTTATTGGCCACTGACATATCTTTTGGAAAAACACCTATTCAGATCCTTTGCTCATTTTAGTTTAGGTTACTTATCTTTTTATTGTTGAGTTATAAGAGCTCTTTACCAGGTATAAATTCTTTATCAGATATAGGGTTTGCAAATATTTTCCCTCAGTTTGTGTGTTATCTCTCACTTTCTTGATATGTGTATAACATGAAACTTTTAAACTCTGATAAAGTCTACGTGATGGTTAATGTTATATCAACTTAATGGGGCCATGGGGCGTGCCAAGGCATTTGGTCGAACGTTATGGTGATGTGTCTGTGTGGGTGCTCTTGCATGACATTAACAGTTGTATCAGTAGACTGGATAAAGCAGATTGCTCTCCCTAATGTGGGTGGCCCTTCGCTGATCAGTTGAAGATATGTATAGAACATAAAGGCTGACCCTCCCTCGAGTTAGAGGAACTCCTTCTGCCTGATTGCTTGAGCTCGCACATTGGTCTTTTTCTGCCTTTGAACTTGAACTGAAGCATCAACTCTTCTGGGTACTCAAACCTGCTGGCTATGGGACTGGAACTTAATCATTGAACCTCCTGGCTCTCCAGTTCAGTCTCCATAATTGTATGAGTCCTTCCCTTTCTATATATACCTTTCTACATATATATAGAAATTGCTTTCTATATATGTACACATGCTGTTGATTTTGTTTCTCTAGAGAATCCTGACTAATGCACTGTAATTTAATTATTTATTGCATATAATTCTGTTTTCATATCTAGAAAGGCTTTTCCTAACCCAAGGTCATGAAGATGTACTCCTATATGATCTTCTAAGAATATTAGCTCTTCTGTTTAGGACTGTGGACAATTTTGAGTTAATTTTGTGTATGCTGTGAGGAATGGTTCCAACTTCATTCTTTTATGTGTTATCACAAATGGTCCAGTTATCCCAGATTTGTATGTGAGACTATTCTATTTACTACCCCTCAAATTGTCTTGGCACCCTGGTCAAAAATTAACTAGTGATAGATATGTGTGTGTGCTTATTTATGGACTCTCTAGTGCATCCCTAGAACCTGTCATTACAGTAGCACACCATCTTGATCACTGCACTTTTGTAATGATTTCTGAAAGCAAAAAGTGTGAGTGTGGTCATGCAATCTTCCATCATTGAGTATGATGTTATCTGTGGTTCTACTGTAGGTGTCCTTTATTAAGTTGAGGAAGGTCCCCCCTAGTCTTAGTTTGTTGGTTGTATTCATCATGAGAAATTATTGCTTTTTGTCAAATGACTTTTCTATGTCCATGGAGATGATCATGTGGTTTTCTTCTTTTTTTCTATGATGTTATCTATTATATTAACTGATTTTGTATCAACCTTGCAGCCTGGAAAATCTTATTTTAAAATGCTGAACTTTTTGACAGAAAAATGCTGAAATACAGGGTCCAGCAGAAGTAAGGCCTGCCTGAGTGTGGTTGGTAGGGTTATGATATGGGTGCAATAATTTATAGTTTTAATTTGAACATTTCACCTAAAATGTCATATAGTATGCTTGAGTATGATATTGTGTTACAGAATTACAGGCTTATGATTCTATAATTAAAAAGGGGCATTACTTGTGCTAGATCCTGTATATCAGTAATACTAATGAGCATTATACTCCTGGTAATTGCTGGGTTTTTTTTCCCATCCTTGGTAGCAATGAGCCTTCAACCCAAATGAAAACATGATCCAAATTAGAAGCCCCAAAATTAAAAATGGAAATAACATGAAAGTTAGCTACCATGTTAGTTTGGTTTGTTGTTCTAACAATGGCACCACAAACTGAGTGGCTTAAACAACAAAAATATATTGTCTCTCAGTTCCAGAGGCTGGAATTCCCAAGTCAAGACAAAATGTTGGCAGGGTTTGCTCTCTCTATCTGTGGACTTGGGAGGAAGAATCTGTTCTATGTCTGTGCTGCACCTTTTGGTGTTTTGCTATAAATCTCTGAGGTTCTTTAGCTTATATACACATCACCCCGATATTCCCATGGGGTTCTTATCATATGCCTGCTGTCTGTCTCCAATTTCTCCTTTTTATGAGGAGACGAGTTCCATGGGATTAGGGCCCACTCGAATGATTTCATTTAACCTGATTACCTCTGCAAAGACTCTCTCTTCAGATAAGGTCACAGTCTAAGGTACTGCAAGTTTGGACTTCAAGGCGGAAATGGGACAGGGTACGATTGAACCCATAGTAGCTACCTGTTCCCTAAAGCCTTCATGTAGAGCCTTACAATAGACCTTAAAATAATACACTCAAAATGACATCTTCATAACTGCAGTATTCTTATTCATGAAATAAGGTTAAAATATGACCAATTCTTGCTTATTTGACTTTTCTTGTTTGATGCTAGGAAAATTCTAGATTAGACCTAACGATCATATATTCCAAAACCCATTATTTTCTGCTGTGGCTGTGACAGAAATTTCTTTGAAAGTAAAGCCTTTAATTATGAAATTCTAGGATGCCAGGTATAGTATTTATGGTTTAATTAAGTATGCTTTTTTGACATTAGGAAAGGAAAGGAAAAAGAGGACAAAAAGAAAGTGGAAAAGTAAGAGAAGAGAAGGAGAAAGAATAGTTGCAGCAGACAGAGGAGAGAAAGAAGAGGGAGAGATGCTGATTCTGACAGATTAATTCTTCCCTGGTGATGACTGTCAGAGACAAATGATAAGAATTACCATAGATTTTAAAGTCGGATTCAAACGAAACTCTAATATATCTGTGTTCCGCATGGATAAGGCTTTTAAGATTTTATAGATATATGAATATATTTCATTTGGGGGTTTTAGGTTGCTCTCAGAAAGGAGTCAAATCTTCTGCATCTGTTTCCAAG
Organism: Anoura caudifer; assembly: GCA_004027475.1. Taxonomy (NCBI): domain Eukaryota; kingdom Metazoa; phylum Chordata; class Mammalia; order Chiroptera; family Phyllostomidae; genus Anoura; species Anoura caudifer. Next base: position 710,562 of record PVKU01000094.1, on the reverse strand, counting down.
ATTAACATATTCAGCTACTGTGACATTAACCTAAATGTTCGATCTTCTTCCCCCGTTAAACAAATTATATTTGAGCTTTTCAAGTAGATGTCATAAGTTTAGCGATAAAAACATAAGACACCAAATAATTATTTAGAAAATTTTGATTGGAAATTGAAAAACTAGGGCAGTAACTTAATATTCTGATTATGAACAATTACATAACTAAGAGAATTTTATTGTTCCAATCATGTGTATGTAAACTAATTATGTGAACTAATCTGCTAAATTAGATTAATGATCATTTATGGAACATTAATTTAAATGACTGTCCAAAGCATGACATTCTACAAAGAGTCAATTTCTTTATATAACTCTTTTAAGAGATGAAAATGTGTTAGACTATGTAAATTTACTTAATTTTAGAATTGTATTTACTAGCTACTTGAAATGATTTTGAAATAATATATTCTCATGCTTTGCTTTTAATATGTTCATTGAGGTTTCTTTCTTGTCATTTTTGGGCAGTTGACATTATTCATTCGTTATAGGGAAGCATGCATTTATTTAAAAGAATGTCTCTATTGAAAATGACTGTTCAGCGGTTCATAAAGTCCAGGTGCGAAGGTCAGCCCGGAAGGCAGGCACATTTTGGTAATGTATAAATGACTAATTTGCAAAACAATAGGTAAAGCTAAGATATGTATAATACATACATTTAAAAATATATAAGCAAAGTAAGGTTGTTCCTGAAAATATTTCTCATACCGAACAGATTTTTGGAAAATAAAATTTGAAACTTTAGGGCAATAACTCAGGGTAGTAATAGATTATGATCCTTGTTATAATTTTTTAATCTTACAAGTGACTCAATTTTCATGCAATAAATCTTGCAGACCATTAAATTAATATTCCCCCTTTTCATAGGCATGTAAGGTGTCCAGTTAGTAACTGCTTCTTACTGGAGGGTAAAATATGAAGGAAGACTTATAGTGTTGGGTAGGTATTAGCTAGTTATTTTTCATCTTCACAAAAACACAGTGATGTTAATAGAGCAACCATGCTTATCTAGTTTATAGGTTCTCAAGGATCCCCAATCCACTTTAAGTTATTCATGTATATGTGCATATATAGTATGCTCATGTAGAGAGCAGGGCCAATAAAATGGCATTGGTTGGATCAAGAGAGCGTGAAGTGTATAAAAAAAGTGGAGTCACTCATGTCAACCAAGATGGCTACCAGTCAGCCATGACACTTTGGTTCAAGAGGGAAGCCACTTAAATCACACTAGACACATCTGACCAGGAGACACACACAAGATATCTGCACATGTGATCAGAATAGCCCTGCCTGCAGAGCAGGACCACCCACAGATAGGCTCCTGAGGAGATTCCCCACTTGCCATCAGGGGAGCCAAGACACTTATCAAAGGACCCAGAAGGGTGGGGTACACCACTCTCAAGGTATAACTGAGGCAGGCCCCAGACCACTGCTGAGACAGCTGAGCTCCACCCACCAGAGTGCTGCTTCACACTGTGTTGATCTCACTTGGCATCAGCTGCCAGAGGCTCTGCCCTCCTGGACTCAGGGCTTGGTTTGTCCTGCTGCCCACCTGGCTCTGGAAACCCTTCCGTGGAAGCCCCTTATGGCTCCCCTGCCCACCGTGCTGTCTCCCAGATCCGCAGACTGAGACTCTGGGACTCGGGTTTGTTATCCCCCAATTCTCTTGTGAGATGTTAGCACGAATTGTTTCTGAGTGATTAGTATTGTTATTAGGTTAGTGTGGATCGTCTAAGGATTAAATCTGATTAATAACAGCTGAGCAAACCAATATTAATAAAAACCAAGTGACTAGCATAGTCACTTCTGTTGTTTCCCTGTTATTTCTCGGTGCCAGTGTCACCTGTAGGTCTGGTGGTCACACAGGCATCTAGGCGTTTTTGGTTCTTAAGGTGCAGATCAGATGATCCAAGCAGGGACTGAAGGCTGGTTTATAGGAAAGACTATATTGTGAACATACACTCACTACAGCTTATAATCTTACTTTTTATGTAGCTAAAATTAGCTACTCTAACATTTACATTTTGTGTGTTTGCTTTTCACTAATTTCTGCATTTGTTTTACCTAAGTGATTTACTCTGGTATCATGAACCCTGGTTTTTGAGGTGAGATTTCCATCTGAAGATTTAGGAATTTGTTATGGACTGAATTGTGTTCCTAACTTCATAATCCCCATTGTGACTGTATAAGAGGGGACCCAAAGAAACCCCGGAATTATCTTCTGAAGGGTGGGCCCCTTGTTTTACAGGCTTCCCCTGCTAGGTGGATGTTCTAGGAACCCATCCGTACCAGTGTACCAGCTGGTGTTATTGTGAGAGGCTGTGAGAGGCTTCAGCAGATTATTTTTGAAGACTTTTTCTGCACATTTGCCCATTTGAGGATGAATGCTTTACAAGTGCATCTGCCCACATTGCGCTAAGTGTTCAGCAGTTTTTGACCAAAAAATGACATAATTCCCATGCCCCACCCTCCCTATTCACCTGATCTTGCCCCAAGTGACCTTTTTGTTTGTTTGTTTCCCATTTGCAAATAATCCTTAAAGGGAAACAAAAAAACAGCAGAAGTACTAAAAGGCATCAAAATCAATGAGTTGAAAAAATATTTTGAGCCAGGGAAGAAAATGTCTTGATAGGCTTATTACATCAGGCGGAGAGTACTTGGAAGGGCACTGAAGTAGACACATAAGAATAAGTACATGATTTTTTTATAAATATATTCCAGGGGTTTTTCGGGTCCCCCTCACGTTTGGAAATAGTGCCTCTAAAGAGGGGATGAAGGTAAAATGAGGTTGTAAGAGTGGGGCCTTAATCCGTTACAACCGTTCTCAGAAGAAGACACCAAATGTCCAGGTGCCCAGAGTCAAAGCTCCGAGAGGACGTGGCTAGGGGATTATTCACAATCTAACGGAGGCCTCAACAGAAACCAAATCTGCAGACACTTCGTTCTTGCACATCTAGCCTTTTCAAGAATTGTGAGAAGACATTTCTGTTGTTTGAGGCACCCATGGAAAGGTTTTCAACATCGTTAGTTATCAGGGAAATGCTAATTAAAACCACTATGAGAGACCACGACTATATTCATCAGAGTGGCTAAAATTAACTAGGCTAACAATAGCAAGTGTAAGCAAGAACATGAAACAGCTGTTACTTTCATACATTGCTAGAGAGGATGTAAAATAATATGGTGTGAGAAACTGCCAATTCTCCTAAAAGTTACGTATGTGTTTACTACAGGACCCAGCAGTTTCATACCTGGGATGTGGGACTGAACGTTCCGACCTTTGAACCAAGGTTTCTTCTTCCTAGCCTCTAGCCTCCCACGCTGAAGCTGTTGAGGGCCCACCAAGACCAGTCTCATTAGAACATATGACATGTCGCTCTTGTCACTCATGAAATTTCAAAGGTTTTAGGAGGTCTGGGCCAGGAATGGGCAATGAAGACCAAATACGGATTGCTTACTGTAACATCACACTATCATACCTGGGTGTTCATTGTATTAAGGTCTACAGTATGGGTGGGGGGGAGCATAAGTAGGTTTACAGTTGTGAGTATGCCAGAGTTTATTCCTGTGTTATTTATTATTATTGTATTATTTTCCATACGAACAACTGTAAACCTGCTTTTGCTCACTCCTCTATTTGAAAGGATGATGTGTTTCACAATGAACTATAGAAATACCAATAAAGCAGGAATTGTTTTAATTGCAGCTGGGGGTTGTACTGGAGAGTTTATTGTTTTCAGATGTGTTCTGCCGCTGGTAGCACAGAATCTCACTAGATTACTGAATAATTAAAGATGACGGTTTCCCAAATCCCTTGATTTCATGGTTCTACAGTCTTAAATTCTTTATCAGATCTATTAATCTCCTGTCCTTCACCTGTGTTCCTGACTCTCTTTTTTTTCTATAAGCATGTGAAAGATTCTCACTTTATGTTCTCTATCTTATAATGCAATTTTGTGGAGCCGTTAGGAGTTCAGTTGTGCTGTGTTCTATTTATTCTTGTTTGTGGTTTGCTGTGGAGCTTCTAATGTGAGCTAGTGTATGCAGCCTTTATCTAGTGCTGTGCTTGTGAGCTGCCTCCTTTAAAAAAAAAAAGCCCCAATTTGCAGTGTTTTCCAATTTCTGTGGTGCAAATACTGCCACCATAGCCTATTTAAACTACCAGATCTTGTTGCTGCATGTGGAGTTGAGAAGAGAACAGTATAATTGTCCCTCGAAGTCGCCCTGTCGGCTCTCTTCTCTTCTCCATAGACGTTCTCCTAAATAACTCTCAAGTGCCCAGTCCTTACAGGGGTTTGTCTTTGCTTTTGGTAGGGACCCAGGCCAATGGGTCCCTCCAAATTTCAGGCCAATTTAAAATAATTTCTTAGCTTTTTTTTTGGAACATGTAGGTAGTTTTGAATTGGAACTGCAATTCCATTTGAAGACTGCTTCTCTTAACTGCTTCATTCAGGGCCAAAAATCAGTTCCCGGTTATATCGCTCTTCAGGGCTAATATTTTTCTATTCAGAGTCTCATTTGGGAGACAGTCCTTAGGCTTCGGGCTTTGTTCCGCATCTTCATTCCAATGCCCTGTTTTGTGAAGGCCCAACACTTCCTCTCAGCATTTAAAACCCCCAGGCTCTTGCTTTTTGGAGCGGGGGTCCTTGGGCGGGTGCCAGGTCAGCCCTGCCAGCCAGTCCAGCTTTATGCAGGGGTCCTTCACTTCTGAATATTTTTTATCCTCATGTGAGCTTAGCTATTCATTTGAAGTAATTTTTTAAGTGTTTTACCCAGTATTTTATTATTCTGCAATGAGAGGTATTTCTGAATATTTGCATTGCTGCATCAGAGTTCCCATTTTAAATACCTGAAATACTATCTACTTTGTCTGGTTATCTATTTCTGTGGAACAAACACAGCAGAGCCTGTGGTTTGCAAAAGCAGTTCATTATGTTTGTGATCCATGAGTCGCGAGTTTCAACAGGGCTCAGCTGAGTGCTCCTTCTACTCTGTGCTGCACCAACTAGGTGCATGTAGTGGTTTTTAGCGGGAGGCTAGTCTAGTCTGGAGAGTCCAAGGAGGGTGTCACGCTCCTGTCTGGTGCCTGGAGGGGGGACATAGTCTGGGCTCAGTCTGTCTTTCTCTTCACATAGTCTCAGGGCTTATTTTCATAATCTTCCTAGCTGAGTCCTCAGGCTGCTTACATGCTAGCCCAGGGTTTCAAGAACCAGTGTCCCAAGCAGCCAGGAGGTGGAAAGTGCTGATCTCTAGTTCTGGAAATCAGCACATTGTCACTTCCAGCACATGCTGCTGGCCAAAGAGCTCTCTCCCCAGCCCAGATTCCAGAGGAGGAGGCCCTCCTGACTGTAGGAGGGCTGCCAGAGAATTACCAACCTGATTTTATCTACCACGTTACTGGACTAAATCTTTAAGCCTTTTTTGATTTGTTACACTAATTCTACTTATTTTTGTTGCTGCAGAAACAGAAATTAGATTAAACTGGCACATTTAGGGCTCTCAGGGAATTGATGTTCTCAGTCACCAATTTGCATTGTTGTATTATGGCATTATTGCTCCTCTCCCTGGGATAACATTTTCATTTTGTGAAATGGTTCACCTAAAATTAACATGGATAGGCCATAGAGGTTTTCTAAACAATTGACATTATATCACCCACATAAAGCCAATTAAAAGACGTGATTGTTTTTATCAGCATGAGGCTTTAAAATATTTTTTTAGTTTTGTTTGTTTCAATAGTTATGAAAGGAGACCATTTTGTGACAAATGTCTACAGATGATATTTAATTTTCACTCATGTTCAATAAACATTTCAGGGAGATATGCTTTACTTTAATAAAAGAAATATAAACTAAGGTATTTCAGGAATTTTTAACTTATCTTTATTGTCGTATTATTAGAACAATATTTGGACCCAGTGTTTCCCACTTAAAGAATCATTTATTTAAAAATTAGGAAAAGTTGGCCCTGACCGGTAGCTCAGCTGGTTAGAGAGTCAGGGCACATATAAGAAGCAACCAATGAATGTATAAATAAGTGGAACAACAAATCAATGTCTCTATTTTTCTAACTCTCTCTCAATACATAAAGATTTAAAAATGTTAAAAGTTACATAAGCAGTTTTGATTTCATTCGTAATTGTTCAGGTGTGGTGGACTGTGCCTGAGATTGTTAGGGGCCCACAAAAGTCTGTCCTTCTTTTCATGTGTAGTGGAATGGCATGCGTTTGTGTTACTCTTTCCAATGCTGTAGCATTTCTATTTATACTGTTTATGCCATCTTTGTGTACATTCATCCATCCACGGACATTAAGGTTGCTCTTGTACCTTGGCTATTATGAAGAATGTGGCAATGAACATGTGAGTGTAGATATGTATGTCTATCTACCATTCTAACTATCTATTTATCGATCCATCCATCCATCTATCTACAATGGGATATTTGTCGGCCTTAAAGAAGGAAGGAAATCCTGACCATTGAATTAACATGGATGCATGTGGAGGGCATTATCCAAATGATATAGGTCAAACACGGAAAGACGAATACTGCACAATCTCACTTATATGTGGCATCTAACACAACTCATTTCATAGAAGCAGAGAGTAAAATGGTGGTGACCAGGGACATGGTGGAGGGGAGAGGGGGAGATGCTGGTCAAGGGTTAAGTTATGTGAGGTGGATAATTCTGGAGATCTGATGTCCAGCATGGTGGCTATGGATGACAGAACTGTATTTACTGTATCCTTGACATTTGCTAAGAGGGTGGATCTTAAGCATACTCAACACACACACACACACACACACACACACACACACACAAGAAAGAAAATGGTAACTGTGAGGTGATGGATTTGTTAATCAGATTGATTTTAATGATTAGTTTACAATGTACTCGTATATCAAAACATTGAGATGGACATTTTAATCACATATAATTTTTACTTGTCAATTTTATCTCTGTAAAGCTGAAAAAATGAATTCAGGCCATTTTGTGGGGGGAAATATATCACTTTTAGCCCTGTTCAGTGACAGGACCCAGGAGCAAGGTTGTTCTGGGATGCACTCTTGTGCCCAGGAGCACGGGACCTTTCGGAGAAATCGTTGATTCCGTGTCTGGGTCAGAAGGTTCAGTGTGAGACTGGAGCATCTCGTTGTGCCAGAAAGCTGGGAAGCTTTCAAAGATTAATGGTGTTATGTCAAGAGACTGCAGGAACCAATTTAAAGTGTACTTGAGACAATTTGAGCACCAAAAGGAGGGTAATGGCTCTGGTCAATCGGCACAGTGTAAATCTGAAAAATAGCTACTAGATCATTTTGAACAAAAGAGGAAAGCTAACTTAAAGTGTTGAGTCTTATTCAATCATGTTGGTGTTGTTGACTAATTTATTGTATTGTTAAAGAGTATAGAAATAAAAAATGCAAATACTTCAGGTAAAAATGTATTTTCTGACTCAAAGAGAACATGAGTAGAATGATACTGTTGAGTTCTGATCTTAAATCAAACACGAAGTACTCAAATTAAATTGTGTATGCATTCATATAGATTAGTAATGTAGAGTTTTTTTGTTAGTATTTTTATGTTAGAAGCTGTGCCCATCTGACATTGTATACACTACAATAATAAAAGGGGAAATTTCGTCTAATAGAGTACAATCTTTAACTCCAAATGACTACTTAAATAGTATATCTAGATGTATGATTTTAAGAAATAATTATATACAGTTATATCTCATCTAAGATATTTACAAGCTCTGTTTATTTAATTTATAAGAATCATTAAATACCCAGGAAAGTTCTATTCCTTGAATTAGCCAATTGAAGTATTTAAAAGGGAAACGTTTGCGGTGATTCAGCTACAAATATCCTTCCACCACAGACTATCACCCCTTCGCATTGTCACCATATTCTGTTCCCTGACACTTAATTGCTTAGTCTCATAAGCTACAAATTGGAACCCTGCTTGTTAAGAGGCTACTTACATACAGATTACTCACTCTTCCCTGCTCACAGGCCTTAGCTGTACCCACGTAAGCATCCCTTGGCCGCATTCCTGGCTCCTTGTCCTAGTAGTGCAGGTATTCCACTGAGAGACACACTTGGGATGATAGAATAGCAGCAGCAATAACAGTCACAACAGCTTATTTTCCCAATGACTGGTACCTCATTGTGTGCTCTGCCCCATCTTTGCCGCTTACGTTACTCATAAAGCAAGGAAGCCAGTACAAATGCGGCAAAGCGTTCCACTGGGTGGGTGGGGGCCCCATGCTCACGTAGGAAGTGACTACGAATTTTCTATCCAGGGGGCCAAGTCCACATCCTGCTGTTTTCTACCTGCTTTTTAGATAGGCCCAAACCTCCTGTTAGCATCAGAAATAACTCACTCTAGGAATAAGGTTATTGCTGGAGCTCGTACAGCTGACTTTAGATCAAATCATGGGTCACAATTTCCACATGTATGTGAAATCCTAAATATCAAAATCAAACTTTTTTTTTTCCTTCAAAGGAGAGAAGGAAACGTATGATGTTAAGGAAAGACTAAGTAACTTCTCAGTGAATGAGGGTATAAGTGGCCGGTGACCCTCTAGTGATCGGACGGACATGTGAGCTGCAATTCTGCCTTCCAAGGAACTCAGGCCACTGAAATGGTCCAAAATAGCACACAAAGGCTCCAGCTCATATTATGACTCTTTCTCCCCAAAGCAGAGAACATGAATGTGTCATTTACAAAGACTTATTCTACAAATATGTTTGCTACCAGGCCAGTAACATTCCACATCAACACATTCTTTCCAATCTGAGACTGGATCTGTAGAAAGAAATTCTGTACTAAAAACTACCTTGCACCTGGATGGACTGTGCCCTATGAAATTCTCCTGACCACCTCTATGGTGGAAGTGTGCTTGGGGTCACCCCTGTGTATCCACACATCTCCTTGTAAGTCTCCCTACACTATATATACCAAACGCCTGTGGACTCCGGGTCTTAACTATGTCAAAATGACCATAACAGAGGGTAGATTTCTTTAAATCACAGATACTCCCAAAGATTCGGAAATCCCAAAAGGAACTCCTAATTTTCACCATGTTGTGGCCGCCTCAGACTTAAAATAGGAAAAGGCAATCATCTTGGGGTGTTCTTCGCTGACTGAGGGGAGACCACAACAAAAACAAACAATCGAAGATCTGGGAAACAGCAGAGCAGTAACCTCAGGACGACTGCCGCAAACTGGAAAGCCCCTCGCTGGCTCTCCCTTCCCTGGCTCTCACTGTATTCACCACCCTCCAGGGGCATTTAAAGAAATAATGAGCAGCTTTGGGCAAATAGTGAACACATAATTACAACATTGAGAAGGCAGATTTATAGCCTGATGAATGTCCAAGGAAAAATTGGTCAATTTGTTCATCCAGAAAGGGGCATGTGGGTGTGGAACTCACCCTACCCCAGTCAACAGGAATTCTTGCCACACATTCTAAAGGTTAACATAAAAATCTCACAATAAATAAAATCCTTGATTTCTACATCTGCACAAATACCATAATCCTTCGGAGAGCCTACATATTTTACTCGATAAATATCATGTATATTATTAATAACACATCCCAGTGGCTTTTTACATGACTTTTCAAAGCGCATCTTTCTCTCCGGAGCCGAACATCAAAGTGTCTCATCTGCCCTGTCTGATTGGCAAGAGGCCCTTCCTTCCCTGCTGACCACAGGCAACCTTGGAGAGGCTCGTGCATGTGTTCAGGCATAAATGAAAGCCTTCTTTTGTACGTGTTGAAACACTGGCATGTGGTGGACTGCAGCCACAGTGCGGTGAGGCCTCTTCTTCATCCTTCCAACAATGTAATGCTTGTAAGTAGCCATGCCTTGAATTAAAATCCTGAGTCTTTTTTTATAGCTTTTGCCCCCAACCATAATTAATATCCCTTTTTCCATCTTTTGTCATCACTCAACCTTTCTGCTTATAGACTCTCAAATTCCCCCCTCTCCAACTTCTTCATCTGGTTTGCCTGACGTTTTCTTCTTCCAGATCTCCCTCCTTGCCCCTGGTTATATAAATCCCCAGTTAATCCTTTTTCTCTACCTAAGACCATTTCATCCCTTTCTGCCCATTCCCAGGTTGGCTTTACATAAAATTCTCTACTTGGGGTTTTTTGGACCACCCAGTTTCAACTAGCTCAGGCTGCAGACCAATGTGAGAACTCCTTATGGTTAACATTTCTTAGGAGGGTTTTTCCCTTCTGCTGGTGGGACAGACTTCAGACAGACATTTTTCTGGTAGACCTCTGGGGGTATGGAATAAAAGTTTTATTTCTAGTTCATCCTGACTTTGAAAAAAATGAGGCCCCTTTGGGGTTCCAGCCTTGGAAGAGAGTGCTTCCTTAGGTGCTGGGCCTAGTTTCCTATACATTTATCCTTGTGACAAAGCAAGGATGAATTTTCCAGGATTTGGTGAATGCTCTCACGTGGAAAGGTAGCTTCCATGTCTCATTGCTCTCTGGGTGCTCACCTCCCTTCAGTCTCTGGTCAGAGCATGATTTACTGGTCCAGAGCATCGAGCCCCTTGATGCTTGGAAGATGATTTTTAACAATCTTGAATATTTAGTTGGTCTCAGTGGCATTATCAGTGTACCCTGCCCTGTTGCCAGAAACAATTCATTACAAGATATTTCCAAAGTTGTATCAGAGGCCTGTCTGTAAGAAACCCACTTTGGTCATCACAAATGTTTAAATTGATTCCTGCATTTGATTTGCCATCATTTTGTTTGGGGGTTTGTATGTGTGTTCACATGTGAGACAGTTGACTATTCTTACAGTGTCCTTGTCTAGCATTTGTGTTAAGGTTCTATTAGCCTCACAAAATGACTTGTAAATTCCCTACTGTTCCTGCTCTTTCACACAATCTGTGTGAGACTGAATGGAAACTTGACAGACCACGACTGTACGACTGACATAGTGTTTCTCTGTGGAAAGATTTAAAATGAGTGATTTTATTTATTGGCTTTAGAATCATTTAGATTTCTATTTCTTTTTAAGTCAGCTCTAAAGATTTAGTATTTTCTAAGAGATTTTTCTCTCACTTAAGTTTTAAAAATTACTTCTCAGGGATTTCTAAAACCTTGGCTTGTTTTTATCTGTAATGTGCCTGTAGTTGGGTTCCCTTTTAAGTTCCTAGTGTTGCTTATTTTTGCTTTTTCATGCTCAGTCTTTCCATACCTCATACGAGTGTCATCCTATAGTATTCACTCCTTTGTGACCAGCTTATTGTCCTCAAGCTCCATCAATGGTGTAGCAGGGTTGCCTTTGTTATGGCCACGTAATATTCCATCATGTGCACAGAGCACATTTGCTCTATCCACTCATCTTTCGATGGACACTTGGGTTTCTTTCACCTCTTGGCTGCAGTGAACATGGATGTGCCAGTATCTCTTTGAGGCCCTGTTTTGATTTTTTTAAAAATGTATACCAGAGGGGATTGTTGGATCATATGACAATTCTATTTTTAATCTTTTAAGGCTCCTCCACACTATTTCTATAGCATTGCTACCATCTTACATTTCTAACAGGGCACAAGGATTTCAATTTCTCTGCATCATCATCAAACTTGTTATAGTCTGCATACTTTTTTTTTTAGATACCAGCCTTTTATTTTTTCTTCTTTTATTTAATTTTAAAATATATTTAATTGATTATGCTATTACAGTTCTCCCATTCTCCCCCTTTATTCTCCTCTGCCCTGCACCCTCTCTCCCACCTGCATTCCGCCCCCCCCCGCCCCACCTTAGTTCATGTTCCTGGGTCATACATATAAGTTCCTTGCTTTCTCCATTTCCCATACTATTCTTAACCTCCCCCTGTCTATTTTGTACCTTGCATTTATGCTTTATTTCCTGTACCTTTTCCCCTATTCTCCCCCTGCCCTTTCCGTTCTGAAAACCCTCCATGTGATCTCCATTTCTGTGATTCTGCTTTTTGATGGAGGCATTTCTAATGGGTTTGAAGTGATACCTCACTGTGGTTTTGATTTTCCCACAGGAGACTTTTTGCGTGTAATTTCAAAAGTAAGAGAAAAATAGTGATCATAACCTTTATATACTCTGAGGGCCAGTGCAGGAAGGGTTGCTGATAAGACACACGAGGCCCAATTAAGTTAGAATTTCACACAAACAAAAATGTGTTTTAGTATAAATATGCCCCATGCTGCATGGGACATATTTATGTTAAAAAGTGTTTGTGTGCAATATTTGGCACAGATTTATATGTAAAAATTATTAGTTACCTAAAATTCAAATTTAGCTGGGTGTGCTGTATTTTTATCTGCCAAAACCGGCAACTCTAAGCGCCTGCTGTGGCTCCTGGCCACTGTGGAGGATGTGTGGGCTCGCCCTTGGGTCTGGGCAGCTAGGCAGGTCTGCAGCCCCTGCAGCAACTGTGTATCTGCACCTCCAGTTTTGCTTCCTGTAGATGTGTATTTCACTCAGGCATCCATCAGTAATGAATGGATAAAGAAAGTGTGGTATCTACATGCCACAGAAGATTGTGTAGCCTTTTAAAAATGATTAAGAGAACAGTTGGTCGAGCAGCAGACCCTCATCTCTGGTGTTGGAAGCCTGGAAACAGTAAGGGACCAATGTGGGTTTCAGACCATTCTCATAGAATCCTTCAGCCTCACAGGTTCATATTTGTCCTTATTTCCCTACTTCATGTTCTGCCAGCCCTGCAGAGTTGGGGCTATAGCAGCAGACAGAAAAGCATTAGCTTCACCTGGCTGGTCTCAGCAGCTCCCACAACTGTATAAGATCAAATCTCTGGAATGGATCACACGGTCAAACCTCGGTTCTCGAATGCATCCCATCTCCAACAGTCTGGTTCTCGACCAGGTAGTTCATGGCAAAAAGTGTCTTGGTTGTCAAACAAAACTTTAGTTCTCAACCCAACAACCACTTCATGCTGGTACCTAGGAAAGAATTATTCAGTTTGTGAACAAGTCACTTCTTAAATAGCCCTCTGGAACAAATTAAGTTTGAGAACCGAAGTTATACTGTATACTATATCTATCTATGTATATCTATACCTATATCTGTATATCTAGATCTAGATCTATAGCATCTATATATCTATATTATCTTCCTACATTAATCCTGCTTCTTTGAACAAATAGGAATCATAACAGGCTGGAATGTGTTCATATATATTTTTATATTAGGACACTGGATTTCAAGGATGTTAAGTACTTTATCCAAGGTTATATAAATATCTAAATATCAAGTGGCAGAAATAAGCAATATATGATTTTAGCTATTACCTCCAAAAGCCAAGGTCAAACTAATCTGCCTTAGGGAATACAATAAAGCAATCACACATATGTGGAATATTAATTGATTGATGAGTGTCACATTCCAAACAAGCAAGGTAATTAATCTAATTCAGCAGTAGTGATTAGGTCTCATTAATACTATATTTAGTAAGTGAGCATCTAATTTCTTTTAAAAGACATAGATAAATTGGAGGAATTTTTAGGAGACCAACCAACCAGAGAGGGATTTAGAAAGAGGAAATGTTAATGAAATAATGCAGGCAATGAAGTATATAGCAAAGAGTAGGGGCCCTGGTCACAGCATAAGGCATATAGCTCACTGCACAGAACGGGGCAGAGAAAAAATTTAAACCCCAGGGCACTAACAAAGGGTTCTTAACAGAAGCAGGTCCCTTACCCATCATCTGCCATTCTAGAGAACTGGGAATACTCATACAATCCCCAAACTACCAGTTAAATACTCAACTGCCTTAAAGTATTTCAATAACTCAAAGCGCCCAGTCCAAAGGCCTGGTGCCACCACTTACTGCCTTGTTTCATGAATTCTAAGTTGCATTTCTTCTTTTTCAGGTTTTTAAAAAATGGGCTTTATTTTTTAGATCAGTTTCAGGTTCGTAGAAAAATTAAGAGGAAGGTGCATAGATTTCCCACACACCCTCTGTTCCCACACATGTATAGCCTCCCCCGATATCAACAGCCCTCCCAGAATAGGGTATTTGTTACAATGGACGAACCTACACTGACACATCATTATCACCTAGAGGCCATAATTTACACTCGGGTTTATTCTTGCTGTTGTACATTTCATGGAGTAACGTCTCTGCCCTAACAGTCCTCTGTGCTCCCCCATTCATCCCTCGCTATACTTAACCCCTGGCAACTACTGAAACACGAAACCACAAAAATTCTTTTTCATGTTTGACATCTCTGAAATTAGGATACTTCTTATTTTAAGTAGTACTCTTTCTTCATCAGTGGTAAATAAAATAATGGTGCATCTTACAATTGATGGTGTTTTATAATAGGTAACATATCATAGTTTTGTGATCTCGAACAAATTAATTTGTCTGTGCCTCAGTCTTCTTATCTTTTGAGTGGGATAATAGTAATACCTCTTGTCTAAGGCTGTTGTGAGGAGTAGATGAGAAAAACCGTATGACGTGTTTAGAGTGGAGTAACAGTTGTCCCTTGCCACAGTGACGCTGCATAGCAGACCACACCAGCTCTTGGTGGCTTACTTAAAGCAATAACCCCATATTATTTCAGCCTGGTGGTTTGCTGAGCTGGGCTCTGGAGGGCTCACTGTGTCTGTGGCCAGCTGTGAGTCAGCTAGAAAGTATTGCTTACCTTGGCTGGGCTCTCTGCTGGGCTGGGAGTCATGACTAGGAGAATTGTCTTCTTCCTGTGTTCTTTCATCTTCTGGAGGACTGACCTGGGCTTGTTCTAGTGGTGGTGGCGGAGTTCCACTAGCAGGCTTGGAAGTCTAGGATGAGAGCAGGAATGTCATTATGCCCATCGCCTTCTATTGGTCAAAGCAGGTCACAAGTCAGCCCAGATTCAGAGGACAAGGGCATATACTCCATCTTGTGACAGGTGTAGCTACGAAGTCACATTGCAAGAAGCATGGACATGAGGTTGGCTGGAAGAACCGAGGCTGTCTTTGCAGTCCATTTCCCATAGTCAGTGCTGGGCACATAGTGAGCTCTCAATAACTCTCATCTGTCATTATCATCATCACTGAAGGCCCTCAGAAATTATAAATTGAACTGGATTGGTTTAGTTTAACTTGGTAGAAGGAAAGAGCATGGGTTCACCACATCATGAGTGCTAGGTGCAGCCTGCTCTTCTGATGTGCCCATCAACATCTCAGAAGCATGAGGTCTTGGGATATAACGATGGAACAATATTCCAGTCCAAATATTCTCACTCTCTTACTTTATTGAGGAGAAAGGTAAGCCCAAGGGAGGTGAAATTACTAGTTTAAGATAGCACAGCAGAAGAGCTTGGATGCCCAATTCCCCTGCCAGTGTCTTCTACCATAAAGTTCTGTGACCCTTCCAAGTCCGACTGTGAAAAAAAACATTTCTTTTAAATCCACATCAAAATGAAACTTTGAGATGCATGCAGAATGTAACGAAATAAGCTTTCAAGCATACAGTGCATGTTTTCTCTTTTTTCTACTTTAAATATAAGCTTTTAGTCTGTTGAACCTGTTATTCCTTTTTTAAACATCTAAACATTGTATAATGTGAAAATAATTGTCAATTTTAATGACAGCCATCTATTTCCTATTTCACATACATACCATAAATAGATTTTTTACTGAACTTCAATAAAGAACAAGCAGCACACAAAATTCAGATACACTTTTAAAGGAGTGGACATGGAAAAATTTTTGTTGGTTTTGAATTAGAGACAATGAAAATGAACCATTTAGTATTTAAGTAATTAATGAACCTGATTTACTGTTTCAAAGAACAGGGTCTCTAAGGAGATTTAGTAGAATTTTTGGGCGTCAAAGACTTGCTAAAATATTCTTTATTTCCAGAGAAATTGGTCTGAAATTCACAAGTCAAAGGTAACATTAAAATGCTCAGCAGAATGCATTTATTATTTTGTTTCCTAATAGGAACCACACACAACTGTACTTGTATCTGTATGGTTGTGTATATGCTATTACTCAAATATACTCAAATGTACATCTATTAGAGCTCATGTAGGGAGTACTAGATTAGGATCCAGGAGACTTCAGTGTGAAACTGGCAGTGCTACAGCCCTGTGTAGTCACCAAATTTCTTGCATAGAGGAGGGTTAATATTGCAAAGATTTCCAGAAAGGAGCTGTGTGCATACAATCAGAAGCTCTTTGTCTGTGCACAAAATGTTTTGTTTTTACTTTAATCTTAAACAGTTTTTAATTGTGTTAACATACACATAATGTAAAATTTAACATCTGAATTACTTTTAAGCGTACTACTGCGTGGGAATCTCCATCCCAAGGAGCTCTCCCGGCCGCCGCAGAGGAGAATAAGTCATCCTGAAACAATCTGTTGTTCTGGCAGGAAAGGAGGTGGCGATTCCCTCTAGTAGAGAATTCCCTGAGCGCTTCTCCGAAATGGCTTTTATCGGGATTGGTGTGTGCAGGGGTATATAGTTTGCATGCAAAGCTCATCAATGTCCAAAGGCTATAGTTACAGAAAAAAGATATTAGCTATAGATAACAATTGTGGAAACACAGAGATCTGCCTCAGGTCAGAGTCTGTTAGATTTGCTGCTGCCAGAGGGTAGTTAAGGCCAGTTTCATGAGATAAGGAGTTCACTCCCTTATGTTTTGGACTTAAACATCTGGTTTATATCACAGGGCTAAACAAAGCAAAGCAAGCCTCAAGGGGTATGATGCATTCTTTAGCCCTGATCTCCCACGGGAACCCTCAGGGCTAGCATCGGGTCACACCTGCCTCCAGCATTCCTGGCCTTTTACAGGCAAGGCCTTGCTTGCGGAGTGACGGTTTCTGATAACACAAAGTGGTCCCCAATACTACTGTTCAATGACATTAAGCACATCCACATTGTTGGGCTCCCATCACCATCATCCATTCACAGAATTCCTTTTATCTTGAGAAACTGAAGCTATGTATTCAATAAACAATAACTCCTCACTCCCCCTTTTCCCAGCCCTGGTAACCACTCTTTTTTTTTTTTTTTTTTTTTTTTTTTTGTCTCTAAAATCTGATGTTTCTAGACACCTCATGTAAGTGAAATCTTATAGTATTCGTCCTTTTATGACTGATCAATTTCTTTTAGCATAACATCCTCAAGGTTTATCTATGTATCATGTGTCAGAAATCCCTTCCTTTTTAAGGCTGATTAATATTCCATTGCATATATCTATAACACAATTTGTTTATCCATTCATGGAGCTGGGTTGTTTCTAACCTTTTACTATGAGAATCATGCTGCCATGAACATAGGTCTACCCCATAAAGTATTTTTATCTGTGGCAAATTAAAGACATACCAACCAGCATTACTCTTAGTAACATACCCATTTTTCAAAACTGCCAGTACACGTTGATGCATCTAGAGAAGCTGCTTAGACATCGCTTGAAATAAACTCCTTCCATTTTGGGGGCATAAGAGTACTGGAGCACAAAATACACATTTTTAAAGGAAGAAATAACTACGTCCGAAGGCTGTCCTCAGCCTTCATCACCCATGAAGTTCCCATTTGGTTACTCATAAGACGTTAATGAACTCACTTGAGATCTGCCCTGCCCTAAGGAAAGTTCCCTTCTGGTTTGATGTCCCTTCTCGTGACATCTCTTACCCTCTCAAGATCAGGAGACACTTCTGGATGCTTCTTCATCCTCTCTGGAACTGAAGAGAGCTCAGTGGATAGACACAGACCCTCTCTGCCTGGACACACATGGCCACCGTTTCTGGCTCCCTCACCACACAGGTACTCTGCTGGTTGTCCTGGTGAAATCTCTGTAAAACTTTCCACCAAGGTCACTTCAATGGCTGAGGTCGTTCTATGCGGAGACCCAGGCCCTAAACTGACATGTGGTTTCTGCCATGCCTCCCTTCTACCTTCCTGCCCACCTTCTTAGAAACATGGACCAGCTGATGTTGCTATTTTCTTCTCTCAGAAGAAAACACTCATCTACTTATCCTGATTGTATTCTGGTCCTCAACTACCTATTTTTTAATCTAGTGTTTACACATATAACTTGTGACTTAATTCCGTCTTTGTTGCTTGACTTTCCACATATAAAACCAAACTTTTGTGTTTTTGAGAGGCAGAGAGAGAGAGTGAGAGAGGGAGAGAGAGAAGAAAAAATCCTGATACTCATACATTAAAATACTTTCAAGGTTATTGTTTAAGCTGTGAGGTTCAGGAGCAGATTTTGGAACTCTAAAACCAGGATACCTCTTTGTTCTCTACATTCCATGTAACCCCTGCTCTCAGACAATGCATAAGTCCAGGTCAAAGGGGAAAAGGAAAGTGGGCCCTAGGTTTCCTCTCAGGCCAGGGAGACCCACAGATGGCCACAGGGAGGGTGTGAGAGTGTGCAGTGTGGAGGATTTGGCTTGTGTGACTGCAACTTGAAGCTGGAAAAAAATTCAACACTTGGGTACAGCAATTGTCTCCTCAACGCAGTGAGGAAGCTACAGGGAAGGTGTGTGTATGTGTGCTTATGTGTGTAGAAAGAGAGAGAAGAAGGTTGAATAACAATCATTGAACACTTACTATGTACAGGTACATTGATAAATACTCAGGTTAATCTTCACAACCATGTAAGACAGAATAAAACTGATGTCCAATTTCAAAATAAAGAAAAAGAAGACCTTGGATTGGAATCCTAAAACCCTAATAAAGGGCCCTTATCTTTTATGCATAGCAGACAGTTCCAACCCAAGGTGTTCGGGAGTGAAGCAAGAAGAAAGGTGGCCATGTCAGTTCTTTAACCAAGCACTGCATTGCTCCAGTTGATGGACATCTCTGCTTACCCAGAAGATAAACAAAGAGGCAGGAAGGGATACAGGGGGACTCAACCTTTGGTTAGGCCCTCAGATCATTTGGTGGCCACTGGTGAGGCTGCAGCTCCCCGTGGGGGGTGACTATGAAGTTAGAAACCAGAGCCTGGACTCTGGGTCCCCGCTCCCACCCCTCTACTCTGGGTGGCCTTTCCTTTGCTTCTTCCCTCCAGTTGCTTGGTCCTCCGCATCCCTCTCTTGACAGATGGTTCTTAAGCATGGAATTATTTTCTGGCCATTAGTTCATTAGCTAACATATGCTTTAGCTAACCTTGTTTTATGATCATCATGTGAGGCAATTTACAGTAATGAACTTAGACTATTTATATGAATAAGCCCATACATTCTTACCCATGCAAATATTTCTATTTTATCATTTCTACACAGTCTGTGTTTGTTAAACATATTTTCACAAGTACCCTGCCCCCAAAGGAGTAAAGTCAGAGGGATGTATTAAAATTGGGAAGAGAGGAGAAAGAGAAGCAGTAAGAACTTTGAATAAAACCCTGCAGGTAAAAATCTAAGGACCCCAGCACTTAGTTGTATGTAGAAGCTTGGCTTGACTGTTCAGACTTGTGCTCAGAGGCCAGGTATTCTGATGTCACTCCTTTAAGTTCCTAAGACACTATCTGTTGGCCCATGGCCCTTGGGAAAATTACTTGATCAAAATTTCATAGTTGGTAAAATATAGGTAAGTTAGTACCAAACAGATAGGGTTGTTGTGAGCTGAAACAAGAAAACCTATGTCAAGTATTAAAATAGTAGCTGCTTTGATAAAGGAGAATGGGAAGATGAGGATGTGAACTCTTCAAGACTGTCTATTGTCTGTATTAAGATTCTTGAAATAGCATTTAACCTGTGGAAAGACAACTTCTCATAGGAATTTATGAGGATTAAATGAGTTAATCTATGTAAAATGCTTAGAAAAGTGGCCGACCTGTACTAAATGTTCAATAACTGGCATCCACTACTATTCACACTGTGAGCATTATAATCCACCTTCAGGATGCTTTCGGACTTTTTTTAACACTGATAATCTCTTAGACCATTTACATACCACTCATAAAGTTCCATTACCGGCCCAGTACAGTGAAAACATAGAATTAGGGAGTAAAAAATCATTAGCATCCTTGTATGGTTATTTCTTTTTATATAGCCATTATCTGCAATTAAAAGTACTGTAATTACATG
This sequence comes from Anoura caudifer, assembly GCA_004027475.1. Lineage (NCBI taxonomy): Eukaryota > Metazoa > Chordata > Mammalia > Chiroptera > Phyllostomidae > Anoura > Anoura caudifer. The sequence continues at coordinate 690,475 of PVKU01000094.1, read as the reverse complement.
TCTCTCAGTCCCTAAATTGTGCCTTTACATTTGGCAAACGTCTGTTGTCTCTGATAGATATTTGCATCATTTTATTATTTTCTCCTGTTTCATTTATTAATATTTTTCATGAAATTGCTTCATTTCATAAAGTGCTCCCCAGAGTTCTATTAGTTGATAATTTCTTTGTTTTTGATCGTTGCTTTCTTCATCCCAGGAGAAAATTTCCTACACTATTAGTGGGAGTCTAAATTGATCTTCTAACCTTCCAAGATGCCTAGAAATGAGCTTTTTGTAGAAGGGTAGTGATTACAGAGCCTTTCTCAATTTTGCCAGCCAGACACCTTGAAGAAATCAATTAGTAGGCAAGTTATTAACTAATTGAGCATTTAGAGTGTTCTTATTTTTGAAAAATCAATTAGGCCTTTGCCCTTAGTTTTCCAGCATTATTTCATTATTAATTGTTTTAAACAGCAGTTCATCAGCAGCAGACCCAGATCAGCTGACAGTTGTTTTTTGTATATATTCTGTGCTTAATTGATTAATACAATGAACTGAAAGCCTTTAACATCATTGATCATGTCATGGAATGCTGAATAATTGACCAGAGAAAAGCAATTTTTTTTTGAAATTGATGATTCAATGGTTCAAAGGTTCAATTCAGCAGCAGATTGCAGTCAGCAAAAAGAAGATTTTCAGTATTTCTTCAACATGGATGATCTGCATGATAGTCCCACCTCATTCTTGGAGCCAGTTCTATTTTTCTGTCTTCGTTAGTGATAATTTCTTATTCTATATAAAGTACAGGAGGTCACATTTATTATCTCAGTGCCACGATTCCATTACCACTGGGTAAACATGGCTTTCAATTCAAATTTTAAAGAGATTGCCACTGTTGTCAGAGCTACAAAAAGAAGATAATTTTATAGCACGCAATTTCATGCTTTGTAAGATCTTCAAGTGGAAGCAGTGTTAGGGGATGGGGAAATGCAGGGCTGGGTCTTAGCTCAGTAACTGCCCTTCTGGAAAGCCTCCCTGAGGCAAATTTGCTCCCTCTGTCCCTTTTCTCTGCTCCTGCGGCTGTCTAGAGGTCCCTTTGTCCCTAAGGTGTCCATAGTTTTGGGTTTATTTGCATGGCTGCCTCATCAACAGAACTGCAAACTTGGAGGTCCTGAACCCAAACCTAAGTACTTTCGGATCTTTATCACTCTACCTGTTTTTGAAGCTGAATTGGCACTGAATTGATTGATCCAGTTAAAGGAAAATAACACACACACACACACACACACACACACACACACACGCATCCTTTCATTCAGTTAGAGAATGTATTTGTATACATACAAATACAGTTTGTATATAATTTATTATCATCATTATGTCAATATCATCTTTTTTTCCTTGACATTAAAAATTAAGTCCCTTGTTTTCCAAGCTGTTGCTGACAACTGTTAGGCAAGCCTCTCAGAGGTCAGAGAGGGACTTAAATTAACTGCTGAAAACCATTTTAATCCTTGCCTTCTTGGGTCTTCAAACATTTCCCGGTCTAAACTTTTAAACCAGTGTTCTCCAAGGTACATTTGGTAGGAAAAAGCCCTTCAGGATATTGCTCACAAAAAGGTGATCTATGGCCAAGCGAATATGGTGAAACACGACAAATCCATCTCTTTTAGCATGCACGATGTACGTTAGACAAATACAGTTTCTGAGAAGTCCAAACACAACTTGGTCGATCTCAACATTTTGACCTTGAAACTCTTTTTTGTGTGTGTCGGTGTGTGAAGCATTCATTAACATCTCCGGGAACTAATGGTCTGTAGGACATGAGAAATGCTGCTCCAAGCAGTAAACTGGGTCAGAGAATGGGGTTTCAGTTGCGCTTCCCATGTGGGGGAAAGGTGGTGAGGAGAATGAGAATTCCACACCGGCTCCCAGCAATTCTCCTTTCTTCGTGTGGCCACGTCGTTTCATTTTCCATACATTTGCTGCCTTTTCTAGTCGTAGTTGTTCATTGCAGAAAATGCAGAGAACAGGGAAAGGTAAAAAAAGGGGAAGTCTTATGGCTGTTTAAAGGGTGCCACGCTCAGACAAATTTGGGAAGATCTTAGTTAATTAAGACTTTTAAATGCCTTTTGAGAGCTTCACTGTAATCAACAATGTAGAAGTCGGCTCTCTATGGGTTTACAGCATACTGTTTTTCCCAATTTGTGGCCACTAATTTCTTGGTGGTTGGGGAACTGATGTTTCCTGGGATTCACTATGAATAATGAGGAGACATTTGGAATATCTTCAGTGATCACCGCCCAGGGTCCCTCACCGGGTGGAAGAGAGACTCTCAGGGATGGTCAGGGTCTCCGAGAGTGACACAATCCGAGACACTCGGGATCCATTTCTCAGTTTTCCAGAACTTGTCACAGCTGTTTTTATCCAAGGACTTAGGGCACAAAGACCTAGTTACATCAGAGCTAAAAATAACAAAAACACAATTAATAAGCATTTGGGAAACAATTCCTGAGGCAAAACAACAAACACGGATAATGGATTCCGTCCAATGCTTCATTTCCGAAGGGAAGAACAATAATATGCGTATTAACCCAGGTGACTGCCCAAACAGATTCTTGGCAGCCTCTGATCAGACGGAGGGGCCATGCATCCTGAATGCAGTTTATGTAGTTAAAATTAAGCACCAGCACAAAGGGACACTTTTAAGTTAAACTATAACAAGTTGTTTCTCTCATGGTGTGTTTTTCTTTGTTCTTTCACTTTTAATCTATATGTGTCTTTATATTTAAAGTGGGTTTCTTGTAGACAATATCAGGTTGGGTAGTGTACAAATTGTTACTTTCAGTTTTTCCTTCACACTGTCTTAATTCCAACTAACTTTAAAACTTAAACACAATTTCATTTTCTTTCCAAAATGTTTAAGTCTGAATTTTAGTTTAATTGTTGAGAGTTCAGGAGGCTAGAGGAGTGGGCACTGTTTCTGATCAACAAAATTGAAAAATCTGTGAAGAAAATTAAATTAAGAAACATTTTACGTTCTCTGTCATTAATACTCAAAGGAGAAGAACTTGGTTCCAAATTACATTCAGTGAATAAAAATGTAAACATACAATTTTGGAATTGAAAGAAGAGTGATTTTTATAATTAAAATTTAACAGAAAATAAATAGTAAGATTAAAAGGAATTATAACAAAATGATGCTAAGTATTTTGTTAAGATAACACTGTTGTACATTTTAAGCATAGGAGTAAGGTAAGAGCTTTAAAAAGAAAAGACACCGGTTGTTAAAGGTAAATGTTTGTAATCTGGTTTTGAAATGGGACCTATCACTTGCTAAATACCCACTTTACACTGGGCATTAATTACTTCGTCTGAGTTATTTTAATGAGGTTTGTCATCAACACAGAAAGCAGTGTATTTTCTTCATTTTACATTAAAGCTGAAACCTGAGGTTAAAAAAATGCACAGCAAGAAGAAGAATTAGGATATAACACAGCTAATGACCGACTCGCATGTACTTTGAAATAAAACGATCACAAGACCAACATATCATATGGTATTTTGCCCTTGGCTGTTACAGTGAGTCAGGGCACTGCATTTGGGTCCCTCCAAGGAAAATTTTCCCAGCCACCAGTATCTCTCAAGAGCTTTAATTTTTATTTTTTTTAACTTACTGATTTTTAGAGAAAAAGAGGCAAGGAGAGATGGAAAAAATCATTGATTTGTTGTCCCACTTATTTATGCATTCATTGGTTGCTTCTTGTATGTACCCTGGCCGGGAATCAAACCTGCAACCTTGGTGTATCGGGATGATGCTCCAACTGACTGAGCTACCCAGCCAGGGCTACCTTTTCATTTCTTAAAAGACGTACTTCTTCGCCTAGGATTCTTTTCTTTATGTCATCATTAAAGAGCTGGATAAATGAACACTTTTATCATGTGAAATTATAGTAATTAAAATCATAATAATTCTTTCCATTTTTTACTTACTGCAGCCTGGGTAAATGAAGTTACAAAACATTTTGTGTATAAAATCACTGTCAAGAATACCACCTTCCTGGGACATAAGTTCAGACCTGGAGGATGAAATGAACCAGACGTGACAGCGTCTAGCTGTGATAGTGGGCAAATGGGGAAGGGTAAATATATGTATTTTTCTAATTCTTAAGTAAGAAAACAAAACAAAAAAAAAACAAACTAAACCAAAATAACAAGCAAGAACTCTTGATGCTATCATGCATAATACATTATGTCTTGATAGCGATGTAATTTTAGGTGAATTTTTTTCATAGAACAGAAACCAAAAATACATGTACATGTGTGTGCACACACATGCAAAGGCATGAAACTAACACACACAATACCTAGAATAAATACAGATGCCTTTCCCTTTAAAACTCATATTTTATTTTTATGTTTATGCAGGTGAGGTTTAAAAACACAAAATGCATTCAATTCAGAATTGTGGTTTTCACAGAAATTGCTGCATAATTCTTTCACATTTCTTCATGTTTTTATAAAACATGTGATGATTTCTAAAACCTCTGGGTATCAAAACATATTTAAAAATACCAGCAAAATTACCAGACTGAACAAAAGCACCAACTAGGCATTTTCCCCATGGAAAACTATTTCACAGCCTACTCAGAATTATATACTAAGTCAAGAATTTCATACTGCAAATATATAAAAGAATGAGTTATCATTTCCTCGGAAGTCATAATTTTGGATTTTAGACTTCTAGTTAATATTTCAAACATGGCACTGTATTTATGTAATTTGGGGAGGGCAGTGAATATGGATACACAAGCTTTGATGATAAACTGGCTGAAGGTCATTTTCTTGAAGCCAGCACCGAAGTGTGTCCCCATTTGAATGTGTTGGACCCCTGGCACACAAATGCAGCATTGCTAAACAATTCCAACTGTGTTCAGAAAGTCAGCACAGTTGAATTTCCCTAATTCTTTGAGTCTGGGGAACACAAATAATCATTTTAATTCTCTGGGAGACACTGAATTACATAGTAAATTACATCAAGACTGGATACGTTCCATTTTTTAAAACTCACAATTTCTTTTAAATGAAGAATCTGAAATATGAATTAACTCAAAATGATATTTAAAGTTTTGACTAAAATTAACTGTAGCACTTTAAATAATTCTTACTATTTTAAGAAAAAAAATCTCCTGAGGCCATTAGAAAAAAAAAAGGATTATAATGAAGAAGAGAAAGGCAGAGAGAAGGAGAGATAATTAATAGGATATACTAGTGTTGAATAACTAAATGAAAACATACAGATCTGCCAGAGCCCAAAGCAGTCAGAATAATATTAATCAAATCCTACTGACTCTTAATTGGAATAATGAGAAAACATTCTTAGCCTGCTTGATCATGTTGGCATTTTAATTAAACTTTCTTGGATCCCAGAGAAAACAATAGTTTTTTGTTGGAACTTTTTTTTTTTTTTTTAAACCTGTTACCAAAAGTACTTTTGAAGGCAGTAACCAAGTAGTATAATTGGGGTCTTTATGTAGTATAACAAGGCAGAACATGTTACCATAAATTCAGAACCTTGGCTTTTTAAAAGGTTGTCTATGAATCTTCAACTATAAGAAACCTGAACAATGAACTGTGGATTTAATTAAAATAAACTTCCCACATTTTCAGAGATAGTTATGATTATTCTTCTATAGCATGCCCCTAATGGAACAGTTGTGGTCCAGTGGAATAAAGATTTTCAATAAATAAATAGCTGACCACTTAATATATGCCTATATAGCACATCTTGTACTAAAGTCACCATTCAAAATGCTTTAGAAATACTAATCATTTAATCCTCATAATCACCTTATAATATAAATACCATTTTTATTCCCATTTTAATGATGAGGACACAGAGGCACAGCCAGTTAAAATAATTTGTCCCAGATTGTTTGTGCTCAAGCTCTCCAGAATGCCTCTAACATTGTTTTTAATCCTCACCCAAAAACATTTTTTCATTGCTTGTAGAGAGAGAAAGAGAGAAAGGATGTGAGAAATACTGATTAGTTGCTTCCCATACACGCCCAGACTAGGGATTATATGTCCTGGCCCAGGGATTGTACATGGCTGGACTGGGGATTTAACCTGCAACCCAGGCTGGTGCCCTGACCAGGAATTGAACCCACAACCTTTTTCATTATGGGAGGATGCTCGGAACAACTGAGCCATACTGGCCAAGGCACCTGCAACATTTTAAAAAATGACTTTTACATGCTCAACACTCTGATGTGGTACTATTCATATTTCATGTCTTCTCATTCTCAGAATAATTCTACAAATAGTATTACTGTCCTCATTTTGCAGATAAGTAAAATGAGGAGCAAGGAAAAGAACTCGATCAAGTTTAAACTACTAGGATGAAGGATATAAACTCATTTCTGTGTGACTCTAAAGTGCATGATTTTTTCAATCGCTTCCCAATATACTGAAGTATTTAAAGATTCAGGCATTTAATTTACTGCCTTTAATTATTTAAATACAAGTAAGATGCTATATAAGATAAATTTCAGTTTATCTGATCATGGAGGATCATTCACTCCTGCACCAAACATTTACAGAACATCCATTAGAGGCATACCTGGGTTTCATGGGACCAGAACCTTATATGTTTCAGAGATCTCCTTTAAAATAAAGCATGCAAATTCCTACATGTAAATTTATATATGTATGCAACTACTCATTATAAGTGAGAAAAAATCATAACAAATCATGACAATCATATGTGAGGCGGTCTCCAGCCCTGATCTTCAGAGTATCGTGCTGGTTGAGTCTGCACCGTGAGTGAAAGGAGTGTTTGTTCACTGGAAAGGCAGCAACAGCTTAATTGCAGAGTGCAGCGATTCTAAATCACATAACTATATCCCCCTCAGCACAAACTAAAAGGATGCCAAGTCAGCTTTCTCCTCGCTGGAGTTGAAAAAGAGATGCCCCTAGCCGTTTCAGCATCACCTAAACGTAGTGGTTCATGCAGGGAAGAGGTCACAATGAGGGGACCCAGTGGCCGCCCTTTTGCACACTTCACAAAAATCCATGAGCATGAGGACACATCACTAGGGCCTCTTCTAGAGCTTTGAACAGACCTATGCAAGCGAGGGGTCCTGAAGTGAGCTTCTTTAGCTTCGCAGCAAATCCAGCATGTTCAACACCCACACTGTGCTTTGGCAATGTCGCCAAGGAGTGCCAAAGTTGTAGCCTGAAACAGTATTCGGCCCGCAGCATGAATACGTGGGCAGAGTGTGGTAGGGATGTAGATAGCAAGAGAGAAAAAACTGTTCTTCATTCCTTATCAGGTTATAACATTCTGGAAAACTGGAGAAAATTCATAATGATTTACTCTAAAGATTGAGAAAAAAATCTTTGTACTATTTTTTTCTGGTTACAAAGAATATTGGTAAATAGAAACCCTGGCTAGGAATTGGATGTAGATCAAGACAGAAGAAAAAACAGATTTCCAAGCTTCTGTTGAGGCTTCATAGAATTAAGAATGATGAGGAAGGGTAGGGTGGAAATTATTGGAAAGGCTCCAATTTCTTATGCATAAGAAAAACTGTGTGTAGGTTAGAGAAGGAGGAAGAGATGAGAATTGAAATTCTCTGTAGGCTGGGAAGCCTTTGGAGGTTTACTTGCTCCATAAGTAATTTTCTTTATATATAATGATCTGTTTACTTGCTTTATGGAGAACAGAAAGCCCATAAAGTGGAAAAAAAAAGGGGTCTCTTTCTCAGAAGCCCCATTTCCTTTGAGGATGTATTTCTCCACAGGATGCCAGAAGACCATAGGAAGAATGAAGGGGTTACCTCACCCCATACTGGTCCAGAGGCATCAAAGAGCCCAAGGCCTTTCCTGTCAAGGCAAACATGAGGTTGTCCCACAAATTACCAACTAAGTGATTCTTTCAGTAGAGAGGCAGAGTTTGGATTGCAGGTCTGTGAGTGAGGGTGCTTCTCTTTACTCTCTTGCCATTTACACAGCCCTGGACATCAGTAAAAATGGAGACTTAGATGCTATTGTCTAGTTATCCAAATGGTACAAATCAAATAACAGATAGTTAAATAACATATGAAATATTTTTTGCCTGAGGAAAAAATGTGCCTTCCTGATGACAAAATGGAAAAATATGTGTAAACTTACGTATGCAGTAAGGATGACTGATTTTATTATTTTTAGACATGGCTGGATGTTCTGTTGATGAAGCAAAGATTTATGAATAAATAATAAAGATATAATTTGTAGACTATAAAACTTATTTTTCTTGTCTGCATTTCAGTGAAATCACTAACGTTGTAATCAAAATTACACATAATTTGTGTGTTCTTGACAGCAATGATGCAAATTAACTTTCTCTCACTAAGTTAGGTATATTGTATATAAGCCTCTAACTTCAACCTTTAAATGAGAGAGCGACTTCTTTTGTTGGCTTCTGTGTGTACACAAATAAACATTTTTCTCCTGTTAGTCTTTCATCAGTTCCATTTGCAGGCCTTCAGCCGCCGAACCTAAGAGGATAGAGAAGTTTTCCTTCCCTACAGTGGTAAAATGCTCACCTTCTCAGAGCTGAGCATCACCCATTGTTTTAGGAGATGTATGTTTTTAATAAAGTAAATCTGAATTTGGATCAATTTTTTCTTCATAGAAAATACTTATTTTTCTAAATTCATTTTTTATTGTAGCATACTTCACTACATAATAAAATTATAGATTATAGGTGTAAAATTAGATGATGACACGTGTATACACTCACTTAACTACCCCCTCATTCAAGATGTGAAACATCCCATCATTGCAGAATGTCTTTTCTGTCCCTTCTTGGTTAATCCTTGCACAAACCAGGGGCAACCACGACTCCAGTTTCTATTGCCACAGGTCCCTTTTGCCTGTTTGAGTGCTTCATATAGATGAAATCGTATGCTGCATATTATTTTGGGTCTGACTTCTTTTGCTTGAGGTAATATTTTTGAGATTAATCCACCCTCTCTGTGGTAGTTTGTCGATAATTTTATTGCTGAATTTATATTTAAAATATGTTTACCATTTATAGTATAATGAAATTATATTTATATAAATATATATATTTATATGTATATATACAACATAAGGATAGATGGATGGATAGATAGATACATATAGACTTGTTCATCTGTTCTCTTGTTGATGAACGTTGTTTCCAGTTTGGGGCTGTTATGAATAAAGCTGCTACAAATATCTTTATATGTCTTTGTATGGACATGGGTTTTCATTTCCCCTCAGTAAATATCTAGGAGTAGAATTTGGGGGTCATACAGTAGGAATATATTTAACTTTTTAGGAAACTTCTAGTTTCTCAAAGAAGTTTTATCATCTTGTATGAGAGTTGCAATTGTTCCTCATCTTTGTCAACACTTGGAATTCCAAGCCCTTTAATTTTTTTTGCAATTTTCCTGGGTGTGAAATAGTATTTTATTTTGGTTTTAATAGTTATTTCCTTACTGATGAATGCCATTAAGGACCTTATCATGTGCTTATTGGTAATCTGTATATCTTCTTTTATAAAATATTCATTTGTATCTTTTGCCCATTTAAAAACAATTAAACTATTTGTCTTTTATTATTGATCTGTAGGAATTCTTTATGTATTTTTGGATACAAGTCCTTCGTCTGATGTATTGAGTTGGCCAAAAAGTCTGTTTAGTTTTTTCTATTAAATAAAAGACACAGTTTTCGTTTCCACCAATAACTTTATTGATTAGGATATTTTGAGTATGTCAGCTATCTCCCGCATGGTATCACATTGATCGTTCTCAATTCATGTTTCCCTTTGGTCGCTGTCAAGTTCAACTGGTCTGCCTGATCACGGAGCATCGTCCAGTGAGAAATCTCCAGCATGAAACTTCTCAAACCACTTTTGACATGTTCAGTCAGTCACAGCCCCTTCTCCTTTCACTGCAGAAACCATTTTTTTGCATTTCAGTTGCATTGCTACCCTTGCAACAATAAAATATAATACGCTAAAAATGTTGCTTATTTTCTTTCTTATTCAATATTAAAATGGCTACACAAAAACTCACCAATTCCAGTAAGCTTTTTTAAATGCACACTGATATGACAGCTGTCACAATACAATCTAACACAATTGTTTCAAATGAAGTTAAAGGCAACTAAGTGCTGCGAGAGCCATCTGACAGAGGAAAACAAACTTTTTGGCCAACCCGATGTCTATTGTTCACATTCTCTCCCTGTCTGACATTTTCCATTTTATTAATGACATCTTACAGTTCGGAGAACTTTTCCTTTAATGAGCCATGTGTTGTTTTAGACATTGTTGTGAGGGTGAGTTTAAGCTCTGAGGGGCCCGTTGGAAGCATTAAACCCAGGGGAGAGATCCCTTTTACTCAAGTCCACGCCTGCACCATCTTCCCTATTTATCGACAGTTTTCAAAGGAGACTCATGCTCTTGGAGCTTCTCCAAACCCTTGTTCCCATCAATATGTACTCTCCGCACGAATAGAAGGCCATATACTATTTGATTTGCCAGAGTATGAGTGCGGAAGAAGAAAGCAATCTTTCTTGCTGTGATGTCTGCTCATGGATATCCCACAGATGGGGGAGCCAAGTTACTTTAGCTCTGGTACATGGAGTCATTTCTTTACAAAGACCTGTGCGTGTTTTGGGAGCCCATATTTGAGTCCTTTTAATAAATAGTTTCCTAGCTTCCGCTGCAGCTGTTCTCTCCAGGCCTGAATCTGAGGGACAGGTCCAAGTTGGATGTGGCAATGTCCTTTTCTCCTTCTTTCATTCTGATTACATGAGCCAGATCCTCTACAGAGTTCTTCTTTTGTCAAAAATGTTTCAGTTAATCCCCTCTCAGACACACTGGTCACGAGTTCTTTGGACCAGCCCAGATGTATGTGAGATCCAAGGCTGGGGCCACATTTATAACTAAGCTCAGAAAGCATGAGTTGTGAAAATAAAGAGATATGCATTCAAACACTTAAAACACCAAAATCCTTGAGCCATATTACCACTTGGGTTTTTTTTTTTTCTTGTTTATAGACATGCCATCCTTTCTCTCACCTCAAGATATTTCAACACTTTTTTCCCCTCCTAATCTAAAACCTCCCTCTTCCCTTTACTTGGCTACTCCTAACAATTTCTTTGGTCTTTATGTTAATTCATATAAAATTGACATCAGTGCTGAGACAGTAATGTAGGTTAGGAGAAGTGGCATTTTTTTGGACTTTATCATTGTGACTCAGTAATGGCCTCTTCACTTGTCTAACAGCCCTGAGAATTCGCTGGAGTTCAGACACTGTCTCATTCATTCATAAACCCCAGTGTCTAGCACCTGGTCACGATTAGATAAAAGCTCTGAATTAGGCTTCTACCATCACAATGGCACTCCCCCTAATCGATAAGTAGCTCCACATCCTTCGGTATCACCTGTCCGGCTGCAGTGTGCACCCTTCCACTGAAATCTATAACCCATGAGGCTCTGAAAGAGTTCTCCTTTCATCTCCCAGGATGCTTGAGAGTCTCAGTATCTTTTTTGTTCCTTGATGATTTAGGACATTGATATTTGGAGATGAATAGTTAGAGTTGACCACAGAGTTATGTCTGGCTGGTTCATATTATAATTTACTACTGAAAAGAGAAGAAGGGATATGAATACAGCCCCTGGGATAGCCAACCACTGTCTAGGAACTTTACATAACTTTAGTTTCATTCATGACAATGCTGATTGGTCATTATGTTTTGATGAGGAGAAAAAGGGGTGGGAAAAGTGGTACTACAAGCAGTGATTAAATTTGCATGCTCCAGAGTTAGAAGGCCAAGGTTCAAATCTTTGCCCCATCCTGCATAAGCTGTATTATCATAAGCATCTACTTGCAATCTCTCAGCCTCAGTCTTCTCATCTATAAAATGGGGGTGGTAATAGTATGTGCATCACAGGCTTGAGTGACCCGAAAGGGCAAAGGACAGTAAGAATAGTGCCTGGCATGTAGTACGTGCACAATAAACATTAGCTATCAATATTATTGTTGACGTTGAGGCTAATACCTTTGGGCCATGGAAGCTCTAGAAGTGATTATAGATGAGCATGGTGCTGGAAAGCAGAAAGATGAAGAGGCAAGGATAAATTCTCATGAGTGATATTTATATCTCCCAACCCTGATAATTGTATGTATGTTTTGTGGGGAGTTGAAGAAGGCAGGAGGAAAGGGTGATCTGAAGTTTGGGGTACAGCAAAGAAAGTCAGTTATCTCCCTCACTCCTGTTCTGTCTGGTTCTTTGACCCCTAAACCCTTTTTGGGGTTTTATTAGGCAAAGAAATTAATAAGCAAGAAGGATCACTGATGCTCATCTTCTGTTCCATGTTCCCCAGAACTCCTGAAGGCCATTGCCCTGCTGTCTTCATGCACTCCCTCCCAAACCCACTCTTCCTTGGGTGCTTCTATGCTGAGATTGTGATGTGTTAGATTGGAGTCACAGATACCCTGCTGAAACAGGCCAGGTTCTGAATCACCTACATATTCTGTCTGGATACAAAGTGGCCTTCTTGCATCTTGCTTCTTGTCAGTACATCTTAGCCCAGATCACAAGTAGGGATGTGGTTCCTCTCTATCCCCAACTTCAGCCGTCAGGGACTCAGCAGCAGTGCAGGCGGTTCTGCAACACAGAACAGAATTGTAACACTGTGTCAGGAGGGTAAGAGGGAGAAAGTCTCCCATCACAGACCAGAAACAAAGTTAAAGCTTGCCTGGCAAAGCTAATGACATGCTGTTGCCCATCTAAACAGTTTATATGTTTGGGGGAAAGTGAATACAGGCATGCAAGCTCCCACCGCATAAAAGGAAATTCCATTCTTTGTTAGTGACATTTCCCAGCTTTCATCTCTCATTTCAACCCAGATTCTTTAATTTTAGTAGCTCTGCTTTCCAGCAACCCATTAATATTTTTCTCTGATAAATATTCCTTTTTGAGAGTAATATATCTTTGATGTTAAGCTCAACATTCTTTTTCTGGAAGAATAGGAGTACATAAGAATAAAGAGATGGGGAGAAAAGTACAAGGTATTTCTTCTCCAGATCCTGAAATATCAGCTCCAACTAGTTGGATTTAAACACTTCTAATTTTTTTCCTATCTCATTCACAACAGTGCCTCATGAAGTTAGTCAGAATTAATATATGTCCATTTAAAGTAAACTAAAGGGACAAACTTTGGAATCCATATTCCCACATTGTTTGTGCCTAGAGAATGATGAATGTTTAGGTATGCTGAGGGTTCTCCGTGGAAATTTAAATAGCAAATACAAAAAGAGGCCTGAGAGGACATGGAATGCATTTTTGTTGCGCTGATTAAAATTAGAGCAGGTTGCAAGGTAACTGGGATCTAACATATCTAGAATTTAAAAGAACCTGTAGTTTTGTTCATTTTTGGACACAGAGCTCAGTACCACTATATTCCAGCTTCTGATGCAGAAAGAACTGTTAAAATAATTCCCAATCAGTGGTGGGACTTTCTGTTCCTTTCATTTTGAAAGGGTGTGCAATGTTTTGTTTGGTCTCTCCACAAAGTATAGACCGGGCCATGTGTCAAAGGCACTGGCTAAGATATATGACTTAGTTCTGTTCTCATTGTGAGAATTTTATTAAGTGTCATCATTGGAGATAATAATGCTTAGACTTAATCCACTATGTTGCAGATGATACAGCAGGGTGGCGTTCATTATTTCATTTAATGATATCCTACTGGAGTTATAACTACTGTGTGGAGACCTGTGCTCCAACTTGTTTTTCAGTAATATGCTTCTGAAATTATTTTTTCCCACTTAGACACACAGTCTGGACTTAGAACACTGTGGAGTTGGACATGTTTGCCAGGTTGTGGGACAATTGAGACACGTCCCAGTGACCTTGATACAGGTGTGCTCAGTTTTTGCAGAACATTTTGCATTATTTGCATTTCATCAAAGACTACTGACACTTACTTACAAGTGATCTCAAAGGGTTCTAGGATACAATCGCTACAATATGACTTGAATAAGGTGAATTCTCCCATATGATCTAGAAGCTATTAACACACTTTTTCTAGAGGATATTAACACACTTTTAAAATTTGATGCACGTGTGTATATATTTCAGCACTAAAAAGGGAAAAAAAGCCTTAGGCCATCTTATCTTCTCTTTCATTCCTTTGACTTTCCATTCTGTGGGCCCAAATTAAATTCTGTTTTTACATTTTTAATGATACAAGCATTAATGGCACAAAGAAAAATAAAGGCCGTATTACTGCATAACGTGTTTGGAATTGTGAGTAATTACATTTAGTTGGTTAGCTGGCTATTGTAATCGCAGGACCGCAGGGTGACTGAAATTAGAAGTGGAAAAGACCCACTGGGGGTCCTTGTCCTCTGTCCTGTCGAGGGAAGATTGTTTTGTGACATGCAGTGTGTGTGTGTGTGTGTGTGTGTGTGAATTATCTCCTAGCTACATAAATACACAATTTGACACACTTGTTTAGATAAATTTGACAGGAACTAAGCATTCGCCCAAATCAGGTAGAACCAGTAGACCTCTGAGGGAAAGGATGGACAATAAGCTGAGCAGCAGCCGCAGCAGCAGCAGCAGTAAACATTTACAGAAGAGCCGCTCTATGCCAGACACCATGACATAACCTGCTCCAATGAGATAGTATCCCCATTTTATATGAGAGCAAATGGTATAAATGGGGATAAATGTCTTAAATGAGGACAATTTTCAAAAGATCCTACAGCTCTAAGTAGCGAAGCCCAGATTCAAACCCTGGTCTCCCTGCCTCCAAGCCCTGTGCTTTGCCCCATGCTCTGTAAGTTGCGTTTTGCTGGCCTTCCGTCCCCCAGGCTGGCTCTGCTCAGCGCCAAGCAGGAACTGTCCCCTGGAGAGACCATCTCTCACCCAGGTGAGCTCCCAGCTTCCCCAGCCTTCAGATTCTGCAGAAAAGGGTCCTGTTTGCTGCCACCTGGCCCAGAGACTGGCCTAGCTGACATGTAGAGGGATGGGAACAAGGAAGAAAGTCAAGGGCTACCAGTATCAGTTGCAAGGTGGGAGTGCCTGCAGGTCCCAGTGGCTGCTCTGCAGAGGACCCCATGCCATGTCCTGATGCGGACACTGGCCAGCAGTGTCCGCATCATTATGGATGAATTAAAACATACACACAGACTACCGAGTCTGGTGGAGGAGTAAGGACAACAGACAGGATTTTCTCTCAAGAGGAGCCAAAGCCGCAGCCTCCTCCATGACAGGCCTTTATTCTAATATCTCCTTACATTCCAAGATGGTTCTCCCTCACTATCCTGGTTACAACAAAGGAGCCAATGCCCCTCATTACATCACAGAAGGACATTAGCAAATGAATAGGTAGCCATTTATACTGGGCCTACAAGGTACTTGCAGAGTGAGGGGGTTTTTGCAAAGGAAGTCCCAAAACAACCTAAATATATTGCAAATCTGATTACCCACGAAAGAACCTATCTGTGGGTGTGGGTCCTGTGCATCTGCAAGTGGGAGCTGGGCCCACACAATGCAGAAGGGTCTGCCACAATGTCCTTTGCTACTGAGGACCTCAGCAGCACTGGCGGACACAGTGGGCCATTTGCAGGTGTTATTGCTGTGCACTCCATCAAGCAGGACCCAGGGGACTGCTCCACAGAGGACTGCAGAAGCTTTCCCCACTGATGACACCAATGCCAGCAATGCTGCCTGGACCCCTGCAGATTTCTCCTCTGAGGGCTCCATGATTTTTGGCATTTGTCACTTGAGTCCCCCTCCACCTCCACCCTCTGCCAGACCTCCCTTAGTCAGTGCAGCCAGGGGGCCCCCAGCTCCAGGCCCCAGGATTCAGGCCCCCACCACTAGCCAGCCCCAGACTCTGCAGCTAGGTGTGTGTGCAAGGCCCACCCAGGCCACCACAGCTGAGCCCATTGCTGAGTGTGTGTCTGTGGCTCATTCAACCAGCCCTACTGTGCACACCCACAGCCCAGCTCTGACAGCCCAGGCCCTTGCAGATGCACACACGTGCAGACCTGGCCTTGACTCTTGTCACTGGCCAGCACTGCCAGTAAAACTGTCTCCAAAGTTGGAAGCAGGAACAAAATTTAGGGAAGCTGTCCTGGCCACTAAAGGCCAATTGTTACAGCCATTTTGATTTAGCTTCCTGGATTGTCACTAGAGATAGCTGTCTGGCTTTCTGCAAGTGTGACTTAGGTCATGCTGGCTTCTTGGGTTATTATAGATACAGGGCTTGGTTTCCTGGGCAGTTTGCTGCAGGTTGTTGGTCAACGTTTTATTTTTGTATCTGTTCTGGATGTTATCTGTTTGTATGGTCAGTCTCTCAGTGTTTAGGTCTGAGGGGAAGGCCTGGGGTGGCTCTTCATGAGGTGCAGAGGGAGCTTGAATGTGTGGGCTGCGGTGTCTGCACACATGAGCACGAGGCCCTTTCCACGGGGGATGGAGCCAGCTGGGAACTGGGGCCCCGGCCTGTGGCCCCTCCATCCTTGCATCCTGAAACAGAATGATAAGGCATCTTACACTTGTGAGTTTGTATTGTCCTTTCCTGGTGTTACAAAGAAATATTCTCATCAAGGTGAGAGGGCAAATACAGATTTAATTTTATTTAAGAGTTTATTAATTGTTTATTTTTTAAACTTTTAATATTTAGCCATGTCACAGGTAGCCTTCCAAATCTGCTCTTGCCTTGCATTCTGCAAATGTAGGGAGGAAACCTGTGCATAAGTCCCAGGCTCTTCGGAAAAAAAAGCAAGATACTGGGGCGGCCTCTCCAGTCAGCCATCATATTGGCTCTCGCCAGTCTGGAGTATCTTCCCAGAGCAAGCAGCCGTTCATTAGCTGTGGAAAAACAGGGGTCATTTCCCTACTGCCTAACAGGGTCAGACCAAACTGGAAGGCCCCTTTAGTTTTAAAATGTTCTCTTGGATTCTCTGTGCACATGAAAATACGAACAGATGCTACATTCCATCCTTCTGCCCCCTCGGATCTACTCTGTAGATATTAAAAGCGGGTTTAAAGACAGTCATCTCTTGTTTTACTGAAGAGCGCTGTGGAGAGAGATATGTAAGGAAAAGGGTTTCTTATATTTAAAATAACAAAATGTAACACATGACTGACAGGATGTATTTACTCTACGATGTTACATCTTAGCTACCTCTGCGAGTGGATTTCTCTTCTCTTATTTTCGTTCCCCTATTCTTTCTGATGGATCTGGAATAAGTCTTTTTTTTTTTTCAGAAATAATAAAGTAAAAGTTATTTTAAGTTGATACATCCTAAAGAAATCAAAAAGTATTAATCTAGAATTATGTGGGGGTTTAGTGAGTTGAGAGAGACAGATATAACTTTAGAATAGAAGCTGATTCTCAGGCCTAATTTCAAGGCGAGTTGTGTATCTCTGGCCTGCCCCCTCCTTCTCAAACAGGCTCACTATTTGGGCTTCTGAAAGTAGGGTATTACCACACGGCTGCGGTGGCGGCGGAAATCTGCACTCTCATCAGTTGCAGTCTCACATTTCTCTGGGTAAATTGAGGAAGACCTTACCGCTGTGCCTCATCAGTGGAGTTGCCCCTTGAAGGTCGATGAACTCCTGTCCATTTGTCACTACAAACTTACTGGGTGGCGATACCAGCAGTCCCTCTCTCTGTGAAAATGTGTGATTTCAAAACTCAGGGACTGGTTGCCTACACTAAAGAAAAAGTAGGAAAAGAAAATTTAAAAAGACCCTCTAGTTTCCCGGTAAGTCCCATGTCCTAGCCCCAGTCCCTCCTGGGATGCCTGGTGTTTTAATTGCAATAGAGTTCCCAGGCATTTGCCGCTGGCTGCAGTTCCCGCAGTGGCCAACCGGACAGGTTTCTCCTGTCTTGTTTGTGTTAAGAGCAATTAATTAGAGTACATTTGGCCTGGCCAGAGCATGAATGGCCAGAGTCCATTTTGAGCAACAGCCTTCAAATGCTGCTAAAAATACAAAACCCAGACATGGAAACAGGTACAATTCGAAGAGGTCAAGGAGTATGGATCTCCACATCAGCTGTCCCAGGACGACCTGTCTCTGAGATCCCCTAGCGACTTGTCATCGATGTCCTTTCTTGGCTACACTCATGGGGCCCAGTGCCAGAACATCAACCGTGAGGCAGCCCTGGGCAGGAGGGAAGGGCGTTTAGAGGAATCCAGTCAGTGTGCCAAGGACTTCACAAGCTAGGCGCTTGACATATGGTAATACTCTTGTGTACAAGTAACATATCACTTGCTTGAATGAGAGGTGATTGGCATGGCTACTTTGCTCTCAGCAAATCTCTAAGAAGAAAAAAAAATATTCACAGAATCTAAGGAGTGAAGCTAAAGGCCATGCGCTACCATTAGGATCTAAGCCCTGATCTGCTCAGCAAGAGGAAGTCAGCCTAGCAGGCTTATTAGACCTGCAGCTCCCACGGGCCTGGGTGGTCTCCAGCAGGCTGACCCTGCGCAGGCATGGGGGCTGGGATCACTGTTATGAGGGGCGGGGCCCGTGTAAAGGCTCTGCTGTGCCAATGAGCAGCAGTCTTCTGTCATTCCGGTATCTGAAGGCTCCCTTTAAGGCCTCCTAATCTGAATCTTCTCTTTTTCTTTTGAGCCGTTAATATTCTCTCAAAAGTCAATTTAATCGATCTTCTTAATCAGGCTAGCTTCTCCTCTTTGAAATTACTTCCCTTTGACAATATCTTAATAGTAACTAAGGCATCCATGCAGAAAATTAGAAATGCATTACCTGCCCATCCTCACCCCTACACTCTGAGTGGGCATGGTTGGCTGGGGCCCAAGGTGTTGACAGAAGCATGGGGGGCACCTTTAAGAAAGAAGAAACCCCAGTGCAGTTGCTGCACCATTCATGGAATTTATTGCCTCCTCTCCTGCACCCCTTCTCCCCACCCCTCCCCTCTCTCCTTCTCCTCCTCTTCCTCCTTCTTCTTCACACATATTTATTAAGAAGCTACTAGGGAAAAGGCTCTGCTAGGAATTAGGAAGAGATGTAGAGATCGGAGAAATACCCTCTTTGAGCTGCTGAGAGGTGCTATAGTATCCCTTTAGTAATTAAAGATGCAGGATTTGGAGTCAGAAAAACTGTTCTGTTCTTGCTTTTCTGCTTCCTGGCTGTAGGCTCTTGGGTAAATTATATGCCCATAATAAGCCTATTTCTCAGCTATAAGATGGGCTAATAATAACAACAATACCTTTCTTCTATGGTGGTCGTATGGACTGAATTTCACAGAATAGTGTCTGATACCTATTAAGCACTTAAAAATAATGGCTTTTGTCCAGGGAAAATTGGAAAAAGATACAAATAGTTAAATTGTCAGCATAAAATTAAAATTATACAAGTGAAAAAATAATAAATATGAAATGGCTGCAAAGAATCAGTTATTTAAGAAAGTTTCAAGGAAGGTGCCCAGTAGCATAAATCATATAACATAGGTAACTCTTACAGTTCAAAAACTTAAAACTAAATGAAGTGTCTTAAAAGTTTTCCAATGAAAGTCAAAAATAATGATATGGTGCTTCATTTACCTACTGTTCACACCAAAACTCACTGTCACCTGTAATGCTGCCATAATTGAAGTGAAGAGACAAATGGTCGAGATACCGTGGATGCTGCGAAAGACATCAGAATCCACAAAGAGCGAACTGTGCCAGAGAGGCAGTACCCTGTTCGGCTGTCGGGAACATGCAGGGGACGAGCAGGGAGCAGTCAGGGGATGGCCCGTGGGAAATGCCTGTCCTGTGAAGCCTGGTGATACTGCAATGCGCAGAATGCTGGGGATCTGGAGTAAGACTAGGCCATGTTGTTTGCCTTAAACTGAGAACCAGTGGGCTCTGCTTCTAATCCGTTGCTTGTACTTATTTTATTTAAAAGTATTAACACTGGAAACTAGGTGCTCTTTGAAGGAAGGGAAAATGCCTCATATTTTGTCATCTCTCCATGGATCCCAATGAACTTCTGAGCACCTTCACGTCCCAGAAAGAATCTTAAAGGCTAGCGGTACAATTACACAATGGAATAATACTTGGCCATTAAAAAGAAGGAAATCTTACCTTTTGCAACAACATGGATGGTCCTGGAGAGTATCATGTTAAGTGAAATAAGCCAGTCAGAGAGAGACAAGTATTTGTACCATATGTGGACTCTAATGAACAAAGTAAACTAACAAACAAAATAGGAACAGACTCATAGACACAGAGAACAGACTGTCATTTGTCGGGGGGTGGGGGTTTGGGGGTTGGGTAAAAAAGGGGGAGGTTTGGGGGCTGGATAAAAAAAGCAAAGAAAAAACTTATAGACAGATAATAATATGGTGATTACCAGAGAGAAGGGAGGTGGGGGAAGGAAAAAGGGCAAATGGGGGATAAATTGCAGTGGAAGAAGACCGACTTGTGGTGGTGAGCACACAATACAATATGCAGATGATGTGTTATAGAGTCGTACACCTGAAACCTCCCTAATTTTATAAACCAATGGTATCCCAATAAATTCAATAAACTAAAAAAGCTACTTACTCCAAAGCTTTTACATTACGCATGCCAAACTTGAGACCTCAACAAATATTGTGGTTGATCATAGGGATTTAGAAGGTTCTTACAAAAATAAAAGTCTCCAGAAGAAAGTAAGATGCAACATTCTTTGTTTTGAACCATAGGGAGCCTGCTCATAGATACTTAGATAAATTATATCATTGCATACAAATAAATGTTGACTATTGGTCCAGGTATATTTCTAGTACACTTAAAAAAATAAAAAAAGATTGAATCTCCTTTATCTGCCTCCTGGAGCTCAATTCACTGGGACTGGAGTAATTGATGAAATCAAATTTCCTGTCCAACAAAGCTGGGAACTGGATTTAGAGCTGAAATAATTTACTAACTCAATAGTCATAATATTGATATCAATACAGTATTTTATAGTCTTCTCATTTCTTTATGTAAGACATTTATTTAGTATTGACTATGCTCTATATTTAGCTACTGGTGTTACAAATAAATGCCATGTGTTGAGAAATTACTATGTCCTGTATTTTCTTCTGAGCCTCTTATTTATATTCATCAGATCCTCACAACAGCCCTCCATTATAGCGAACGTTACCCGCATGCTCCCCCATAGCGAATGCCACCTGCATGCTCCAGGTGGTTAGGCTGAGGTGTAAAGAGATCAAGGATCTCGCTACAATGACCACAGCTCTTAAGTAACAGAGCTGATATTCAAACCCGGGTGTTTGTCAGCCTCTAAGACTCTAGTGCTCCATGATAGCTGCTTTCCAGAGGCGTGTTAGGGAACATCAATTTAAAAATTGTGATATTTTGTAGTGGGAACTCACATGGAGTTATTTGAAAATATTTGACTTGTACTAAATGTGCCACGCACTTTATTCCCAACACTGCAGATTCTCAAGATATTATAAGCTACTGTAGCAGTTCCTCCCCAACATTAATATTTTCTCTCTCTCAATCAATTTCCCAATTTTTAGTGGAGAAAACTGGAGTTTAGGGTAAGTTTAACTTACTTGATCAAAATCATCAGAGTGATAAGTGACTGAGCTAGGATTCAGACACAGGGTTGCCAAGTTTCAAAAACTATACCTTCTACTGCTCCTGAGGTGCTCAGAATCTGTTAGATGCTATGAGATGGTGGGAAGGGTTTACTTAACTCTGTCTGGGGGAGTCCTGGCTGACCAGATCACACTTGGACTAAGGTTTGCAGGGTTGGATGTCCACAAAGTGAATGAGAGGAAGGAGGGCATCTCAGAGTGTAGAGCCCGGATGTCTAAGGATTCCCAGGAGTGAGGTGCAGAGTCGACATGGGGAAGAGCAAATCATTTGCCTTGGCTGTTGACATGCATCGGCATGCCCGATGAGGTCTGATTTCCCATGACATTATACATAAAGCAACAGCAGAGTACAGAGAAGGAGGAAAATCATGTTGACTCTGGGGAAATTAGCTGAGATCTCATAGGACTGACATTGGGACCTGGAAGGAGGACTAAGAATTGGACAGATGGAGATGGGGAGAGGGAAGCACTCCACATGGCAGGAATAGCAGCGGAAAGGGATAAGAAAATAATCAGTGTGTGAGCAAATTTTATTTCACTTGTAGGAACCACTGATGGGGAAACATGATCGAAACTGCGCTTTAAGAAGTTGGAAGTAGGCACAGAATTAGCTTATCGCAGGCTTTAGTAAGAATTATTGTCAGAATAATTTAGGTAAAAATCAACACTAACACAAATAACTAAACTGACGTTTGGATCATATTTCTCACGTTGTAACAGGTTCTAGCTCAGGGTTCATTTGATCCTTAATCTTGGATGCAGGCAGAGGAAAACCTTGAGAAACGGGTTTTTAGGTGACATTCCCCAGCCCACCCTTTGCCTACAGGTGCCTCCGAATCTTCTGACTCCAGGCT
This sequence comes from Anoura caudifer, assembly GCA_004027475.1. NCBI lineage: Eukaryota > Metazoa > Chordata > Mammalia > Chiroptera > Phyllostomidae > Anoura > Anoura caudifer. Next base: position 667,999 of record PVKU01000094.1, on the reverse strand, counting down.
CACAATTTTCTGAGTATACTCCTGGTAGGCCCTGGCATTTTACAATTCTTTGTTTTCTTCTTTAAAGCATCCATCTTGTTTTTCTTCTCACAAAGAAATGGATAAAAGTCCAAGATGTCTCATTAGCATAAATGCTAATAGCTAACATTAATGATCACTATATGTTTGGCACAGTTCTAAATGTTCCCTGTGGAAAAGGTAAATTATTCCTAACAACCATCCGAAATGGGTACCATTTCCATTTTATGCATAAGGAAGTTGAAACATAGTTTGCTCCACGTACTTGCAGCCACTAAGTGACAGAGCCTAGATTTCAACTCTTAGATCAGGGCACATGCATGTAACCTTGTAGTAGCCACACCTTACTATATTTTTTTAAGAGCAAGAGTTTTGGGATGGATTTGGTTGATATAAATGCAAAGTAAGAAGCATTTTCAAGACAACAGAATTATTCCTGGCTTGTCCACATATCCATAACAGTGCCTTTAATGGCAATCACAGTACATAAATCTATGCCATGATTTATCTGAAAGTAACAATTCAATTGTATAGGTTTCTCCACGGCTGTTAGGATGACCTCTGTGGTGTTCTGGTCCTTTGATGGGCACCTGTAGCTTACCTAGAGCTGCAAGCAGTGACTGCGCGTGGAACCCAACTAGTTACGGGATTGACTCCCATCGGTCTTAGTGGCTCCAGCAAGCGTCTTAATTTCCTCACCCATAAAACAGGACAGCAGAGATAATTTCTAAGAAACTTTCTCATCACATGTAAGAACAACCAGCATTCTCCCTTTGTTTGCTTTCTCTTCATACCATTGCATTGGCAGGCACATCCACCCAGGGATGTGGTAGTTGCCATGGGCAACAGATCCAGCCTGTGGAGCTGCTTTCCTGGGGTGACTTACATACCTCATGGACAGTCACAAATCAGGAGGCTTTAGGGTCTAGGCTTGTCAACCAATAGAAAATGAATTTTTGCCAATGAAATACATGCGAGTTATGTGCGAGTGATTGTCTATCTATTTGGTAGTTAAAAAAAAAAATAAAGGGAAGCATCAAGATGAGAAAGACAATGACCAAAGTGATTCATGAGAATGGATTTGAAAAAATGTGGCAGAGCTTGGAAAACTGGGAAAAGTGGCGAGTTTTATTAATATTATTATTTTTTGCATTAGCAAAACCTTATCTCTTTCCCGCTAATCCTCCTTCCCTTCCTTGCTGCCTTATTCAAAAACACTACCAGAGTGCAAGTTCAGGTTCTTTGCAGATGTCAGAATACTCAAGACAGGGCCAGTGTATTCAAGGAGTTTAAAACCTACCTCTGGAAAGAGAGAGGGCAAGACCTCCGTTATACAAAGGAAGCAGTCTCTGCGAGATAGAGCTTTTCAAACGAAGGTGTTAATCATCCAAGACATCAGAATTCAGAGCCCCAAACACAGATGATCTGTGCCACAGCGGATTTCCAATAAAAGGGGAGAGAACCTTCTTGGGTTCCTGTCTCCCATGACCCTGGCCTGTAAATTAGGCAGAGGCCCCACACCCATGTGGCTCCCTGCCCCCATCCCCCACATATCTACATGAACACACAATCCTACTCCAGGGTCTAAGCCTCCTTCCCAGACACCATCTGTTTAGAAGAGCCTGGCTTTTGTCTAAATGGAAAATGGTGACATTTTAGCATTCAGATTCACAGAAAGGCAGAATCGGAGTGGCCTGAAGGCTTATCTTTGCACTTAGGAGTGAAGAGTTCAGGTGTTCATATGCTCTTCATACATGGGCGATCAGCTTTCAGTGTCATGATTTGGGACAAAGCTATTAAGCATTATTGTTAAATCCTGATACCACTCTTCTCTCTAGGTTTGAATTAAGCAAAGTAGCTCAACTTTGATAACCCCACATTTCTAAATCTTTAAAAAGGAAATAAGACTTCTTGACCTTTAGCACTAATGTGAACTGAGTCTGCGTGGCTAAGTAAATAGGATGAGCCCCTGGTCTACACTCATTGATTTCCTTCATCCTCCCCATGAGCACCCAGGTTCACTAGGAAGAATGGGGAAAGCTTTAAGCCATGCTGGAGTGGTTCAAGCTGTCAGCCATGTGAACAATTCCCATACATATTACCAACAGTCACTGAAAGGATAATGTCTATTATTTCAATCTCTCTCCCTTCCCCCAAACATCTGTAGTGCCTTCATCAACCATTTGCCTTTGCATTAGGTATTTATGAAGGGAGAGACGAAAAGGAAGGTAAAGGTCCAAGTCTGGGAGCAAGACATTGTGCTTCACTCTTCCCAGTTTTTTTGGCTGGCCTAATTATTAAATCTACATGAAACAGATCAACAAGAGAAAATAAATAAATTGAATTAATATATGTATGTGTGGGAACCCCACATTGATGAGAGAGTCAAAGACCACACACATGAGAGATTTGGAGACAGAAAATTAAAATCCGGTATATATCACATTATGAGCTAAGGATGAAGTGAGGTACCTGGGGCTTCAGAGGGGAGGAAGGTCATTTGCAAGACAAGAAAAAGAGCAGATGTTCAGTAATTGGATGTTTGCCTAGCCATATAGATAGGTCATGAGAGGTTATTTCTGTTAATAACTTTTGATATGGGAAAGGCCTCCCAATTTAGCTTCTCCTGGGGAGTTAAGGGAGGAGCAGGCATTTCTCGTGAACCTACAGGGTCTCGGTTGCCTACAGTTCAAAACGATCCACATGCCAAAGCAGCACATGTTAAGGAGGCCTGTTCTGAAACTCTTCAGTCCCCTCTTGGCTTGGAAAACTCCCTTCTCCAAACCTGATCTGCAGTACAGTTTTCTAGAATCAGGCTATGCTTTGGAAATGAGGTCCAAGCTGAAGTGGAAAATTGAAGGGCTAGAGCTGATCTGAACTGATTCCGGGAAACTTGACATTTTCCATCCTGTCAAAGGCAACTATTATTCTAACTTACATAAATTAACCCAAGTAGGTTCTTTGTCTTTTTTGTTTGTTTGTTTGTTTTTATAGGATGACGGCAATCTGAGGAAATTAAAAAACAAAAACAAAAACATTTTTTTTTTAAAGTATAGTGCCAATCCAACAAAAAATGGAGTGCCAGCGCTCTGGTTGTGTGCTGATCCTGGCAAGAGCTGTCCGTTCAAAATATGCTGGCTCCTTGAAATATTTCTCTCGGTCTGGAGACCTGGTTCGCCGTTGTCTAGTCTATTTGCTATGAATTCATTTTGTGTGCTACGAACTCCTCAGTTTCCTCTATTCTCGTGCTGTGAAAGGGACCCAATGCCAAGCACGTATCAACACGCATTTCCAGATTTGTTTCTACCTTTGCCATTTTCACCTTCCTACGAGGCAGGGAGAGGAAAAGGGTAGGGAGGTGATTTTTTAAGAAACAAGAGAGAAAAAGGCACAGAGCAAAGGAACTTTGGCCTGTAGTGGAGTATTCATGACCCTTTTGGGCATTGTTAGCTATAGGCCTTTGGACAGTGGAGCTACCACGTAACAATAAGTGCTTGTGAAAAGGAATACATAATTCTCTGATGCCCTAGCAAGCTTGAAAAAAAATCAAAGAAAATTTGGGTAACACTTTTCCATGGGCATGAGGGAAGAAATGTGGCCAGCCTTCTAGAATAATAACAGCCTGTGTCTTCAAATGGAATAAAAATGCTGGAAAGAAAGACAGGCCTTGGAATGGAAATACTTGGACTCGAGTTCTGGCTTTTTTTGACTTGTAACAGTGCTTTTCCAGGAAATTCTCTGGCCCTTTTCCTTTTCACAAATGATTGCACCTTACTAAGTGACCTTGACATCATTTCTAGCTCACAAGACTCTATGATCTTCACTAAAGTTTCCTCTCCAAAATCCGCGAATAGGGTCTTTTAGTTCTGTTTTATAACTTTTGGAAGGAGGTCTTGCCTCCACTTGACCACAGTAGAAAGGGAGAAGAGAGGCCCAGAGAGGGGCTGTGAGTAGTTAACTTCTTCACCATGTGGCACGAAGGACAGCTGTACTACAAGCATTTCTCCCCCTAAAAATGATGTGTTGAAGTGGACAAAGAAAGACCAAGTAGTGGAAGGTCAAGAGCCTCTGGAATGTTCGCTTTATTTAGCCCTAAATGACTGGCAGCCAGCTGTGACATTATGACTCAATGCATCTATGTTACCATTCAAAACAGGTGTTGGGAGTGTTCAGGAGAGAACAGTAGGCCTGTGTAGCCCTATTTTTCCTCTGTTCTAGCGTGGTAGAGTGGAACTCACACACCTCCTGCTTTGAAGAATATTAGTGGTTAGAATCAGGGCCTGGTGATGCTCGGTAGAATTTATCTATTCCACGTGTGGTCTCATTTTAAGAAAAATGCTTTCTTCCTTCTGATATATAACATAACTATTGTCAAACATTTGCAAATATATAGAAGAAAGTGAAGACAAGTATCAGAACCTCAACACTAAAACATGACCACATTTTACAAATAAAACATTTAAGAAACATATTAACAAGAAGCCAAAGTGACCTGGGCGTTAGGCAATGTGCCCATGGAAACAGACCTGGAGAAGCTAAGTGACCTTTGTTTGCAACAAGTCCACATTCTGTGCGCCATGCCCCACATCCACAGGGGCTCAGCTGAACATGTGAGAAGTGTAAAGGCATTGCTGACATTCAAAAGCTGAAGCAAGGACTTCGGATAAGGCAATTTTGTCCTCTGTGTCTGAGGGAAGAAAAGAATCACAGTGCATGCCAGGAAAATAATTTTGGAAACTCAGTTAATTGTGAAGGTAAGGCTGAGCCAGCTTGTGGTAGATACAAAGAAAATATTGTTCACTTCCCATAAATGATTTCCCATATGTAAAGTGGGGCTGACCCTAGCAGGTGACTTCAGAGATGTGGAAACATTGAACCACATATGAATAAATCTTGCGAACATTTTTTTTTAATGCTAAGAATAACCTTTAAAAGAAAACTGTGGCTGTCACATCTTGGGACTGAAAGCTCTGAAAACAGAGCTTGTTTTTACCAACCACAAAGGCCAGGAACCTGTGGTTTTAGAGGATTTCTTATCCCAAGAAAATATTTGCACTTGGAGGAGATGATGCGTTTTTAACTGTAAGAGCCATATTTGTGGAAATTATTGCAAGTAAAAATGTTTTCTTGCAGAGCCTGCAAAATTGACAGTTATGCTTAAGGCATGGGGAAAACAAAACAAAACAAACAAAAAAAAAAACAACAAACCATAGGTAAAATAAAGAATTGCACTTCCTTTAAATGGGTGTTTGTTTGTTTTTTCTTAGTGGGGATATATATGGAAAAAAGATCTTTGGTAAGTATCCTCCTTTTGATTGCCACAAAATTCCAGTCGCTAGAGTTTTTGGAAGCTTAGATCTACACACACGAGAGGAAGAGAAAAGAGCACCACAAGAGAGAATGAGAAAAAAATTAGGACAGGCATCACTCAATAGACCAGAGGCAAAATGGAATAGATTAACGTTGTAGGGAAATAAAGGCAATTTGAGGGAATTTAACAATGTTTGCCATTTAATCATTGGCAATCCAATTTAAAAATAAAACAATTATTGATTAAGAGGTCAATTAGTTTGAGGGAAAAAAAACCCAATCCAAACTAAACATTTGCCTGGTGTGTTAACTGTTATGCCATAAAAAAAAAGTCCTCATTTTTAGCTGAGGTCTCCAGGCTTCTAAATAACAGGGACGGGGCAACACACAAGCTACAGGATGGGGAACGCATTCCAGAAACAGATGGGGTGATGCATGCTGGCGTCTGTCCTAACAGAGGTACTATCCAAGTGCCCTAAAAAAGGAGGGACCGGACCTCTTCCTTAATATCCCCCATTTCTTCTCTTATTTTTGTAGCTTTTGATTGCCACTCCAAAGAATTTCAGGCCAACCCCATGACAAAGCTACATAAGGAACTTCTCCAACTATATTACTGCACCGAGATGTATTATAGCAAGTGTAGCAGATATTGCTTGGAATATGAAAATGAATGAGCTCAAAGATTCAGTGTTTCTTTTAAAAGTTTATGTATATATGTATATATGTATGTGTTATCTCCCCAGTTCATGACACAGAGTTTCTAAGACCCTTATAATTTCCTGGGTGGCAGAAACATCTTTTGTTCCAGTGAGGTGACTTTTGGTGGGCATCTGGGTGAGGGCTGGTCACCAGAAAGACCAAGACATGATTAGAAGCTTGGACTGTTAGCCTCATCCCCGGCTTTCTGGAGAGGAGAAGAGAGGGGAGGGGAGGAGAGGGGGACTGAAAGTGAAGTTAATGATTGGTCGTGCCTACACAATGAAGCCTCCATAAAAATCCCAAGAGCACAGGGTTCAGAGAGCTTCCAGGTTGGTGAACACATCGAGCTGGGACAGAGGCCACCCCAGCTCCCCTGGAACAGAAGATCTGCATTGGAGCTCCTTCTGGGCCTCACTCCATGCACCACTTCCTCTGGCTCTCTGTCTGTATCCTGCATTGTGTCTGTTACGATATGGAAAAGTCGCAAACATAATGAAGTTTGGAGTTCTGTTAGCTGTTCAAACACATTATCAAGTAAGGAGGGTGTAGAGGGAATCCTGATTTATGGTTAGTTGGTCAGAAGTACAGGTGACAAGCTGGGACTTGATGTTGGCCTCCCTACAGTCAAGGGCAGCCATGTGGGACCGAGACCTTAACTTGTGGCATCTGGGACTAACCCCAGGTAGTGTGAGGATGGAACCCAACTGAAGAGCGCCCAGCTGGTGTCAGAGAGCGGGTTGGTGTGGGAAAACCCCCACACACCTGGCGTCAGAAGTGTTGTGAGGGAGGGAGTCAGGGAACACATGGTGTGTTTTTTCTAGACAATGGAGGTACTTATTTTCATCGTGTTTGCTGGGCCACACTGGGATTTGGTTGGAATGACAAGTAGCAGGAGGCCCTGAGTCCAGGAAAAGTGGATGCGCCCGATGACCTGCAGTGTCCTTGGGAGAGAATTAGCAGTGAACTGCTGACACACACATGACTTCTGGCCCATCTCCTTGGTCAGACTGTGCCAACAAGAGCAGGTACCTGGAGAAGTGGGAGAATCCACTTCGGAGAAGTGGTGTCTAATGAGGGTGGTGTGAGCCACGGGAAAACGTTGCTCCGATACCCGTCATCGCGGTGAGCTCAAACACTCTACGACCAGAGAGATGCCCATTCGCCTCCCTCCCACCGCCATGTTAAATCGACTCAGGGAACTAGTTTCTTTTGGATATCTGTTATATTCTGCAGAAGAGGATCCCTCCCCAAGCCAGTGTATCACTGTCTTTATAGTGCTCTGAAAGATGATTGACTTTGTAGAGGCAGCAGTGTCTTACCTGTGACTGATGATGTGTCAGCTGTGGGCCTGGCATTTGTCCCTGTTCCTCATACATATCATCTTGTTTAACCCTGACAACAACGCTGATAACTAGGCATCATGGCCACTTGTTCACAGGTGGGAAAACTCTCAGAGATGTCGAGAAATGTGCCCACGTTTAAGTAAGTAGGAAACAGCCCAGGTATGCCTCACCTGGGACCTGCCCACTGGCAGCAACCACATGCCTCTGCCACTCCCTGTTCCAGAAGAGAGGTGTCACCTGCAGTTTGAAAACAGCCAGCACTCCGACTGCCTTCCCAATAGAAGTGACCAGTGAAACCAGACGTTACCCTCACTGTTGGAGGGCACTCGAGGTGCCAGGGGATCACCACCTGGGGCCTGGGCTTCATGCGTGTGAAAATAACAGCCTGAGGCAGAGCTTCTTAAGTCTCAGACATCTGAACACCACCTTCTATTTCTCAAGAGAGACCTTATAGGCAAGAAGGAGCTGGAAAGAAAGAAGTATTCCAAGTCATGAAAGGCAAGGACCTACATCCAAGATTGTTCTATCCCGCGAAGCTGTCATTTAGAATGGAAGGGAAGATAAAGTGCTTCTCAGATAAGGTCAAGTTCAAGGAGTTCATTATCACCAAGCCCTTATTATATGAAATGTTAACGGGACTTACCTAAGAAAAAGAAGATAAAAAATAGGACAGTAAAAAGACAGCAAACTCACAGATATTAACAACCACACCTAAAACAAAAGCAAACTAAGCAAATGACTAGAACAGGAACAGAAACACAGAAATGGAGATCACATGGAGGGTTAGCAACAGGGGAGTGGGAGGAGGAGAGAGGGGGGAAGGTACAGAGAATAAGTAGCATAGATGGTGGGTAGAAAATAGACAGGGGGAGGGCAAGAATAGTGTGGGAAATGTAGAAGCTAAAGAATTTATGACCCATGGACATGAACTAAAGGGGGGAATGTGGGTGGGAGGGGGTGTGCAGAGTGGAGGGGAATGATGGGGGAGAAATGGGACAACTGTAATAGCATAATCAATAAAATGTATTTTTAAAAAAATTGGCCAGAGCTTTCTGACACCTGCATTACTACTTGCTTTATCTGAGTCATCTTTTTTAATGAAAAAATGTACTCATAAAGGAAAATTTATTTCATGCTGGTGGGTGGGAGCTAGCATTACGTGTTTTAAGTAAAAGATAACCCATATATATATGTGTATATATATATGTATATATATATATATATATATATATAGTGAAAAACATGGCAATCTTACTCAATTTTGGCCCTTCCTTTTTTGGATTTCCGCCCTCGGTGTCCAGCCGGTCTCTCCCCTCCAACCCCTCTGGCTCCCTCCCTGCAGAGGGGAGTGGCCCCGGCTGCACACCTGCAGGAACAGGCTGCACTGCAGCTCACTGCCCTCTTCACGGTTTCATTCTCCCCCAGGGTGCACCCACTGCTGCATCACCTTCGGTTCCTTCGTAGAATTGTCTTCAATGTCATGCTTAATGTTTGCTGTTGAAACTGGCAAACGGGTAACTGACTAGGACGGCTCTGCCATTATCAGAAGCCAGCACTTCTGTTTCTACCACTGTTATAAGCAGATTTTTGTGGGGGGTTATTTGTTTCTGTATAGAATGTCAGTCTGTGTAATGAAGCTCCAAGCACATGAAGTGAATGTTATCAAGAGAAGTTTCCAGGGATAATTCTCATTTGGAACAGGCTCCTTCCCACTGACTTGAACTGTCTTGGCATCTTTTAGTGGGCTCACCTTGACTTCATGAATCATATTAATATATTTCTCATTCTTTATGCTTTTTGGTTGTTACATATAAAAATTGCAGTGCAAAACATCATTAGTCATAATGCAACTACATAAAACTCACACATGAGATGAGAATGTACTAATCTTTTATAGTCACTGAAATGGGCAGAGCATATGTTAGCTCCAAATGGTATAACAGAAATGTAAGTTGGGGGCTTGTGCTGTGCTAACATACCATTGTTCAATGCAGGGGGGCCCCCCAAATGGAATATGAGTACATGATAGTGCTGCCCTCTGGGAGACAGGAGACAGGGAGGGCAGGCTCCTCGGTATGGTACAGGGGCTGAAAGATGCCCACACCATTCCTGGGCAGATGGTCTATGTCACCCATACTAAGGTTGAAAAGCTTCACAGACAACTTTTAGGATATGAGAATCCTTTTTCATAGCACCCTGAGCTTAAACCCTAAATCCACTTCAGGCAGTGCTTCTAGATGGTTCTCTCTCCATCAATCATGGCCCAACAGAATGACACATTCCTTAGTTTTTGGCACACTCCTCCTCCCTAGCCTTGTCCTTTCTCTACTCTGAACCTGTCAGGCATTGGGGGAAGGAGTGTCAATAATACATTAGGAAAACTATAGGTAACTCCACTTGCTCTTCAGATTTTCCCTGAGTCACTTGGGATAAAATAGGATGCTATTAAAACAAAGTTGGGGAACTTTAAGTAGGAGGTTGGAAGATGATTCCAACCTGGATGGTTCATTCGGGGGCTGATGTGGTAGGACTGGCTGAGCACTTTCTTCCTAGGGTTTAGCATGGTACCTGGCTCATAGTAATTGCTCAATATTCATGTAGTAAATGAATTGATGAATATGGGGGAAAATAGACCCAATGAGCCTTTCATATTTAGCTTGACAGGTTAAGACAACCCCCACTCTTTGAAAAGTTATAGATTGATGGGGAAGTCAGACAAATGAACACATTTTAAAATAAAATCTCATGAATGTTACGATAAGGAGCACACAAGATGGAAACTTAACTTGTCCTAGGGAATGTGTCTTTAAAAAGTCACCTTAAGCTGGCCAGTGGATGATAAGGTAGATAGCCCAGAAAAATAGAGAGAAATTTCTAGGCAGAGGTGCATCATTTGTCAAGAATCAGTGCTGAGGAAGAGCATGGAGTGTGCTATATTTGAAGAGTGGAAAAAGAAGAGCTTATGAAAGGAACACTGGTGTGAATGTGACCAGGAGGAAGTGGGATGCAGGTCATGGGGGCTTTGTGTAGGTCAATTAGTTTGAACTTGAGGGTCACAGTCTCCGAACAATTTGTTTTAGAAGGATGGATAAGGCTGCAATAAAATCTGTTGGATGAAGAAAAAAAACAAAACAAAACTGGAAGTTGGGAATCCATGTGGAACTTTCCAGCCTTGAGAGGATTTCTATTACCTTTGCACAGAGAAGAAGCCTCAGGGATGAATGTAACTTGACACAGGTAAGACAGGTGAAGGCTTTAGAGTTATCAGAGCCTGGAGGTGGGGTGCTGTGGCAGGAAGTAGGAGGGGGACAAGAGAAGGGTTCAGAGGGGTGTCCAGGCTAGGTACTTAATGGTCTTTCATTGAGGACTCAAAAGAAAAAGGTCAGGGTGGCTTCTCCTAGATTGTTATGTGTTATACAGAAAGCATTGCTCACTGTTCCAAATACAGTTCATCTACAATAATTTTATGATCGCTGAAATTGTTTTTTTTTTTTTTCACTTTGGTTTTATGTTTTATTTGGCTCCATTCCACTCTTTTATGCTTTCTTTTCAGATTGGGGCCTTCCAACACCTTGCTTTATTCACTGTGGGGAGAAAATGCTTTTGAAGTTCCAAACCCAATCTCTGAAGGGAGATTAACAATCAAAGATACTCTCAAATGTGCAAACACTCCTGGGATTTAGGTGGATTAGCTACAGGCTAGTCCTGAGGCAAAAGGCACATCTGTGCATTGATGCAGACGTTTAGATGGAAAAGTAGTTCGAGGTCTATATCCAGGCCTTTGAATCTGAGTGTGCTCTTGATGATCATTAACATCAGGTGGGACTGAGTCAGATCACCTTCTTGAATTTTGTGTCCCACATGCTTCACTTATTGCAACCTAATTCCAGTTCAGTTTAACACTTCTCCAAATACTGCATAGAAATACAGAGTACTTTGGGGTGTTTTGGTATTAGGTTGTATTGGTAGAGGGTGCTCCGACTGGCTAAATGAGGTGGACAGAATCATTGGCAGTGGCACTGTGGATAACGCCCCAAAATGTGTTATTACTGGAACATGATAACATGCTGTGGGTATTTGCTGGGAGGCCCCGGAAAAGGCTTTCTGAGGGCTCTGTCTCTGCTGACTGCCTTTTATTCTTAGGGCTTTGAGTAGTACCAAGTGGTTTTTGTGACTACTTGTATGACATTGTTAGTATCAGCCAGTCGACACTTTGAAAGGCGAGCATTTGGGGTTTGTTTTGAAAATTACTCAATAGTAAATCCTTAATTGTATAGCAATATGCCTTTTTGAAATATTGACTGATGCACTGGTGTTGTTTTATATTGCTTTCACAATAAATCTTATGGGGTAGATGGCCTTCAATAAATTAATGCAAATAATGTAACTGGATCCTCTTGAGCCTGCCACTAATTAGCTCACATATATCTTCATTTCTGGGCTGGTGGTATGGGACAGCATTCAAGTCAGCTAGAAAAATATCCAGCAAAGTTCCTTTATTTGGACAGAGTTTTTGATATGTAGACATGCATGTGGATGAATTGTGTATACTTGTATAACACTCATCTACTTTCATATATGTCTGTGTATGTAGTCATTTATCTGCTTCAAGCCACATGTATAAGTACATAGACATAACGTACACATCTATTTTACATATATACATATACATATATGTGCATATATAAATATAAAGATATAGATACACACATATCCCAAATACATGTATATACCATATATGAATTTTTTGGTTACAAGTAACAGGAAAAGTAACCCAAATAGGCCTAAACCATAAAGGAAATTTATTGGTTCTAAAAGGTTCAGTTCCTTCCATCCTCCCTTTATATCCCAGACCTATTTATGAAATGGCTGCCCCAAGCTTCCCCACTCCTCTGTGGTGGGAAGGGTCTACCTTTTAGATGGCTTATATGGAAGGGGGCGAAAGCTGCTGTCTCAGAAACCCAACGTGCATTTTCTCTTGCTGCATTGGGGCTCAAGGCCACCTCTAATCCAGTCTCTGTAAAAATGCGATGAGAAATGAAGATGGGGATGGTGAGATTAATCCATGGGGATGGTGGATTATTGGGTGCGCTGCAGCATCAGCCTCTCCAGAAGCCCATAAGCTACAGAGGAGAAAGGCAGACACCCAAAGCAAAGCAGGGTATTGTTAAGAGAACTCTGAGTTGGCTGAATCCCAGGAGGCCCAGATTACTGCCTGCTGCTCTCTGGCTTGCCCCCAGCGCCCGCGCGTGCACACACTCACACACACACACACACACACACACACACACACACACACACACCTCGGTTGCCGGAATTTTCACAAGCAAATGTTTTTTTTATAACTGGTTTACTTTCTGGACTTCATGTTTTGACAGATTCTGTCTACTAAGAAACCAAGAGCATTGTTATTACTAATTCATTTGTGCATTTTCATGCATGAGAAGCTGGTATTAGCACAATGAGTTTGTATAATTTAGTCTAAAGCAATAAAAGGGACGTTTCAGATAGCCTGGGAGAGCTGATAGGAAGTGAATTTATAATTGCAATTAGAATTATTGAAATATTAAAAACAGCTTGATGACTCTCAGGAGTCAAGGGCCCTGTTTGGAAAGCACTTCTGTAAGTATGCATCCGCATTTGAGATTCGACTAGATCTCGTTGGCAAAGGAAGAAAGTCAAGATGAATAATCCATTGCGCAACCAACTGCAGGGTGGGCAGGGTAAGGATCTGCCCTTTGGTGCCTCCTTGACCTAGCCCTCCTTCTCTTTCCCTTTTACTTTCTTTTTCCTCCAGTGACATATCACCAAAGAGGCTCCCCTGCTAGAGAAAAGTTCTTTGAATTTATGAAACTTTTCCCATGGCCTTTTTAAAATGTAGTCAGACATTATTCAGACAGCGTCTTCTTCAGTAATGCCCTGATTTCAGTGGGTCCACAAAGTAAATATTCAGGCCATGGTCCTAGGTGGGCTGCTTGTGGGGTCGGTAGCAGGCGGTGATCCAAGGCGGTGATATGGGGAAACAGGCTCCTTCCATCAGGGAGTTCCTGGGGCCTCTGTTGGCCAGAGGTGCCTCTGCTGGCCAGAGGTGCCTCTGCATCCAGCCGGCGGATGAGAGGGGACTGAGGACAGAAGGATGAAACACAAGTGACTGTGCTGGCAGATTCCAGGGACCCTGCCTGGAAGTGGTGTGTGTTGCATTTCTCCGCCCACATTCATGGGACTCAGTCACATGGCCACATCTAACCACAGGGGCTGACAAGTGTGGTCCAGTTGTCAGCCCAGATGGAAAAGGAATTAGGACTTGGCTCTTGGCTGTCTTCGCTGCAGACAGAGAAATGCTTATTTAGAACTGTACTTTTCTCCTGACGCAGGTACCCGGGAACATTTTGGATGCCAGGAGTTTTGACTCTCGGAATTTCAAACTGGGAGGGTCAAAGTTAGGACTAATGTGGCTGAATCCTTACTGAATAACAGCTTGTTCTGCAGTTAACAAAGAAAGGTTTCTGCAAGATGTGTGTATTCATATAGATATTACCCCAGAGGACACTGTACTTACAGTCTCTTACCACTCCTAGGCCTTCTAGAGAGAGTGCAGCCATTGTCAAAACTATAACGCAAGACACTTGTGTGTCCATCCAGCTTGGACAGTGGATAACCATGGCTGTCATGAGGAGAGTGTTTGCTGTGCTGTTCCCAGGTGGTGCCCTAGAAAGGTGGCAGGATCTCAGAGAGACTGCTGTGTGCTCAGGGGAGGGAGTTAAACCTGAGGCCTCAGTTTTGTATCCTGAGAGGACCCCTACACCTCAAGGCAGAGTCAGTGGACTTGAAGGGACCATGGCAAGCATGGGGATTGGAGAGCGGATGTCTTAGCACTAATCAGTGTGGGCCCATGCTGTGAGGTGAGGGAATGCGGGCATCAGGCATCTTTCCTCACATGTAGTCTCCGTAAGGCGTACATTTTCTTGTATGGCCCTAAAATGGGTTGGAAGGGACTGGAATAACGACATATGAAATTACCAGCCATCCTGGCTGGGCAGGACCATGATATCAGCAATCTTTTTGTATAAAGAAAATAAGTAATTTTTTCTTACCCAAGATAGTGGCTGCAAATTCATGTCTTACAGCCATGAGGGCTTTCATGCAGAGGATGTTAGTGGAGTGAGATCTCTGAAGGGGGGAAGATGCAGAGGGGTGGCGGGCAGCCATGGGGGGGCCTGGGGAGCATGCCAGGATGGCAAAGTTTCCTCTGGGGGGCTCTTGAGACCTGTCTGAGCACCCACCGGGTCAAAACTCTTTCTGCCATGACACTGAGACCCATTTGCTTTTTTTGCTCTCATCTCTTGTTCTGTGAGTAGGCAGAGGAGTTTTCAGGAGACAATCATCACATAAGGAACAGATGGGAATCTCTACCTGTCTACTAAGCCGGCATGAAAAAGATTTGCAAAAATGTAAAATTCTCTTCCCATTAAGTGTTTCTTTTTTTCCAGAGTATATGATTATTTTTCATAAAATAAGTTATTTGTGTCCACATGCTTTTAATGCTATTTAAAAAGAAGTCATCAGTAAATATTATTTTTAAATCTTAGTTTTAGTTTTGAATAGAGTAAATATTGATAAACATAACCCACATTTCATCCTGGCTGGTGTGGCTTAGTTGGTTGGGCCTCATCCCACAAAGTGAAAGGTCACCAGTTCAATTTCCAATCAGGGCACATACCTGGGTTGCAGGCCTGTTTTCTGGTTGGGGTGCGTGCATGAGGCAACCAACTGATGTTTCTCTCTTACATTAATGTTTCTTTCCCTTTCTTTCTCCCTACCTTCCCCTCTCTCTAAATAAATAAATAAAATCTTTTAAAAATATAACACGTTTAAAAAAATCTCTTCAAAGGCCTCAATTATTTTTAAGAGTATAAAGATGTCCTTACGCCAAAACTCTTGACAACTCTATGCTACAGAATTCCATCAGAGCTGAGAAAAATTAAATTCTGCCATTTGTGGTCAAGTAACTTCAGAAAATGTGGAACTCTGAGAGGGCAGAGTGTTCTTTCTGGAGAAATTCAGTAGACGAGCCATAGCAATTAGCTAGGGTTGCTGGGGCAGCTGGCCCCTGGTGGGATAACTGAATCTTAATATCACTCTGCACAGCAACTGGTAAACCTAAAAAAGTTGCAATGCTGCCATCTAGTGGTCCATATGAAAATAATTTAATACGTATTTTTCATCGAAGTTACGATGATTGCTCCAGAACTGAATGACTATGAGGACTCAGCTTAGAAGTATGCCTGTATTTTTTATGTTTATGTCCCTAAACATGGTACTTTAAATGCCTTCCTTCATTTCCTTTCATATTAACATCTTTCCTCTTGGGATTAGGATAACCAGAGAGGGTGAGATTTCAACCTAGTTCTACTTCATTCCAACCTTGTGTTCTTGTCAAGAATAGTGTAGGATAATTTAGTGCTGACTTGAGGGAACTGAAAAAGCAACTTTTCTCACTTTGATTTTGCCTAATTCCTCTCTTATGGGCATTTAAAAAGATGAACTTTTAATTGTGGATCTGTGCTAGAGATACAGAAAAGTTACAAAGACAGTACAGTGTGGCCCTCCCCCGGTTTTCTCTGTGGCCAACATTCCGCTTCATTCTGGGTCACACACTGAGTGCCTGCCTGGGTGAGTCCCACATCAAGGCACCAGACTGAAACCGCAGAAACAGAAGCTGGGGGAACACAGCAAGATCACACAGAAAAGATCAGGACTGGGGCTGGCATCCATCTTCACAAGGGCTGCATTGGAGGCTAGAAAGGCATGAATCCATGCGTTCAAATTTCTGAGTGAAAATGCTGTCCAGCATCAAATGCCATAACACACAAATACAGATCAAGTGTGATGTTAGAATAAAGATAATTCTAGAGCTACAGGGTTTCAAAAAGTGTACCTTTCATGCCCCTTTTATCAGAACGTTATTTGAGGACTTACTTCTCTAAAAAGGAAGAAGAAACAAAGAGGGGGAAAGCTCAGGAGGTAGGGAAGGAGGTAGCAGATTATATAGCTAGCTTGATGGCTGCCTAAAAGCAAACAGTGCAGAATGGAACAGGAACATGGAGGAGTTTAAACAACCCGGAGATTTATAGGCTAGTCAGATTGTTTGGGGGTGAATTAGTTATAGGTATAGAAAAATTAAATATAAAAATCAGATTGTTGATTAACCCCAGAGAAAGTACAAAGTTACATGTAAGCAACATCTTGTGGCTGAATTTTGAACCATATATAGTCATAGGAATGTAAATAAATATTTCCTTAAACAGAAAAGGTAATCTTATCCTGTTCTGTAGATGGAAAGGAGAGAGAGAAAGAGTGGGGGGGAGAGAGAGAAATTGAAGTATGATTCTCTACTCATATCTGGAAGTCAGTAATCATCATCGGAAATCTGAAAACAAATTAAGAAGCATGAGCACCAAACTATTATTTAAACCACATCGAAGTAAACACAGTGTTCTCTCCTCATCCACAGTTTCACTTTACTTATCCACAAGTTTATCCACAAGTTTAACTTGTTTCAGTTAGCTGCCATCAACTGTGGCCTGAAAATACTAGGTAAAAAGTCCCAGAAGTAAACAATTCATAAGTTTCAGTTTGCACCCCTAAGTAGCAAGGAGAAATCTTGGGACCTCAGGCTCTGCCTTGCCCAAGAGCAGACTCACCCCCTTGTCCAGCATCTCACAGTGTAGTTGCTCTCAGACCAGCTGTCGTGGTGTCATGATGCTTGTGTTCAAGCAGCCCTTGTTTTACTTAAAAATGGCCCCCAAGGCAAGAGTAGCTCAATGCTGCACCACGGTGCCTATGACATTCACTTCCTTTCGTCACACAGTCTTCATAGGGTCTTGCGTCGTCACAAGTGGACAGGTGAGTCCAGTACGGCAAGGTGTTTTGAGACAGACCACATTCATGTCCTGTCATTATAGTGTATTGTTACAATTGTTCTATTTCATAATTCATTATTGTTGTTCGTATGTCACTGTGCCTAATTTATAAATTAAATTTTATCATAGGTAATGTGTGTATAGTATATACAGGTTTCAGGCATCCATAAGGGCATCTTGGAATGTATCTCCCTCAAATAAGGGGGCAGGGTGTGCTATTGCACCAGAAGAAATAGTTGAAAATAGTTACTATTAAGGAGTGTAGGTTAGGAATTGGGAGGAATTGTTCAAGGGAAAATTCTAGTAGGATTGTATGGCTTTCAAAAACAATGCCCGTGCATTTCATTCAAAGGCAAAAGATCTGATGAGTGGGTGACCTGCTGAAGCAGGGACACACTGGCTCCCAGCCTGTCCAGCTCTTTGGGAGCAAGGAGTGGAGGCCTGGAGGAAAAGTGCAGGGGCTAGCTTGCTCCGCTGGTCCAAAGTTTCTTCTTCTTAGTAAGGTGGTGGCCAATCAAGTGGGAGCCTTCAATCTGGCCCTGTCTCATTTGCATACACAGTTGCATTCTGTGACCCCTGTCAGGGGTGAGGGTTTACCTATTTTGGTGCAGTAGCTGGGCTGCTAGGACTGAAGAGCGCAGTGCTCCCATTGGCCGTGTGTTCCAGGTTCCCAGCTGTCCTCCTGCAACCATGGCTTTCCCTGTGGGCTTTGGCTGGGGGGCAGCCACTGCAGCTTACCAGGTGGAAGGTAGGAGAAGCTCCTTCCCCTTTGCAGGGCTGGGATGAGTTATTTCTGGAGGGTTCTGCCTGTTTAGGGCATAGGGTGGGGCGAGGAGGCAGAAAGAGAAGAAGGAGGAGGATCACACAGCCTCTAACTCTGTAAAAGAAACTGAGTCCCTTTTCACACAGCGTGGGCTCATGTTCTGTGATCCTTTGCTGAACCCCAGGGCGGTGGTGATGAGGGCTAACACCAAGCTGCTGCAGTGGTTTCCTTCAGTCCAGGCATCCCCTCAGACGTCTGCTCACATCTGTGCGCAGGCTGCTTTGGACACTGATCCCTGCTTTCTTCCTCACATTTGCCCCAGCACCCCTGAAAATAACGGTTTTTCCTGTTGGCTGGAAAAATATTGGGTAATTAAAGAGGCTGGCCCTCTAGGAATGGAAATGAGAGAGACAACCAGGAAAGAGGTCAGGCAGATCAGAGAGGAGGTCACAGAGAAGTAGAGAGAGAGAGCTAGGGTGAAGTGAAGTGAGCCAGGTTCTAGAAGCAGCACAGCAGGGCAACAGTGATGATGGGCTCCGGAGCCAGACTCCCTGGACTTGGGGTCTAGCCCTACTTTGTTATTTTTATTTTCACCCAAGTATATGTTCATTGATTTGAGACACAGAGAGACAGAGAGACAGAAATGTGAGAGAGAAACATCTATCAGTTGCCTCAAACTAGCTGTTGTGCTGTTTACTGTCTAGCAGCAGCTTTTAGGGAGGGGACTTGAGCCCACGTGCCTGCTGTCTTTGTTAACTCATACAATCACTTCTCTGTGTTTGCTTGTCTCCCCCTCTTACCCATCCTTTTGAGCTGGGTCTGAATCCCAGTTTGAGCACTTACTAGCTGAGTGACTGGGCAAATAACTCGTTTGTCTGTTTCCTTATTTGTGAAATTAGGGAAATGGTCATGTCTGCTCATCCTGGATATTAAACCAGTTAGCCTATGTAACTGGAGCACAAGAATGCCTGGCGCATAGCACCCAGTAAACAACAACAACAACATCATTATTATTACCTCTAGGACTACTATAACTATGACTAATAGCAGTAGTAGTGTTGTTATTTTCCTGGCTAGGGTCTGTCCTACTCTGCACTGACAGGTGAGTTACTTGTCTGCTCTACTTCGTGAAAATGCTCGTTTCTGCTTTGGACTGAAAATCAGGACATCTCTTCTGTTGCTCCCTCTCTCAGCAGCTGCTGGGAGAGCTGCTGTTTGAATTCCCTTCCACCTTTGCACAGACCACACATGCAGGGCATCAGCAGTTGGCTTTGTTAAATCTATGCAGCCTGGGAATCATTGAGAATCTTTGAACTTTTGGGCTACCTTGGCCTCTGAAAGTCTGCAAAGCCTTTGGAGGTCCCAGATACTCAGCAGAACTGAGGACCAAACATGAATTGGACTGGTTGAAAAGCAGAAATCTAATGTTTTGGTGGTGGGTGATAATAATGTTATTAAACATTACCATGCATCTCTTTTCACTGATTTTTAAAACATAGTTGTCTGTGTAGGTATCTTCGTTTGCAAAGATACCCTCTCAAGAGCCCTGGGTAATTAACTAGCAGGCTCCACTACTTCCCCACTCACCTGTGTACCCACACCACACCCCTGGAGTTATCTGGGCTCCGCCATGTGGAAGAGGAGGCACCACCAGGGTCTTCACAGGTGGGGCTGGCTGAAAGGGGCAGGACAGAGTCTTCTGATCATTGGGCCCCCTAACACACTGACCACTTG
Organism: Anoura caudifer; assembly: GCA_004027475.1. Taxonomy (NCBI): domain Eukaryota; kingdom Metazoa; phylum Chordata; class Mammalia; order Chiroptera; family Phyllostomidae; genus Anoura; species Anoura caudifer. The sequence continues at coordinate 648,209 of PVKU01000094.1, read as the reverse complement.
GTTGCATATTTCTCCAGACCCATGGTTCTTCTTCCTTCTTCCTGTCCTGGCTCATATCCTTTCTACCACCACTCAGGTGACTTCCCTGTCTCACGTAATGCTTATTACATAAGAGTTCTGTGTGGGACTTCGAGCCTTTTGGAGGAAAGCACAATATAATCTAATAAGTATTAAACACGTGGTACAAGCAAGAGGAAAATTACATATTTTAGGTGGGTTGTAAAAAACATTGTAAAACCTGTAAAAGTGTATTTATTAGATTAGGATATGGGGAGAAAATGCAGATAACCATCATTTTATAGAAGCAAGTCTCATGTAATATTTCAAAGTACAGAAAAATTCCCATGATTTTTAACCCTTTGTAAAGATGACTCCACCTCTGCTTCTGGCTGGAGGGTATGTGGGGCACAAAACAGAAGGTGGCTCAGTGGCATTTTATCTACTTTCTCCTTGGTAAGCCAGGGAGGAGCTATGAAAATAACAGGACCCAATTCTACTGCCCTTATGAGCTTATAACTCCCAGTGATGTCAGGAAAGGCTTCGAAGGGTGAAAATGCTCTGCAGACCCCCACAAATCCTTAACAAAGTCTCAACTACTTTGTCAGCACTTCCTGTGCGATCTGGGCTTGTGGTTCCTAAGGAAGCAAAGTCTTCAGTTTTATGAATGCCATTGTCAACCTCGAAGCCACAATGGATACCAATCTAATGTTTGGACTTTGATTTAACTTTGACTTTGGCTTTATGTTGGTAGAAATTGGGGCTGACCTCAAACTTTGGCTATCTATCAGTTTTGGTGTGTCAAAGATAAAATTATATAGTTTAGAAATTTAGGCTTAAGTTTGCACCAAAAAATGGGAGAAGAAATAGGGCAGCTGAAATAGTTGGTTTCAGGTCCGGTTTGTGGTAATTCTATTGAAGCGGTTTCTTCTCTGGTGCTTGTTCAAAGCTCAGCTGGCTCCACAGACCTGGGCTGGAGGCACATTGCATCTGCCTGCAGTCACTGTCAGCATAGGCCTCAGATATCTTTTGACTGCTCTCTGTTTGCTTCTCCCATTCAACCAGTTTTGGCTGTGCGCCTTGGTTCCTCTACTCTGCTAAGCCCCTTGGATTTAACATCCCAGTTTGGGACTTGATCTTTTGGCTACCCTTGGTACACTTCTAGAACAGGGCTCACCTATTTTTTTTGTCTCAACTGCCTAGGAAAGAAGGAGGGGAAACAGACTACAAGCATGGTGGGTAGGGAAAAAGAAACAAGAGAGGTCACCATTTTTTCATAAAATTTCTCATAGCCTCAAAGGTGGTATGACAGAGACCACCCTCATTTCTTTCCTCCAGCTTCAAATTTGAGATCCACAGAAACCCCTTAAATATTGGCCCCCTTTCTGATTGTACAGTGAAATTATAGGGATTCATTGAAAGAGAATGGGCTAAAGCAGGGATGATATTCAACATTCGTCAACTGATACAATTACCAATCAGATGCCAACTGTAAACAGTAGGTGTAGAGTAGATGCCAACTGCACACCTGCACTGTTTAATGAGAATGGATGCTCTCTGTGAACAGCCCATACGGGACAGACTATCAGATCACTGGTGGAACGCCTCTGAATCCTTCCCAGTCACCTTCAGTGTGAGAGTTTAGGTTGTAATTCTTTGTTTTAGTTTATCAGATAATTCAGTCCTATTTTCTTTCAGTTATCTAGCATAAAATTATTTAGTAAGTGTGTTCTATTGGAACTTTACTTTTTGTTTTCAGCTTTGTTGTGGATTCTTTTTTAAAAAAATCACTGCCATTTCAATGGAGTTGTGAGAGGGAGAGGAATGAAACGGGTGTACTCTGTTCCCTATCTTGAACTGGAAATCGTTATTAACACGTGTTAATTAATATATGGAAGTGCCTCATAAACCACGAAGTATTATTGAAAACTAACAAGTGAATCCTCCCCCCTCTTCTTACCATTATCATCTTCATCATCTCTACCACATCCATCCTCTGGGTGTGAGATCTGAATTTTCTAGTCATATGCTTTTAGAAGGGGATAGATAGCATGGAATTTCAGACACCACAACAAGAGAAAGTGAGCTGTTCAGACAATGAGAGGGAAGCCACAGTGGAGAAAGGCTGCAATGACCAAGGAAGACGGAATGTCCGGGCATCTGCCTCTGAGGTCAGCTTCTCTAAGCCATCTGCACTTTTCATCCATTTCTTACCTCCTTTAACTCTCGGCATGCAGATTCTCCATGTACCAAATGTTCCAGTACCTCAGCTGGCTTCAAGGGCAATGCTGAAAGGCATCTACTGCCATCACTCTCATCGTTTGTGGGTTATTTATCGGTGACGGTCTCCCTGCTGTGTGTCCATTTGTACTGGCAAAGTTCTAAATGCAAAGTGGATATTAATCACATATTTGGAAGCAAGCAAAATGTTTGTATTATGAAGGTAATTCATGATCATTGTAGGATATGAAAAACATATAAACAAAGAAGAAATAAAATGTAAAAATTAGCCAGAGAGTTGTTTTCAAATTTCAAGTATGTACTTCTTGTCTTTTTCTGGACATTCACAGACTCTCAGGCACATATAGCATTTTATTTTTTATTGCCCTAATAGAAACATCCCATTAATGGTCTTCATTTCTTTAAGATACTTATAAACATCTCGATAAGCTCTAACATGTCTGCCTCCTTTTTATTCTTCCAGAGCCCATTCTCCCTTATCTGTCTCTCTTATAGTTATACACAGATGTGACATGAAAAGCTAAATGTGAGTCAATATATTTAACTTTGAAAAACAAGAAAAAAAATCTTCTACCTCTCAGTAATTTATTTGGAGTGTTGGTTCTATATATTGTCCTACGGATTTGTACAACACTGGTTTAGTTACCACTAATTCCACCAGCTAAGATAGGACATTTGTGTATTCGGATACACGGCAGCATCATACTGGGAAACAAAAGGCATCACTTGTGCTGGTCCTTCCCCGGGCCTGCCCATCTAGTAGGGCTGCTTTCCAGGTAAGTTCATGGATGCCCAAGGTTGAGTGAGTCTTTAAATATTATCAGGCCATCACACAATGCCTAAGCTAGAAACATGGACTCTTGTTAGACTTTTCCTCATATTCTCCCCTTTATTTATCCAATGCTTTTATTCTATATTCTCTAAAACTCTTGATTATATCACTCTTCACCATTACTATTATTTTCCCTTTAGTTCTGAAACTCACCATTCCATGTGTTCTTAAAGTCTGCTTCCCTCCACTCCACTCTGCTCCCATCTCTCTGGCGCATTGCTTCTAGCATGGTCTTGTAAAATTCTGACCACATCCTTTTTTTGAGAGAGAGAATGAATCTTGAAATGAAACAGACTAGATTAGAACCCTGATGCCTCCACTTGCCAGTTGGGTGATCTAGAAAGATGTCTAAGCTTGGCGTGCCTCAGTTTCCTCATTTGTGAAATGAGAACCATAATAGTGCCTATCTCAGGGTTGTTGTAAATATTAAATGTGTTTACAAACATCTAACACTTGGAGCAATGCTGGACAAACTGTATGTGTTCAACACATTTTAATGATTATTAAAAAAATTATTTTTTTCTTGCATGGCATAAAAAAACCCCCTCTGTCTTTTACTTCTGACTACATCCCAATTTTATGTCTTGCTTCTTCTCCATCTGTTCTTTGACCAAAATGAAGTACATGTGGTTCTTTAAATGTGCTGTGACCTTCAGGTACTGTCACACACACTGCCCTCTCTGCCTGACTGCACACACGGCTGTTAGCCCTAGCAGGGACCAACAGGGGACAGAGATCCAGGCCTCCTAACTCCCAGGCTGGGCCTTCTCCTGCTCCAGCACACTGCCTCTTTTGTATCCACCCTTCTTGCTACTCTCCTGAGTGTGCTCCTGTGAGCTCGGTAGAGGTACTAGGGGTTAGGGGTGAGGTGAGGCCAAGGGAACCCCCCAAAGAAGCGTTCAGTACATGTGAACAATCTATTCTTACCTTAACTATTTGGAACAACATGGATAATGTGGCTGTTTACCTGAGGGTATTTGGAGGTAACTCCATGCTTCTAAAGATGACTAATATCAGGAAAGGTGCTGATGTGGACATTGTAGCGGAGCGTCGGTGTTTTGGATGTCATGGGTGGTCACCTTGGGCAGCAGCTGGGGCTCTGTTGTCTTCCTTCTGCTGTGCTACATGGGCCTCTGCCTGGAGGGGCCCTAAACAGCTGAGCAGGTCTATCCTGGCTTCGGCTCCTTCTCCAGGTGCCTGCCCTTCCTTTCATTAGTCTGAATAATCAGAGTGTGATTGTAAAGTACGCCCAGGCCAAACATGAGGGCTTTTAAAATTGTCTGCTGTTTCAGACGATCCAGGCCACTGATCCCCCTTCCTTAGCATGGATAATTGAGAGTGGACTGGGCTGAAGAATGTTAAGCAGAACCAATTGACAAAATAAATGAGATTTTAAAAATCCTTTACATTTTAATAATAGAAAAACCTTTAACCTAGTGTGCTTTTTTTTACATTTAAGAAGCCTATTTTATATTTTGAAACTGTAAATTTGTTTAGTTTTAAGTTGATTTGAAGTAGAAATATGTTTTCTATGACACAACCATTTACAACCTATTTAAAATGTATACTAATTACAATATGTAATTAATAGAGATGGGGGAAATTTTCAAATATAGACAAGAGGTTGGCCAGTTTCACATTCAATGTCAAATCTTCTTATGTTTCAACTAGGTTAGCAGGAGAGGGTAGAAGTCACTTCAAGTTCTCAAAATTTCTCTCTTGTTAGTGGAAACTAAAAATCTTTGCCCCTAATGAACAATCATCAAAAAATCATACATTTTTTGAATGTATGTATATGATTAACAGGATCCTGATTCCTGGGAATATCTGATCTCATTCACTTCTCATTTTCATCCTCTCATCCTTCTCCATGTGTCTTTGCATGCAGGGAGAACTGTATTTAGAGAACATTTTGTCTAAGGACCAATCTTGCAAATAGGAGTAGGTATCACTGAATGTCCTTCAAGTGTGCAAAGAGATAAATCACTTTGGGGGTTGGCTTGGGAAATTGGAACAGATTGTAAGACACAATGGTGAGTTTTTGGGCAATTGACACAGAAACAAGGCTTTTGAAACATAGCCCATTTTTATGTTGGGAATTACCAAGCTAAAGCTTAAAGTCTTCCCCAACACCCATGAATAATCATTTAAATACAGGCGTTGAGACTCAGGGAAGAAAGTACCTTATATACTGTAAGGGCAATGACCTTTCTGTGCAGTCAGTGCAGTCCATCCTGCAGATGCACACTTGGGGATTGGTGAAAGAGTAACATTTTCTCATGATGGTCTATTCCTTCATACATCTTGTAAGTTATCATCCAGGTCTAGACTGCAGGCGCAGGTGGGGATGCACATGGGCCCTCCATTCAAGGCTCTATCACATGGGGAAATGTTACAAATGGGCTTGGGCATTGTCTATTATGTTTGTGTAAAGATCAAGATAAGGAGATGGAGCTGATGGGGACTCTGATGTATCCTCTGGGTCCCCACCATGCCAAGAACTTGGCAAATGTGGGCACACAATAAATTCTTGTCACCCAACTGATTTGCTGAAGTGAGAACTGGGGTGTTGGTTCTCAGCATAGATATTACACAGCTGAAGCCAAAACATCTTCTAGAGTCATTTCAGGACATTCCCTTTGGCTTGAGTAAAAACCAGGTACAACTATACTAAAGCTGTGATATGGTTGTCTTGCTATTGATGATGACTTTTCTCTTAATGGGAGAGGAATCATGCAGGATTCAGAAAAGGTCTTTCTCTGTGTCACACTGGAAGACCTGGGTTCTCTGGCTTGAGTTAATAATTAAATTAAATGAATATTTATTTGAATTACTACTATGTAGCTCATCCTCATTAGATATTTATTTACTGTGGATAATAGAGCCTGGTGGTATAAAAAGTAAATGAATTGATCATTGGAACTCAATATTCTAGTGAGGAAGATTAAGATATAATGTAACAATTCTAACAGTAGATAGACAAAATGCTATTGGACAATAGGTGGGAAGGGTGAAGATACAAGAATAACATCAGGGGGATCTTATGGGCATCAGAGTTGGGCTTTGCACAAGTTTGTTTTGTTTTCTTCCCAAGGGAAGACATAAGGAAGGGCATATAAGCAGAGGAGATTTTTTGAGCCATGGCACAAAAGCATGAATACTTATGTTGTACTTGCAGAATGATATGGTCACTTCCAGAGAAATGATTTAGAATTCCTATACTTTAAAATGTATTAGAATCACCTGGAGTTCTTGTTCAAGTATAGATTTGAGGGGCATCATACGAAGCTATATAATAGCAGTATTTACAGAGGAGACCTAGGAATTTAGATTTTTTTTACAAGTGCTCTGTGTGGTTGTGAAGTAGATGGCTCTTGCTCTGGGAAAGCCTGCCATAGGCCATGTTTTCTGATGGCAAGGTGACTGGCAGAGATTGAGGCTGGGATGATAGAATAGGTCCAAGTTGTGAGGTGCATAAGGTACCAGGCTAAGGAGATGGTATTAGGACATGTGCAATAGGTTCTTGATAGCCATGAGATATTTTTAAGCAAAGAGAGGGAGGCTAGGGAACTCTTCTCAGGTAATTGCAATAGATGAGGCACACAAAGATGAAGGTCAGCACCTGGGTGGAAAAAAAAAAGCATAAAGAGATATCACTGAGGAAGAACCAGGATGTGTTCATGAAAGCAATGTAGGATGTGAAGAAAATAGGAGGAAGACTAAGTGACTCTTGTGATCATAGTTTAGGTAGCTGGCTGGCTGACGGTGCTATGAGCAGGAATAAAATACCCTGGAGATGAAGCAGGTTTGGAGTTTGTGGGGTTAGGTTCAGTGTGGTTTGTGGTTCCCTTAGGGTATGTAAGTGGAAATGCCTGGGAGGTGACTGGAAATTTACATCTCCATTTCTCCTTGGATTTGCTGGCAGTCACATTTCCAGCTGAGAGCTGAAGTGATAATGGAAGACAACACTTGAACTGGGGTCCTAGAGACACATGAAAAGAGGAGCAAAAGTTGCAAATTCTGGGTTAAATGCTGAAAAGAATTGAAAGACTCAGAAGGAACGCTCACGAAACCAACATTCTTTTAGGATATTGAAATGACTAGAAAGAACTTCAGAAACCTTTCTGTCCAGTGATTTGAAAACCTTTTTTTTTAATGGAGCAGACCTACGTTTTCAAGGAAAATGTAACTCAGATCTCTAACAAAACAGATGCAAATGGAGCTTCTGTGGTTGGAGGGGAGGACAGGAGAACTCGTGCCTGCTGGCCCAGCATTTCCCCCTCTATCGCTTTTTCCCCATGTAGAGATTCTTGAGTCCTCTCCAGGGAACATGGTTTCACAACATTGACACAGATTCCTTATTTTATAGAGGCAAAGAGATGGATTGACACGATCAATGTCACATAACTTATCAGTGACAGAGGGGGAACATGATGTGAAAAGGCTCACAAGAAACAAAGCAACAAAAGGCAATGTGCAACCCACAGCCAAAATGAGGGCGGCGGAAAATACGGGCTTCCCAGGGAGGGGATAATTCTGAGTAGTGCCATCCAGGGAAGGAGTCGCAGGGGCGCTCAATTTTAGAGGCCAAGAGAACATTTAGGGATTCGGTTTCTGGTCCATCTAAAAGTCAGAGCTGAAGGTTTGGGCTGGGTTGGGGAAAGTGAGTCTGTCCAACTTCTATGAAGTGGGGGCAGTTGTCACATGTATCACATCCCATTTATTGCTGAAACCCCACCCAAATTCCAGAAGGGGCACTTTAAAGATGGGGCAAGGGGGAAAGTCAGAATGAAGGACCGAGTAGCTTTCCTTCCCATGCAGGAGGGACTCGTGGAGGGGCAACTTGTTTGGGAGGCAACGTCTTGGTAACTTGTCTTAAAGTTATATTAGCAAAGCAAGCATATTCTTCTTACTAGAATGCATATTTATTTAAGAAAGCTGCTTTTTTTTGCGGGGGGGGGGTTGTTGATGGAACACCCCTCTACACTGCCAGTGGGCATACAGTAGAAAATTATTGGTACCTACCAGTCAGTTTCTAACAGGAAAAGTATGGAAAACTGTATTTAGGGGGTTGTTTTGAGACATCAGCAGAAATCTGCCAAGACTGAAGACAGACCTGGTGATTCTTGGGGGACCTTGAGGAAAGCCAATTCATTTATGCTTCAAAGGAACCTCAAATTGTTCTAAATGGCATTCGCTGTTATCAGAGTGTTCTGCTCTTGAATCAGCAAGCTGCTGCAAGTTCCAAGCTGATGTTCTTTCTTAGAAAGATGCTTATGGGATATAAATCTTTTTAAGTGCATTTCATTGTATCAATTGTTTTGTTTAGAAAGAAAGCCCATTAGGTTGTTAGGAAGTGGGCTATTTAATCATGTCAATAAATTCTAAAATTGGAGACTAGGTATTGTTGTTTGGGATGTTTTAATGGTTCCGATTGTCTAAGTTACTTGGCTTTGTCTGCTTGACCTTTGTTTGTTTTAATGGCTTGGAAAATTTCCCCAACTACACAAAATGTATGTAGCAACTTTCCATATATGTGATACAAATATGGAAAATATTTGAATAAGTTAACTAACAGTATTTGGAAGATGGACCAAACCAATATAAGCAAAGTGAAATGGATAATTGCAAATTTTAGAGGAATCAAAAAGTTTAAATAAAAATTTATTTTTTCAAAAAAAGGTTTAACATGATATTTATTCTTTTAAATATAATTATAACCATGTAATAATGATTCAGAAAAAAAGACTGGAAGATTAGGCTGTAAAATATGAATACAATGTATTATATGCGAATATAATCTAGGAGTTACCAGCACCTACAAACGACTACTGTCTTAGGAAAAACAAGACTTCTAATTTGACTTTCACAAGCAATTGATCTTGATTTTTTTACTTAATCTCTTCATGACTTACTTCCCTCTACCTTTTAGAGGTTATTGGGAGTAGCACATAGAGTCATTTAAACAATGTCTTAGCAGAGGGCCTGGAATTTGCTTAAAGAACTCAGTAATTGTTAATCCTTATTATCATTATCCTCACCACCATCACTGTCACCACCACCATTATCATCACCGTCATCACCGTCATCACCATTAGGCGGCACGTTTGTCTGGGTCCATGCCAGGATGAACCCATGCCAGGATGATGTTGGACATGCATGCTTATCAGGGGAAATGCCCATGAAGAAAACTGGAGCTGGAGCCAGGAGAGGCTGGGATGCAGATATGACGAGTGAAGGAGAGAGGAAAGGGAAAAAGGAAGTTTGGATGAAGCATGTAGACTGAGGCACAGTGCAAAGGAAAGTTCACAAGGTCTTTGGGGAATCCTTGATCCAAGGGCACCTGTCAGAATAGTCACAACTTCCCGGAACCGGCTTGTCCTAGCAGCTTTGCCATGCTGGGTGCTGGCTGGGATCAGCCCAGGGAAGTGTGGTGCTGTGCACGCCCTGGCACTGTCACGATTTCTGGGCTCTGTAGCTGGGGCCATCCGCCAGTTATGCTCCTCGAGGTTGGGGGTTTGCAATGTGTGTTCCTAAGTCTGTCACAGTGGTGAGTGATTTTAAAAATCTTCTCATTTTTCAGTATTTTATTAATTTTCTATATTTATCATGCATCCTGTCACTATTTGGGAGAAGAGGTAAAATGGAGAATTCAAACTATATTTCCTTGCTTGGACAAGCTGAACTGTTTGAGACTGGTCCAGGTCTCCCAGCGATTCCCTTCTCGTCACTTGGCTTACATACGTTGCTCTGCTGTTACTGCCATGAAAAGTTTCCTTTTTCTGATCCAACTTTCATTTCTACTTAGAAAATTGATTTGATTAAAGAGTAAAAGTTTAAGTGTTTGTAGCAGGATTCAATTAAAATAGGTCATTCTTGGGGCTCTAAAAATGGTAACTGGCCTGGGGCAAATTGGAACAAAAGTGATCAAATTCAATTGGGTGCGTCACCAACATTTAGCATCTTTAAGGAGGACAGTTTGCCTAATAGATTCAATTTAGAAATATTTAGTGTAGGTCATCAGCATAAACAGCCAAAAAATGTGCTTGTTTGTTTGTTTCCCCCTTTAGTTATGGCCAAGATCATGGCACCTGCTCTCTAATCTACAAAACAAACAATTTGTCGTGGGACCGCGGAGAAAGTCAATTAGTTTCTGTGACTTTACCAGTAGGTTAAAAAGGAGATTGCAATATTAGTGAATAATGTACTTAGAGATGTTTGCATAAAAGATGCTTTGCCATTATAAAGTATTATTGAATATTTATGGTCTACCAGACTGAGCCAAATGGCCCAGAGGAAAAAAATACAGTCAGATTTATGTAAACCTTGTTCCATGTCCCAGATACTTCAGGGTGGGTGCTCTATATATGAATGAATAAATAAATTCTATAAACATTATTTTAAATTTTGAAAGTACATCAATATTATCTGGGGTGTTAGCCAATGTGCCTGACCTATGGCATTCAAATGAAATGTCTGCCTCCAGGCAACTATTTCAATCTTACAAATATTTTTAAAGCCAACAGCATTGACAGCAAGTAATGTTTTCTTCGAGTTTGGTGTCTGCAAATAAATGCAAATTGTGTCTTTATCTAAAACCTCCAAGATATTGTCTCTCATCCAGAGTTGCTCTGAGAATTCCCAGACTGAAATTGTGTATCTTATGCTTTTCTTTCCCTATTTTTTTAAAAAAAAGTGTTTGTCTCACTTTCTGCACAGTAGTTTTCTATCACTTTATTGTGAGAAAGCTGAGCCTCAAAGAAATAATTAAAAAAACAATAAAACATTAGCCGTAAACACCGCCTGAGGACTTAATGGATCTTACTGAGCCTCACAATGCAGATGTATTGGGATGTGAATAGGGGATAGGAGATGAGAGGCACAGAAGCAATTCGTTGGGATCGGGTCACTGCTTAACCCAAATGGGTTCTGCGGGAGAATTCATGAAACGTGACAGTGGACCAGGAGAAACGTGCTGTGACATTTCAGATTCCCCCACCTCTTCTAATGAACCATTTCAAGTATAAGGAAACATAGATTGCATACAGATAGGTAAGACCCATCGGTACTGCATGTAGACCTGTCTGCGGGGCGTGGAGGGTTCTTCTCTCCTCAGGCTGGACTCTGACACAGCAATACCTCAGGCTGGTCTCAGGCTGTGATACTTTGATTCTGAACAGCATTTTTCTGAAAGATCAAAGATCGTAGCATGTGGCAGACCCTTCTGCATGGCGTGGGCCCAGCTCCCACTTGGAGATGCACCGGACACCCACAGATAGGTTCCCTCATGAATAATCAGATTTGCAATTTACCTAGGCTGTTTTGAGTCTTGCTCTTTGCTAAAACCCCCTCACCCTGCAAGTATCTTTCAGAACCCAGTGTAACTGACTGCCTATTCATTTGCTAATGTCCTTCTTCTGTGATGTAATGAGGGGCATTGGCTCCTTTGTTGTAATCTGGGGATAGTGAAAGAGAACCATCTTGGAATGTGAGGATATAGACATAGAATAAAGGCCTGTCATGGCAGAGGTGGCAGCTTTTACTCCCCTTGAGAGAAAAAGCCGTGTTGTCATCCTATTTCCTCCACCAGACTCAGTAGTCTGTGCGTATGTTTTAATTCATCCATAATGATGCGGACACTGCTGGCCGGTGTCCACCTCAGTAGCAGAGTGGCCTTGTGACATAGCCTGTCATTAAATGCATTTGGATATATTGCACAGATCTAAATATGCCTTAGCAAGTCTCAGAAGGTATTTGAAAATGTAAAAATTATGTATAAGAAAAGCTTGCTATCATGGGAATGAAAAGAATAATACTTCCCTGGCTGGTGTGGCTCAGTGGATTGAGTGCCAGCCTGTGAACCAAAGGGTCACCAGTTCAGTTCCCAGTCAGGGCACATGCCTGGGTTGTGGGCCAGGTCCCCAGTGGGGTCACATGAGAGGCAACCACACATTCATTTTTCTCTCCCTCTTTTTCCCTCCCTTCCCCTCTCTCTAAAGATAAATAAATAAAAATCTTTAAAAAAAGAATAGTATCAATAGCAATAAAAGCTGCCTTTTTGAACAACTACTATTTGCCACCATGCCAGATATTTCATCCATTTCCTACATAATTACTCCATTTTTACAGATGAGAACACAGATTCAAAGGCATGAAGTTGTCTAGGGTGACTTAGTAGGTGGGAGTTCCAGACATTTTTTTTAGTTACAGCAAAAAATAACCCCCACATCCCTGATTAGGTAGATTGTCAGGGATCAGTTGGTGGGTTCAGAATTCTCTATGTGTGAATGTCTGGATATGACCCACCTCTCTTCAGGTCAAGTTCTCTGGGTCAAACGCCCTCCTAGCTGGTCTCACTTCTCTTGGGAAATGGGGACAAGGATTCAAACCCCAGAACCGTGCCTCAGGATCTGCAACATGGGTGATCCCTAAATACAGTTGGGAGGGTACAAGAAAGATCTGCTGACTCTGAAGCCTGTGATTTTCATTTGTCAAAGGATGTCATTAGCCCATTTTCACAAATGCCAAGTTTAGAGAGGCGTTCTAGGAAACACATCAAAATGGAATTCATTAAAGTAAAACATTTGAATTTCACTGACAAGCAGAATTGATTTACCTGGCCCAATTCAGAGAATAGATTTAGGGAGATCATGTTTTGGCTTAGATATGTTGTACAATAAAACTCTGTGGTTTTTGGTTGTTAAGACAAAAAGGAAAATCAAATTAGCGTTTATAAAATTCTTGGGTTGATGTGCCTCTGGAAGTGGGCCAGGCAAATCCCCAGGAGCTGAGGAGTTTTGGAGTATTTTAAGTCTCACATGATGTCACTGGGAAGTCATAGATTAACTGCATAGCACTCTGTAATTTTCCTGTAGCGGAGGGAGGAAAGAGTTAAAGGATTTAAATGTTACAGAGGGTGTTTCTCCTGGGCAACAGCAGTTTGACGTTTGATCTCTTGTCCTGTAGTTATCAGAGAAAATTATTATTGTTACTTTTAGAGGGAAACAGACAAAGGCCACAGAGAAAAGTATTTGCCTCTAGGGGATGGCTTTGACAGGGCGTTTTGTCCAGGGGCCATTTGTTCCCTTACTCCAGGTGCAGCCAGAGTGACTGCTGAATGCTGGCCTCAGGGGAACCATGGCCCTGCGTGTGGGCAGCTCTCCTTGGGCCCACCCAGCAGGTCTGGGTGGTCCCTGGCCCGGAGAGCCAGTGCAGTCAGCTGGTCCAGAAAAGAGAACCGGGCTGTGGTCCTCAGGGAGGCCAGGAAGACCAAGTGCATTTCTAAAAGGACTAGCTCCTCTCAGCTCTTTTCTTAGGGGAGACAGTACAGCTTAGAGGAGTAGATTCAAAACCTGTTTATCGCCAACAACACTCTGCACTGCCTCCTAGCAAGTCCATTCTAAATGCATCAACTCCACTCACGCATCCAGTAACGTTTCTGTACAACTCTGCCAAGAAGATAACCCAGGTATGACTGTCATTTTCATTTGCAGATGAAGGAACTGAGGAACAGAGAGGTCGAGTGAATTTATGAAAGTCACAAATATAGTCAGGTGGTCAGATGGAGAGAGAAGTTAACATGTAGAAAGCGCCATATGATGTAGTTAAGAAGAGCATGGTTCCAGTTTGGTTGCAACAGCTTACAATTTTAGCTTCATCAGTTACCAGTGCTATGAGTTTTTCCAACCCCTTAAACTCAAAGAGAACTCAGATTCCTTTATATAGAGATGAGGGTGATATCAATAGGAATAAAATGTGTGATGGGGCTCAGGACATGGTACCCCCAAATACGGTACCTTGGAAGCTGAAGGAGTTTGAGAAAACAGCAGTAACAGGAAGGTCACTGTGATCCTCACCCCAACCTCCTCCCTTCAAACAGGTGATAAAACACTCATGTGAGAGGTGCCTTCCGTGTCCCTGAAGGAAAGGGACATTCTTAGCTCTGAAACACAGAGACACTGAGAAGAATCTCAACACACAGGCCTTACTAAGTCCCCCAGCAGTTTCCTACACTACCTCGTGCTCCCTGACCTATCTCATTCCTCCGTGACTGCCCGCTCTTCATCACCCCTGGCACAAAGTGCACAGATCTAACTATTTCTTCGAGTCTTCATTCCCTGATATTAAATACATTTGAATGCTTTTCTCCTGTTACTCTGTCTTTGTTAGTTTAATCTGCAGACCTAGCTGGGAACTGTATGAGGGTCAAGGAAAACTTTTTTCTTCCCTGCACATGTAAAGTGCTTGTAAGGGCTTAATCAATGATACCTGCTATTACTATCATGAGGCTTTTTCCACTATATGGTTCCATCCTTTTAAACGGGGCTCAAAGGAGCACAGTGGCAATCAGAAGCTGAAGGTCACTTAGATTCACACCATGTTCTGATGGATGAAAAGAATAGGAGAGGTTCTCATTCCAAGACTGAGGAGAGTGTCTTTCACTTGGGAGAGTGATCCCGTGCATTAATGGCTGCATGCAAAGAGACTAATTGAAAGATAGAAGTAATTGCATCAGAATAGAAAGGCAAAAGCCATAAGACAAAAAGCCACAGATGTTAAATAGGACTGAAGTCCATGCAGAGGGACGCTGAGAAGTCTTTGCAGCTGAAGATACCATGCTCGTCAGAATCAACGAAAGGCACAGCACAGGGTTGGGGTCCAGGAGGTTGAGTCCCAGAACCAAGATTGAAATATTTCCTCTCACTCTTCATTCCTAAAAGGACTGATCACCTCTCTGAATTGCTAAATCAGTATTTAAATGAAATATTAAATGACAGGTTCTGCTATATTATGACTGTGCAGCGCATGAGTAGAACACTCTGTTTTTGTTTACCTTTCACTTGGTGGCGTCAGCTCCCCCTGTCCTGTAGGAGAAGGCACTGTGGAGCTCTGTTTCTCCAGTGGCCTTAAGTCTTACCGTGTACTGGATATTTTCTATTTGCCCATCCAGATCCACTCTCCACTTTTCCCTGCTCTTGGCACTGGGCGGCCAATACGTGGGTAGCATTGTCCTTTGGCTTTGGTTTGGAGTTGATCAATGGGAAGCATTAGCCGGAGATAGTACAGTTGGGTGGGAGGATAGAGAAGCCAAAGTGTTTGTTCTTCTGGTTCCTTCCCTGCTGGACTGCAGTGGTTTGGCTGTGTCCCCCCATGAAGGACTCCTCTCCCGCCAGGCAGCTCTCAGCAAGCCACTGCAGGCTGAAGGTTTTGGAAAGATTCTGCTCCTAGCCCCTTCGTGGGCACTAATGGCTTCCTGCTGCTGCCAGCCCTGAGGTCCTGCATCATCCCTTGTTGCCATACCCAAACCCCCCTTACACCATTGTAAACAGTCCTTTTATGAAAGTCTCTTCAGTTTCCCAGGGTGCGTGCCATCTGTTCCCAGCTGGGACCCTGGCTGACACATATGGCTTCTTCTAGTTGCAAAGCACAGTCTCATTTTTGGTATTCAGAGTAATTAATCTACGAAATAGTTAAACTCCAACTCTGATCTAAACTCCAAAAAGGGTTGAGCCTCTTTCTTAGATCTATTGAAGGAGAGGGTGTGGGCCACCTTCTTTCTTTCCCTGCTTTTCTTTTTTCCGCTTGTTTACCAAGGCTTCTGTCCTGGTTGAAACTAGTTCCCCTGGTTGAAGGCGAGGTAATGAAAAGTTCTTAGAGCTGTTTTGTTACCAAACAGTACTTGGGGTTCTGCTGCCAGCCACCACCACCCTCCAGGCAAAACTCCAGAGGCAAAGGTTTGGTGATAAAGGAAAGGAGTCTTTATTTAAAAGCAGGTACTTAAGTCTATGGAGTCACAGCTTTAATCACTTAAGCCTATCAATTAAGGCTAAACTTTTAACATCTGAGTTCTAGCTTTTCTCTGTTTTTGTTTCTATAGGTTTAGTTTATAAGCTAAAAAAACATACAAAACTACACAATTTTGGAAGAATGGCAGGCTTCTGTCTCAGAGCCTGTTCCCTCTAGAACACCTAAAAAATAAGCCTGCCACTCTCTGCCAGGCCGGCCTGATCCTGGCTGTGCCCAGAGTTCTTTTCTGTACTAAATACTGTCTGGTGGGAAATGCAGGCAGCTGCAGCATGATCATCCAGGCGTCCTAGGGGAACAACAGCCTGAAAGCGAGCCTGAGAGATGGAGCCAGAGCCAGAGCCTGAGAGAGAGCCAGTGAGCCAGCCCTCTTTTTATTGCCATTGGCTCTGGGGCTTTCAGCTTCTCAGCCAATCCTGTCCTCGACTGACCACAATTGCTTCTGCAAACTCCTCCTACAACCCCTCCCTACTTCTCCCAGCTATCTGAGTTATCTTAATTATATCTCTCTGTGTCAGCTCTATAACATCTGAGTTTGGCAGATATGTAGAGCTGATGCTTTTTCCTCAGGAACAAGTCTGTGGCTTCTTCAGAGACCTCCCCATTGGTGGGTAGTATCCTACTCCCCTCGATGCCTGTAAAGCTGTCTCCTCCAGCATATCACTTCCTCTCTCTAGCCACTGACATCAGCCTCCATCTATGGGCAAAAGCTCATTTCCGAGCATTTAGCTGTATGAAAGATGTTTGTCTTCAGGTTCATGACTTTTTCTTAAGATAATTTTAAAAACACATTCTTGACTTCCGGCCAAGATGGAAGCATAGGTGCACACACTGTGCCCCCTCTCACAACCAAAATTAAGGTCAACAAAGATTTAGAGACAAGAAAACAACCATAACTGATGGAAAATTGAACTGTATGGAAGTCCAACAACCATTCATCCAGACCGGTAAGAGGGGCAGAGTCGCAGCAGGAAAAAGTGGAGGTGTGGACCCAGGCATGCAGGCAGTAGTGGCTGGCAGATCCCAGGCATGCAGGGGGCGGCTAGCAGGCCCTGGGCATGGGGTGGCAACTGTGCAGACCCAGTGAGGCCATGCAAGGCGGCTGGCTGACCAGGTGGTCCCACATTCAAGCACAGATAATCCAAGCGAAGGGGAAGTGGTGGAAGGAACTGGAATCCGAGAGAGAGAAGAGCAAGCACCATTGTTCCCTCTCTGACCCCACCCCCACATACAGCATCACTACCCATCGACTGGGCTGCCCCGCCCTGGGGAACACCTAAGGCTCCACCCCTCACTACTTAACAGCAGAGACCAGACCAAAAAAAGAAAAGAAAAAAGAAAAAGAAAAATGGCTCAAACAGGAGAACAAATCAAAGCCCCAGAGCCAATTCACCTAAGTGATGAAGAGATAGCCAACCTATCAGATGCACAGTTAAAAGCTCTGTTGATCAGGATGCTCACAGAATTGGTTGATTTTGCTCACAAACTAGATGAAAAAATGAAGGCTACACTAAGTGAAATGATGGAAAATACACAGGGAACCAATAGAGATGGGAGGAAAACTGGAACTCAAATCAATGGAGTGGACCAGAGGAAGAAAGAAACAACCGAACAGAAAACGAGGAAGAAACAAGAATTCAAAAAAATGAGGAGAGGCTTAGGAACCTCCAGGACATCTTTAAACGTCCCAACATCGGAATTGTAGGGATCCCAGAAGGGGAAGAGGAAGAGCAACAAGTGGAAAACTTATTTGAACAAATAATAAAGGAGAACTTCCCCAATCTGGCAAAGGAAATAGACTTCTAGGAAGTCCAGGAAGCTCAGAGAGTCCCAAAGAAGTTGGACCCAAGGAGGAACACACCAAGGCACATCATCATTACATTAGCCAAGATTAAAATGAAGGAGAGAATCCTAGAAACAGCAAGGGATAAGGGGACAGTCACCTACAAAGGAGTTCCCATCAGACTGTCAGCTGATTTCTCAAAAGAGACCTTACAGGCAAGAAGGGGCTAGAAAGATGTATTCCAAGTCATGAAAGTCAAGGACCTATATCCAAGATTGTTCTATCCAGCCAAGCTGTCATTTAGAATGGAAGGGCAGATAAAGTGCTTCTCAGATAAGGTCAAGTTCAAGGAGTTCATCATCACCAAGCCCTTATTATATGAAATGTTAAAGGGACTTACCTAAGAAAAAGAAGATAAAAAATAGGACAGTAAAAAGACAGCAAACTCACAGATATTAACAACCACACCTAAAACAAAAGCAAACTAAGCAAATGACTAGAACAGGAACAGAAACACAGGAATGGAGATCACATGGAGGGTTAGCAACAGGGGAGTGGGAGGAGGAGAGAGGGGGGAAGGTACAGAGAATAAGTAGCATAGATGGTGGGTAGAAAATAGACAGGAGGAGGGCAAGAATAGTGTGGGAAAAGTAGAAGCTAAAGAACTTATGACACATGGACAGGGACTAAAGGGGGGAATGTGGGTGGGAAAGGGTTGTGCAGGGTGGAGGGGAATGATGGGGGAGAAATGGGACAACTGTAATAGCATAATCAATAAAATATAATTAAAAAATAAAATAAAAACACATTCTTCCTTAAAAGTCATTCTGTTTTTATTTTCTATTTAGGCCAAGATTTAGTTAGAATTAAAAAAAATCAAATGATTAGATTAGCTTATGTTAATCTCCCTTCCTCCTCACCTCTCCTTCCTTCTCTCCTCTCTGCTTCTTTGTTTAATCCTCAGACAGTATAGCCTGTGTGAATTCTAATATTTGTGAATACTTAAAGGTGTTTGAAAATAAATTTCTGTTGATGAGTAACAATCTCTGTCTCTCTTTCATCTGCGTGGGTATCACATGTAGATATACACACACATACATACATACCTATGTGTATGGAGTCATACATCCACATCTATTCATAAGAGAAAAAGATTATAGAACCATGTTAATCAAGTTCTCTGTTTCTTTGCCAGTTTCAGAGAGTCTCTCCCTGTGTTAAAGGGATTTTCAATCTAGTTGTGCATTCAAGGCAGAGTTTTTTTGTACATTTAAAACTATATTGTTAATGCACAAAAGTCCATGATTACTATAATGTATTGGGGAGTTGTCACTTTTATTAATTTGAAAATTTTACTTTGTTCCATTTACTGTGTTTTCTTTGTATTCATTTTTATGTAATAATCAATATTGCTAAATAGACTATTTTTATCAGTATTTACATGATAAAATATTTTCCCTCTTAGCCTTTACTTTTGTTTCAACAGGGCTATGCAATAGATTTATGATTTTTACCAATACCCATGTTTTAAGTTTAATCTGCCATATCATTCTCTGTTATTTTTAATGCAGTGTTTCATTTTGTTCCCCCACCCTCTTACCTCCGCACCCCTGTTATATCTGCGCCCCTTCTTCACTCTTGTTTCCATCCACCACAGTTTCCCAGTGCCGGTGAGCCTGGCATTGGCCCTGTGTGGCGGCTCTGCACCAGGCAGGACCTCAGGGTTGGCCCTGCCGCTAAATGTCTGTAGTGCCCCAGTCCTGGGATAGACAAAGCAAACTTGCTCATTTCCGCACCCTCCTTCGGGCATCATACCACTTCCGACCTTGACCCAGAACTTACTAGTTTGAGGCTACGCCTACAGTTTCTCTTCTCTTGTGGTTATCTTAATTTTTCTAACTATGAAGGAACTAGTATAAAGGGCAGATGGACAATAACAAGGCAGGGTGGAGACAGGAGGGAGGTGGGGAGGGCTGGGGGGTGGGATAGGATAGGGGTAAAGGGCAGAAAATTGTACTTGAACAACAATTAAAATAAATAAATAAATAAATAAATAAATAAATAAATAACTAGATATTAAATTCTATCTTAGTGACCTATGTGCATAGTTTTAAAACAGATAAGTACTGTAAGAGCTATAATACTCAATTACAAAGAAAGTTTATTCACTCCACTCTACTTATTTTCCTCAAAGATAATGCTTTTAAGTCTTTTCACTATCTTTTTCTAGTACTTCTATGTTTCTAAATAGTATAGATATACAGCTCCTATTTGATATTCTAGTTGAAAATATAAAATACTGACTTCCCATATGCAACGTGAGATTATAAAAGCCTGCTTACAGCCTTATACTCACAAAGCAAACTTTCTTTTTTCTCTTTTTCTACTTCGGTTACTTAACAAATTTTGTTTAAAATCATCATTCAGTTTTTACATCACTGTTTTATGTAAATACTGTGCACAACTGAGATACCTAACAATTTTCTCTTGCCTGAGAATTAATACTTGTCTGTTGCTGTTGGCTCCCTTCTAGGACTGCTTCACTCATCCTTCCCCACGCTGTCTGCCAGAAATGTAAATTGCTTCTTGACATGTTCAAACACATCAGGAACCTATCAGTTTCTCCCCCTTTGGAGATGTTCTTTCTGGAACCCACACTTCTCCTGTGACACCATAGTGCAATGTGTTTCCATGAAGTTTGGTGGTTTTTCTTGTCACTTTGGGGGCCCTTGTCCCTTTTAAACCATATTCAGGTACAGAGGACTTCTAGATCAGGGAACCTTTGCTCACCACAACCTCGCATTTTCACAAAGAATAGTCATGTCTTTGTAATGCACTTAATGAATGTTAGTGATAGAAATAAATATTTTTGTCTGAAAGCACACCAGGTCATAACTCACAAATCGTGATTACTTGAGTTTTTAGGCGCATTTCATCTTTCAAATACAGAATGTGCAATAACTTACAAGCATGAAATAACTTCTCATATCTTCGTGAGGCAATGAGACAGCGAACACTATTATTCCTGTTTCATACTAAGCACGCGACTAAAAGGATTTTAGTCAGCATGTACTATTTCCATATACCAGTCTCGCTACTGGAAAGACACAGATAAATGAGAACAAGTCGGCCTGTGCCTTGACAGACCTCCAAGGTATTTTAAAGGATGACTCCACCGCCTCGTGTTATTTGTATACAACCAAGGAGGGTGTGATTGTGGTGGAGACTCAGAACATGCTGCTGAAGAGGTGATGTGGTGCTGTTGCTTTGGGGTTTGGGAGAAAAAGCCTACACACACACGCACACCCACTCACACATGTATCTGTTTTTACTTGACGTGATGTACTCTGTGCAGAGGACTGAGGTCTGTTTAGGTCTGCATCCTCTCCAAGGACCTATCACAGCAGAAGGGAAGGGGGCAGGACACAACTTGTAACGATGGCTTCTATCAGGGAGCTGAGGGCCCCACACACAAAGTCACACAAGCCCAGACACTTGGCCCATGATCACAGGCAAGTTTGCATGTATTTTTAGTCAGAGTATCTCCTACACGTGCACTCTGGTGGGAAGAGCGGGCTACAGCGAGAAGAAAAAAGAGCCACTGGCCATGTTTGGGTAAATGTAGTGAGTGCTCATTGCACTGAATCTAGAAGAGGGGAAAGCTAAACCCTGTTGAACATCCACCGTCTGCCACATGCCCCGCCCGACACTTTTGCTTTGGCTCAGATGCTGTTTTCTAGAACCCCATGAGGTGGATGGTATCCTCCCATTCAATATGCAGGAAAGTCAGGTAGAGAAAGGACTAAAACTCACCTGTGCTGGAATCAGGAACATGTACTCTTCCCACAATACTTCACAGCCTTGGAAGTCTTTGATCGTTAGCTTTGTAATAAATATCAATATTTTACATTTTTGTGGGAATGCCTTGTATGTCTTAGTATAGTGAGAATTCAGAGACAGTTTTATTTTCATACAAATTACTAAAAAATAAAATGATAGCACAGGAGTTTATCATTTCTTGCCAAGAATATGGCCATAACCTGCCAACTGGTCTTTGTACCCCTTGTGCCTGCTTTCTGCAACTCACCCTCAGCATTGCCACTGAGTGACATGCTTGCTTTTCCCTTTACTGGGTTCACTTTGACAACTATGACTCATCTTTCAACACCTGCCTTAACATTTTTCTCTTGGGCAAGTCCGTCTGACTTCCAATGGCAGAGTAACTCTTGAATGCTTGCTTTTTGATGCGCCCATAGTATTTTTACGTGCTCTTAATATAACTCATCTTAATGTAGTCTAAGACTTTGTTTGTCTGATATTAACTGGACTGTGAAATCCCCAAAGTAAAGTGGATATGCAATAATTATGTATGAAATGTCTAAATGTGGACTAAAACATTAATTCGCAAAGAAAGATTTCTTTTAGTCCAAGACTCACCTAAGTTATAAATAATAGACTTCACAGAGGTTAATCTGTTGGTGTCAATAAGGGTAGGACTGTGTGTCACATTTTGATATTCACAGTTATTGGCTACATGATGTGTGATCTTGGGAAAGTTAATCTTTATGAATCGTAGTTTCATTTGTTCTTACTTGTAATGATAATACCAAATCTTCCTAGGGTTATTGTGAGGGAAGGAATGAGGTTGTCGGTACAAGTTGTCGGTACAGGACTGACAGCTAAGACTCAATGAATTGTGTTTACTATAAACAATGCAAAGTATTATAAAAATAGATAAAATAACAATTATAATTCATGTGTACAGTACAAAAAATAAAAATAATATCCACCTATGCATCATTTTCTAGGACCTCTCTAATATTTTCTCATTATCCCTCTTCCCAGAGGTATGAATTTTGCATTTATCAATTCTTTGCTTTTTGTTATGGCCTTAGCACATAAAAATGTATAGCAAAACAATTTATTATTTAATTTGACATGTTTTGGACATGGTATAAGTGGAAAGGTATGGTGTGTATTCTTTGCAACTTGCTCCCTGCCCTGTATTGTATTTGGGACATTTGTCCATGTTGGTCTGTATGGATGATGTTCATTCATTCTTCCTCCTGTATAGTCTTTCATTATATGACTATTCCATAGTTTATTTATACTTTTCATTGATCCATTGTCTTGACAAAGTTAATTTCAGCAGTTTCCAGTGTGAGTTTTGTTGTTGTTGCCTCCTGGATATACATGTCTACTGGTCTACGTCGTAGCAACAGGTGAGGTAGGGTGCATGAATCACTGGGTTTAGGTATATGTGCCTTTTCAGCTTTACTAGATATTTCCATATTGCTCTCCTTTCAATGGTGTATAAACATGCCTGCCGTGCAATCATCTCTCTGATGCTTCATATTGCCCAACTTTTAAATGTATGCCAACCGTGTGGGTGTAGAATGATATCTGTGTTTATTTGCATTTCCCAGGTTTTTAATGATCTCTTACATTTTTAAAAACATTTGCTAGCCATATGTTTCTCCTTCTGTGAAAGAACTATTCACATCTTTGGTCCATTTTTCTGTAATGTTGTTGGTCTTTTTAATTAAAATATCTGTATATAATTGTGGATTTGTCTATTTTTTTTAGCAGTTTCCATTTTTTGCTTCATGTATTTTGAATGTCCATTATGAGGTACATGAACATTTAAAATTGTAATCCTCTTGATAATTTGACCTATCCCTGTAATATTATGAAACACTTTTCTTATACCTGGTAATGTTCTTGCTCTGAAATCTACACTAGTATTAATAGAGCTACTCCAGTCTTCTTTGATAGTGCTAGCATGGGACATCCTTTCCCAACCATCACTTTTAACCTTTTATCTTTATATTTAAAGTGAGTTTTTTGTAAGTAGTACATAGCTGAGTTTAGTGTTTTTATTCCATCTGATCATCTCTTTGATTTGGGTTGTTTAGACTTATTTGTATTTAGTGAAATAATTGGTATGGTTATGTTCACATCTCCCATCGTGCTACTTGTTTTCTGCTTGATCCATCTTTCTTCTCTTTTTCCTCTTTTTCTTTGTTAGATTAATTATTTTTATAATTCCATTGTATATTTTTTCAGGCTTATTAACTATAATATTCTTTAGTGTTTTCTGTAAGATTTGTAGTATACATCTTTAGCTT
Source organism: Anoura caudifer (assembly GCA_004027475.1). Classification (NCBI taxonomy): domain Eukaryota; kingdom Metazoa; phylum Chordata; class Mammalia; order Chiroptera; family Phyllostomidae; genus Anoura; species Anoura caudifer. The sequence continues at coordinate 624,424 of PVKU01000094.1, read as the reverse complement.
GCTAACGTCAACACTCAAATGATATTATACCACTTCATGTGTAATCCAAGACTATTTTTAAATACTATGTTACTGTCCTTTGATATAATTGAAGGCTTGTGACAGCAAACTTGCATTTCTCCCCTCCTGGCCTTTTGCTGCTGCTGCCATTATTTTATATGTACATGTGTTATCAGCACTATGCTACATTATTATCCATTTTTTAAACAGTAAATTATCTACTGTTATCTAAAGGTTTTTATTTGATAAAACAAAAGTCCACACCAAGTCTTACATATGTACCCATGTAGTTACATTTCTGGTGCTCTTCTTTCCTTTGTGTAGATCCACACTTCCATCTGGTATCGCTGCCTGAAGGACTTTTTAAAAATTTATTATGGAGTGGGGCTTGCCGGCGATGAATTCTTTGAGCTTTCGTATGTCTGAAAAGTCTTTAGCCTTTATATTTCAAACATACTTTCACTGGATTTAAAATTCTAGTTGGGCAGATTTTTTTCCTTTTATTATGTTAAGATGTTACACCACTGTTTCCTAGCTTGCACTATTTTTTGACAACGGATCCACTGTATTTTTACCTTTGTTCCCCTACATCTTTTTCCTCTGGCAGCGTGTAAGATTTTTCTCTTCCTCACTGATTTTGAGCAATTTGACCTGCATTATGTGCTTTGGCATACTTTTCTTCCTATGTTTTGTGCTAGGGGCTCAATGATTTTGAATTTATGGGTTTATAGTATTTGTCACATTCAAAACAATTTGAGCCATTATTTCTTCAAATATTTTTCTGTGTCTTTCTTTTCTTCTCCTTGGGAGAATCTGATTACATGTTTATTAAACTGACTGAAGGGACCTCATGGGTCACTAATCCTCTATTTATATATATTGAGTCTTTTTGTCTCATTTTCAAAAGTTTCAAGTGCACTATTCTTTTTTTCTGCAATGTTTAGTCTATTGTTAAGTCCACCTAGTACGTCTTTTATCTCAGATATTGTAGTTGTTCTCCCTTGAAGTTTAATTTAGATCTTTTATTTTTAAAAAGTCTTCCAGGTCTCTGCTTACTTTTGCACCTATGTTTATGAGTGAGACTTGCTTTTTGAGGGGGCGGGTAGGGCTCTTTTCTTGGTTTTCGAATCAAGGGCATTCTAGCCACATAAAATGAGTTGAGAAATTTTTCTTTTTCCTTTTTGGATTAGTTGTAAGAGTTCTATTAAATATGTTTAATAGAACCAGTTTAGAACCAATTGGCATGGCATTTTTTTATGGAACATTTTAACTGCTGGTTAAATAGTTTAAAAGATTTTTCAAGGTTTTTTTTTTTTTTTTTTTTTTTTTTTTTTTTTTTTTTTTTTTTTTTTTTTTTTTTTTTTTTTTTTTTTTTTTTTTTTTTTTTACTTTTTCTTGAGTCTATTTTCATGTTTTAATTTCTTAGAATCTGTGATTTCCATGTATCTTTTCACATTTGTTTATAAAGTTTTAAAAACAATATATTCTTTTATCAGTATAACCACTGCGGTTTCTCTAGCTGTTTCCCTTTGCATTACTAATACTTTGAATTTTTTCTCTCATTTAAAAATTTTATTTTTGCAGCATTTTTTTCCTATTTTGTTAGACTTTTTATTCAAAAAACTACCATGTGCTTTGGATAACCCTCTCTCCCCTGCTGTGTCTTCTCTTTCATTATTCCTGATCCCACCCTACTTTTTTCTCTTGTGTTACTTCTGTTTCCTCCTCCCCTTCCTCCTCCTCTTTCCTCTTCTCTACATCTCTTTTTCTTCTTCCTCCTTTTCTCTTTCCTTTTTCAACTTTTAGTGACATACTTGGCTCACTCACTCCGAGGCTTGCTTCTGTTCTAATAAACACATTAAAGCTTTCTCTCTAAGGATCTTAAACTAGATGCCACAATGTTTTAAATATTTCATTTTGGTTATTTTTTTAAATATGTTTTATTGATTATGCTACCAGAGCTGTCCCATTTCTCCCCCATCATTCCCCTCCACCCTGCACACCCCCTCCCACCCACATTCCCCTCTTTAGTTCATGTCCATGTGTCATAAGTTCTTTAGCTTCTACATTTCCCACACTATTCTTGCCCTCCCCCTGTCTATTTCCTACCCACCACCTATGCTACTTGTTCTTTGTAACTTTCCCCCTCTCTCTTCCTCCCACTCCCCTGTTGCTAACCCTCAATATGATCTCCATTTCTGTGGTTCTGTTTCTGGTCTAGATGTTTGCTTAGTTTGCTTTTGTTTTAGGTGTGGTTGTTAATATGTGAGTTTGCTGTCTTTTTACTGTCCTATTTTTTATCTTCTTTTTCTTAGGTAAGTCCCTTTAACATTTCATATAGTAAGGGCTTGGTGATGATGAACTCCTTGAACTTGACCTTATCTGAGAAGCACTTTATCTGCCCTTCCATTCTAAATGACAGCTTTGCTGGATAGAACAATCTTGGATGTAGGTCCTTGACTTTCATGACTTGGAATACATCTTTCCAGCCCCTTCTTGCCTGTAAGGTCTCTTTTGAGAAATCAGCTGATAGTCTGATGGGAACTCCTTTGTAGGTGACTGTCCCCTTATCCCTTGTTGCTTCTAGAATTCTCTCCTTCATTTTAATCTTGGCTAATATAATTATGATGTGCCTTGGTGTGTTCCTACTTGGGTCCAACTTCTTTGGGACTCTCTGAGCTTCCTGGACTTCCTGGAAGTCTATTTCCTTTGCCAGATTGGGGAAGTTCTCCTTTATTATTTGTTCAAATAAGTTTTCCACTTGTTGCTCTTCCTCTTCCCCTTCTGGGATCCCTACAATTCCGATGTTGGGACGTTTAAGGATGTCCTGGAGGTTCCTAAGCCTCTCCTCATTTTTTTGAATTCTTGTTTCTTCCTTCTTCTCTGTTTGTTTGTTTGTTTCTTTCTTTCTTCCTTCTGGTCCACTCCATTGATTTGAGTTCCAGTTTTCCTCCCATCACTGTTGGTTCCCTGTGTGTTTTCCTTCATTTCACTTATTGTAGCTTTCATTTGCTCATCTAGTTTGTGAGCAAAATCAACCAATTCTGTGAGCATCCTGATCACTAGTGCTTTGAACTGTGCATCTGATAGGTCAGCTATCTCTTTGTTGCTTAGATGGATTGGCTCTGGGGCTTTGATCTGTTCTCCCATTTGAGCCATTTTTTGGGTTTTTTTTTTTTGTGGGGGGGGTCTGGTTACAGCTGTTACATATGAGGGGCGGAGCCTTAGGTGTTCCCCAGGGCGGGGCAGCCCAGTTGCTGAGTAGTGACGCTATATGTGGGGTGGGGTCCTACAGGGAATAATGGCGCTTGCTCTGCTCTCTATTGGATTCCAGTTCCTTCCACTGCTTCCCCCAAGCAAATTGGGCCCTTCTGGTGCTGATTTCCATGTGAGTGGGTTTGTGTACATTCTAGGACCCTATGGGTTTCTCCAATGAACTCTCCTGTGAGGCTGGAAGTCTCTCCCGGCCCCTCAACCCCCACAAGTGTTTTCAATAGGTGCTTTTAGGTTTTATTTCCTGGCCCTGGGGCCCTGGGTTGTGAGGTCTGTCTCACTCCCCGTTTTTTCACCTGGATTCTTTGTGCATGAATGTGGGACCACCTGGTCAGCCAGCTGCCTTACTCGGCCTCGCTGGGTCTGCCCGTTGCCACCCAGTGCCTGGGGTCTGCTAACCGCCACCTGCGTGCCCAGATCCTCCAACCTCCACTTTTTCCTGCCTTGACTCCACCCCTCTTACCAGTCTGGATGAATGGTTGTTGGACTTCCGTACAGTTCAATTTTCTGTCAGTTCTGGTTGTTTTCTTGTTTCTAAATCTTTGTTATCCTTAATTTTGGGTGTGCAAGGAGGCACAGTGTGTCTACCTATGCTTTCATCTTGGCCGGAAACATTTTTGTTAATTTTTAATATTTTCTGGTGACCACTCTTATGCCTTCTTTAACCCTGAAGTTATTCAAATGTACCTTTTCAGACATCTGAGTTTTGGGGGTTTCTAATGTTCTTTAAATATTAAATTCTAATCTAATTGATTAGATTGTCATATGCATTTCTCCAACCTTTTGAAACTTATGGAGTCTTTATTTGTAGATCAATTTGTGCTCAACTTTCATAACGGTTTTGTCTGCTTGAAAAGAATGGAGTGTGTTCTTCAGCTGCTGTGTTCACTATTGTGCAGTGTCATTTATATCAATTAGATCAAGCTTGTTAATATCTGCCATCCTTACTCTCTCTTTTCCCAGTTACCGAGAGAGGTCTTTTTGTATCAAGGTTATTCTAGCTACACAAAATGAGTTGAGGAATTCTTCCTTTTTCATTTTCTGGAATGATTTGTGGAATAGTCAAGTTTTTTTTTTTGTTCTGTTTTTTAAATGTTTGGTAAAACTCACTTTGATGAAAATCTCCCATCATGAGATGGGTTCGTCGATGCCCCTTGTTGGTTGTGTCATGTATTCTGAAGCCAGATTCTCGGTGCACACACATTCAAAACAGTGCTGTCATCATGTGGTGACCACATCATCTTTGTCACTGCTTTCCTCCCGGAAGTCCTTTACTTTTTGGGGGGAGGGGCAGGGATATCTTTTATCCATATTTTGACTTTTAGTTGTCTATATTTTTATGTCTTAGGTGAATTGGTAAACAGCATGACACTGAGTTAAAAAAAATCTAGTCTGACCATATTTCTCTTTTATCTGGGGATTTTAGTCCAGTGGCTTGTATTGTTGTAAGTGGTAACTTACGCCTTGTCCTACCACCTTCGTTTATGCATGTATTTTTCTTACCATGTACATGTTTACTTCTTTCCTGATTTTCTTGTTCTCTTTTTGAACTATTTAGTTTTTTCCATATGGCATAATGGTGAAGAGTGTGGGCTCTGGAAATCAAATGTCATTAGTAGCCTAATTTTATAATTCCCAGGCTTGTTGTTATATATTTACCACACATGTATAGGTTCAAAACTATGTGGGTGTCGTACATATTTTTAAATATACAAAACATAATCAATGTATAGTATATTTATTTTCTTTTTGATTACAGACTGAAGTCTATTGTCTTAGAGCAATTTTAGGTTTGTAGAAACCCTGAGCAGAAAGTATGGAGTCACCAGAGAACCACTTCCCTGTTAGCCCGCTGTTAACATTCCCCGTTAGTGAGCAATGTGTGTTGTGACTGATGAAGGGATATTGATACATTATTAACTTTACTTTGTATTTATGATTTTGACAAATGTATTATGGCACGTATCCCTCCTGACAATACCATAAGGAATAGTTTCATTGCCCTAAAAACTTCTCTACTTCACTTATTCACTCTGTGTATATTCTTCTGAATCTTGATTTTTGTTGTTGTTGTTGTTGTTCTTTAACATTATAATTTTTGAGGGTATCTTAGTCCATTCGGGCTGCTGTGCTGAAAGACCACAGCCTGAGTGGCTTATAAACAACAAACACTTATTGCTCATAGCTCTATAGGTTGGAAGTTCCAGATCAGAGAGCCAACATGGCTGGGGGAGGGCCTTCATTCCTAGACAGGCTCAGAGAGCAAAGGGGGGCCTCTTCTGTAAAAGCTGCCATGTTGTCTATGAGGGTCCTGCTCTCCATACCTAATTCCTTCTGAAGACCCACCTCCTAATCCTGTTCCATTGGGCCTCAGGACTTCAACACACAAAGTATAGGGGGCACAAACCTACGGACCGTAGCAGAGGGTCATCTGCCCTCTGATTTGTTCATTTTCACTGCTGATGAGTGTTTCCTCTCATCGGAACACCTCAAGTTAAAACCTGTGCTGCTGTGGGCAGGATATATGTTGTTTCCAGGGTTTTGCTATTACAGACTTTTCTGCCTCATGTCATCTCTTTGTGAGCATATGTGAGTGTGTGTGCAGGGTATGCACCTTGTAGTAGAATTAAGGGGGTCTTGAAAATTTAAAAATTAATTCTTTATACCTTAAAATGGGTTCTAGCTACCTCTTTAAACAAAATTTCTGTAAGAATAGATATTCCAAATTAATATAATTTTTACTTCTTTTCCCCTAATGTGCAACATTCTCTTACTTCTGAGCTTAATCACATCCTATTTTCTCTCTGTTCTCCTGATCCCTACCTCTAAGAAGTTCACCTTGATGATTCAACTTCACCTTTACGTTTCAGTCTAGAAGTCACTTCGGTAAGAGACTTTGGACTGGAGCTCACTTCTGGATAAACACCACTCCCTGGTTATCTTGCAAAGGCCTTTGGGTTGGCTGTTTCACCATTGCCCAGAGCTAAATTCCCCAAAGACAGGAAGCACATCAGAGTCCCCGTCCCCCTACGCTGACCACCGGTGTCCCCTGAGTTCAGCATAGTGCCTGACACATCACATTGTGTGAATGACTGAAAGTAGGGTACCAATACTATGTCAGCAATGGTGGGAACCGGCACCTTACCCACCAAAAAGGGACCTGGCTATCACAGGCTCTATTGTTACATAACAGGAGAATAGACTTCATGTGTACAGGGCCAAGGATAAGAGCTCGGGACTCAGTCATGCACATCGAGGACAAGGCATGTCAGTCATGGCCAGGAGAAATGTTCACAAGGCAATGTTTTCCACTCAGACACTGTAAGCTAGAGCGTGCCTCTGTTGACCAGGCGAAAAAGAGATCTTCAGATAATGAACCATGAAATCCTGCTATGCGGCAGCACTGTGCAATAATTTTTCATTTGCCACCAGTCAGCTTCAGGGATCAAGGGCAGCAAAACACATAACCCGCTCATGCATGTTATTTTAAAGGCATATTTTAAAGTTATAAATATGGTACATTGAGTTAATGAGGTATTTTCTTTGGGCGACAAATATTTACATTCCACCCGGGCCTCTTGATGCCAAGAGTGTAACTGCTTGGTTTTCTTCGTTTTCTCAGGAGGCTGGGATGCAGATGGAAGAGGCCCCAGTGTCTGGGACACATTCAGCCATCAGGGAGGAGAGAGAGTTTTCAAGAACCAGACTGGTGATGTAGCTTGTGGCAGCTACACTCTGTGGGAGGAAGATTTGAAATGTATCAAACAGCTTGGACTGACTCATTACCGCTTCTCTCTTTCCTGGTCACGTCTGTTACCTGATGGGACGACAGGTTTCATCAACCAGAAAGGCAAGTGTTTCTTAAAAATAGAAGGTTGCAGCTTTAATTCAAGGTTATTGCAGCAGCCTGGCATAATTAATCCAGTGTGCTATTCTGCAGTGTAGCTTTGAAAGTGCAAGTGTTTTGGAGTGATTCTGGGATACACTGTTTGAAATGGGCTTGCATTAGCTTTCTCGGCGATATTCTTTTTTCCCTTAACTGCAGATCTCTGTTGGGAGGGAAGAAATAGATTGACAGGAAGGGGGTTGGAATAAATGTTTTATGTATGGGGTTGTTTGAGTGTTAACCCGAAGGTGAATTTTCAAAAGTTGTGTATAAATTATCCTCAGTTGTGTTACACTGCGATGAGATATGAAAAGCTCTGGAGAACTTGAGGTGATTCCAAGCATTTCAACAGGAGCTGAATTAATGGCACTAATTGACTAGCACCCAGGAATCTGGAATCCACTTACTTGGGGTTAAGTGACAGCTGCATCACTTCTTATCTATGTAAGCATCTCTTGGTGCCTCAGTTTCCCTATAAGTACAAAGGGATACTATAATAGTCCCTATTTTTAGAGAGTTGTTCGAAGGTTAAATAAAACAATCTTTATGGTCTTTACATTTGCTGGGATATCATAAAATCACTCAATAAGTGTTAACTATTATTTGTATTATGCCTTGTGATTCAAAAGATCGCACCCAATTTGAAAGACTGTTATTGATGAGGCATTTCACATACATTTTCTAAAAGGTAGAATTATCCTATTTTACAGAAGTGCATGTCCAAATCCACATATTTTGTAAATGGTGGGTCCGGAAGTTAAATCTAAGTTCTGGCTACCTCTTCCATGCAACGAGGTTGGCCAGTGATAAGCTGAGGAGGACCACATTTGGCCTGCCACCTATTCTTGTCAGCAAAGTTGTGTGGCAACAGAGTCACACCCAGTCATTACAAAATGTTGTCTGTGGCTGTTTTCCCACTACAGTGACAGAATTGACTAGCTGGGGCTGAGATCTCAAGGCTACAGAACCTAAAATATTTACAAACTGGTTCTTTCCAGGGAAATGTTGTGACCCCTGTACTACAACATAATGGTTTCTCAATAAAGAACCTTTTTTGGCTGCTTTGTCTTGGCAAAGATCTTACGTTATTCCCGGGGCAGGGCTAGTTGAGGCAAGGGGCAGGGGGCCTGGGTCACTCATTCACTCTCAGGGGCTCAGAGGTGCAAGACGGGCCCTCACAGGGACCCAGGGGAAGGCGCCTGCTTGCCTCAGCACACACCCAGCCCGAAGAGCCTTCATGAATGCTAAGGGCTTCTTTCTGAGTCAGTGACCTGACTTCACACATGTTAAGAACAACATGAGATAACCAGTTCTAGATGGACACGTGTACTTGCAATGCTCATTTAACGTCAGGTGGGATCCCTACCTGGTGATGTGGAACCACGACTCACTGACTTGCCCTTTGCCCCCCACCTGATGGGAACAACACAAGATTAGCAGGTTCATTGATTAATTCTAAAGACCTGAGCCCCATGACTAACTGCTGCTGGTTGAATGTCTCCTTTCTTGGCATTGCTGGCCAGTTATTGATTGTGAACAGAAGTTAATTTGCTGTTCAGTTTTAAAATGAACTCATACTTTTCTACCTTCCTGGCCCATCATCTGCATCCTCTCTTCCCTCTGGTACCACCATACCTCCAAGAACTGAAAACTAAGAGAATCTTTTCTTTGCTTTCTCCATCTATTTGGTTGTCAAATATGATCCACTCTGCTTATGTCTCTTTAACTTCTCCGCTCCCAGCCATCTTCTCTGCCCCTGCCCTAGTTTAGGTGTTTACCCTTCTCATCAAGGACTTTTCAATATGCCCTTGATAAGTCTATTTGCAGTCAAACCTTGGATCTCAACTGTCTCCCATCTTGAACAATTCAGTTCTTGAATTGTTCATGAAAAAAAAATGTCTCGGTTGTCGAACAAAACTTCGGCTCTTGAGCTGACAACCCTTTCATACTGATGCAGTGGAATCTCGGTTCTCAAACTTAATTTGTTCAATTTGCAATTGAAGAGATAAAAAAGAGGGAAGGGAGGGTATTCCTACTTCACTGATCAAGGAAATGCTTGGGAAATGGGGAGAAATGCTAAGTTTTATTGAGAAATATCACCCTGACACAGAAGTAGCAAACCGTGCAATACACTTGTTCAGCGACAATGCAGGGTTTCCCTGCAGGCAAGTGTTAAAACGCAGGCAAAAACAAACATCACTGGATAGGTTTTTAGTGAGGCAGAGGCCCTGGGAGCCTGAAGCAAGTTCTCGTGGAGCAGAGAGAAAGGGTCACGCTGTTCTCCCCTGGAGAACAGTTACCTGACCTTTTGAAGGAAGGGGCTCCCCTTCCAAACAATAGCATCCCTCCATTGTTCTACCCCCCTCTCCATATTCTGCCATCAATAGCTCTCAGCATTAAAGGTTCGTTTTAGAGTGCACATAAACTTTCATTTTTGGCCATACATTTTATTTCCTTTCTGTTAAATTGTCATTTAGATTTCATGTCCTTTTCATTTTTAAAGTGTTTATTCATCGATTAAACAGTACATTAGACATGTACTGTATATAAGAAAGGTTAAAACAGGGAATCATTTGGGGGGTCTGGAACAGATTAATGCAATCCACATCATTTCTAATGGGAAAAATTGATTTGTTTTTTTTTCCAACAAATCACTTCTCAAACAGCCTTCCAGATTGAATTAAGTTCGAGAACCAAGGGTCCACTGTACTTTTATTCTCTTTCTTTGTCTTTTAATTCTTTATACAAATTGCTACCACAGCAATTTTCCTGAAGAGTAGCCCAAGTTGTCTGGCTTCCATCATTTATATAATCACTACTAAAAACAAAGTGATCTGGAAAAAACAGTGAGGCACCCCAAGCCTCAGTGCACAGTCCACACTCCTTTATAAACCAGAATGTTACATGAAGATGTAACTCACCTCTGACTCCTTACGAGCTGAAATCCCCCCGTGAGTGTGACCCATGCAATTCCCTGAGCATGCAACCCACCACCTACAGAACATACTACGTGAGTTTCCTCCTCTGTTGGAAAGTTCTTACTCTCTTCCTTTTGCCTGGAATGGTCTTTCCTGAACTCCCAACTATACTGCCTGAATGTCTATCCTCCTGTTAAAACCTAGCACAAATGTTTTCTCTTTAAAAAATCTTCCCCTATTCCAAGACAGAAGAGATCTTGTTTTCTATCTTCATAGCACTTTGTAAAACTTGTAGGGTATTTCTCACATTCTTCCCCCGTAGTGTTATTGTATTCCCTGTTAGCCTGTGGACACTGAATTCAATTCAACAAACACGTATTGTGTCTGTCTGTCAAGTGTGCTGTGTCCTCACAACATAGATGTAAGACGGTCTCTCCAATTGCTTATGGTGTCACAGGAGGTAATTCTGCCTTGTTCATCCCTGTGTCCCAGTCCAGTGCCTTGCAGGCAGGAATTCAGGAAATGCTTACTGCATATAATTCAATTAGGTCAATGGCAATCATAAAATTTAGTCTAGGAATGGTTGCCTTTTATTGAGAGTGTACTATGAGCAACTCACAGTGCTCATATTGTACTTGTTTTTGTAGCTTTAATTCCCCCAATAGCCCCATGACTGAGGGGGCTCTCTAAACAGAGGCTATCACTGGGTATAGGTCTGGGCATAAATTTGCTAAGATGACAGATTTTGATGGGGCTGATTCAGCCCACGTCTATCTGATGTTAAAAACCTAGAATCTACTAGTCCAGACCCATTTCCAACTTTACCAAATGACTTGTATTCTTTGTGCAACAGTTTTCTGTTGGTAAAATGAAGTGGAATATACTCCATCACTACAACTCTGTCCACTGTTCTAGCCCATGATTCCATGATTTGACTTTTCACTGAACTTACATGTGGTTGGTAAAAAAAAAAAACCAGAAAAATTACAAACAGAATAAAAATATGACCCATCAGCTCATAACATAAGTCCATAATTCCTTATCTGTAGTTCTAAAACCCAAAAGCCTCCAAATACTGAATCCTTTTTAGCAAGTTTAGTTTTAAAACTAATATTTGGCAGCAAACACTGACCTAAATTGATGTGAAAGATTTTTATCACCTCAGTTCATTCTGCTCAATGATATTTACCATATATTTTAATGCAGAAATAGTAAGGGATACTGACTTAGATGCCACAAGGGGTGTTAGACTTAATATATGGTGTTTCCTTTCTAAATCCAAACGTTTTGAACATACTGGCCACCCAGATTTTCAGATAAAGGAGCAGGGACCTGTACTAGTGTCAACAGATCAAGCTAATTAAAATGCACTGAAGGTGTCCGGAAGTTCACAGAACACACCGCCACTGCGCAGTCCAAGGGCAGGAAGCAGAAGAGCTGCAGGGGGGCTGGTGGGCAGAGTGCAGTCACAGGGTCGCCTGAACAACGTGGGGAAACCACTCATGCAGATCTCACGTGGGGATCACGTGTCCCCAGCCCTGAGCTTTTTCTGTTCGCCCAGCTTTTGTAAAACCATAGCTGATTAATATCTCAGACTTTTCCATGAATGCGAGGGCACTGGAGGTCCTTCCAGGAGGCCGACTCTCAATAAGCAGTTGCTCACGCTTGTGCAGTGATCTGTTGAAGCCACTGGAACCGTTTTAACTCAGAAAGGCCATCATTTGGCATTTTTTTCTTTCTGTTTAAATATTTCCTCAAAGAGCACGTAAAGAATTGGTAATCCCTTGTCACTGTTCCTTGCAAGGAACCCCCTGTTGTGTGTCTGTTTGACTTTCTGTGTGAAAGCTTGATTGGAAGATATTTAGAAACTTATAAAATCCTATGTTCCTAAATTGGAAAAGTGTTTTACAAAATGGAATTGTTACACAGTCTTTCTCTTTCAAATGTCAAGTTTTCAAGGTTTAACAAGAAGAGGTTGAGCTGGCAACTGAAATCACATATTTCTACATTCTCAAGTGCTCAAATACATTTTCATATCTGCCACAAATTCAAGTTTCAGGTGATGAGTAGGAGATCCAGGCACTGGAAATGAAAGAAAAAGGAATGCTTGTGTAGACTTGCTTGTCCACTTTAAGATTTAAAATATGAGCACACTCAGCAGGAATGTTAACTAAATAAATGAACAACAGAAATCTTATTAATCTCTTACTCTGTGTTGGGCAGTGTAGCAGTCCCCCTCCCAAAATTTGTCCACCTCCTAATTCTTAGAAACCGTGACTATATTATCTCACCTGGTAAAAGGAACTTTATAGACATGATCAAGTAAAAGAATCTTGTGATGGGAAGATCATCCTGGATTGCCTGGGTAGTTCCAATGTAATCATGTGAATCCTTACAAGAGGATGAAGTAAAGAGAGAGAAGATACAAAGACTGAAGCAGAGCTCAGAAAGGAGAGAAGATGTTACAGTCCTGGCTTTGCAGATGCAGGAAGGGGCCTCTAGAGGCTGGAAGAGGCAAAGTGCGTGAATTCTCTTTTAAAGCCTCCAGAAGGGACACAGCCCTGCTGACATCCTGCTTTTAGCTCCGTGAGAACCATTTGGATTTCTGATGTGCAGGAATGTAAGATAATACATTCACGTTGTTTTAGATACTGAGTTTGCGCTGATCTGTTACAGCAGCAGCAGGAGACGAATACAAGCAGCATGCCAAGGGGACCTAGGGCAGTGAAAGAAGTTGGTGGTGTGAATCTAGAGAGGGGAGGACTTAGAGAGTTTATATGTCTGACACATGGCAGCCTCTCCATCACAATTAATTCTACACTCATACATTTATAGTTTGCCTAGGAGGATTCCGGTTCAGTTATTTTCTATACCGAGACATCATTTTTGCAAGTTCCAGCCACATTGTTTCCTCAGGAAATTTTCCCAATTTCTTTGTTCTACACAATCCTGCTGCACTCCTGGCCACACCTGACTGTAGGAGGGAACGACTTCTTTGGGACTTTTCATTTGTGTAACTTCATTGAAAAAGAGCGTCTTGCCCTGTTGCTTTCTTTTCTCAGGGATGTTTGGAACTAAGGAGCCAAGAGGCCGAGTTGATCGGTGGTTGGCCTTGGCAGATGGGGTGGCCGTTTTGAGACCATGGCAAATTGGAGTCATAGAGAAAACTGGTTCTGTGAGAAAGGCATGCAGTAGGTGTATCAAGAAAAGCTGGGGTGGGAGAGCTCAGAATTTCCTGAGACGCAAAGATTTTCTCAGCTTCTAGCTTCAAATCCCTGGAGTTCCACTTGTAATCATTCTCCATTCCTGGGTGCATGATTTCTCTAGATCATTTCAAGAAATGCTCACTGCACCCCATATCAACCGGATACCGGTCCCTTCTCCACCTTTATAGTTGGTTTAAACTGAATGTTTTTTTTTTAATATCAAGAAGACCTTTAACTCAAAAATACTTCATATTTTCAAAGATCAAATAAAAAGAAATGGTTTTAATTGAAACAAAGAACCTGGTAGTAACCATGTAAGAAGGCTACGAAAGTTTCAGTACTTAAAATTATCAATCCTCTACTAATATCCAGATGCAGAACAAGGACCAAGTGACAGCTGAAGTTTCAAGATCCCTAGATTGGTAACAGATGATCATTTGAAAACACACAGTTATGCAGAGAACTGTTCCAGTCTGGTAAAGCTGAAGAACCCTCTGATGATTTTTCCTCTTTGATACTTCCTACACTCACGAGGTAGCACTATTCATATTCCTCTTTTACAGATGAAGCAACCTGGCTGTAGAGAGGCCGTGCATTTTGTCCATGATCGTGTGACAGAACTGTTTGACTCTGGAGCTCTGCTCTTAAAACCTCACTCCACTGCATCGTGGGGAAGTTTCATCACAACTGTGCAACCCAGAAATAAAATGCTTCATCCTAGGGTGTTAAATACTAACTGTGTAATGCTTTGTTGCTCTGACATGCCGATAAGTGAGAAAAAATTTACTTAATTTTTTTTTATCTTCAGTGCAACTGAAGATTATCATGTTGTTTGAATTACAGTGATTGCCATCATTAATGGTTGTGCCATATCTAATGATGCCTACAGAAGATAAATCATCAATTCCTCCAAAAAAAGAAAACAAGAAAAAAAACCTGATGTTATGAGTCAGCTCTAAAGCGTGTGATTACCAAGGCTGGTAAAGGAGAGTCACAACGGTTCTGGTTCTGAAACATTAGTGAACGGGAGAAATGGCATGTTGTGGAAACACCCAGGCTTTGCAGTAAGGCAACTTGGGTTTCAATGTGGCTCTTTAAGTCTAGTTCTGATTCTCTCTGAATCCCAGTTTTCTCCTATGCTGATTAAGGATAAAAATACCTACCTCTTGGGCTTAAGTATGAATGCAATAAATAAAAGCTGATATTTTAATATGCAAAACCAGTGGAAGGAATTTTGGCTATGTGAACCTTAACACATACCAATTCCAAAATGACTCCATTATATCATCTTTGAATATCCCATTTTACAAATGAGGATCCGGGGGTTTATAGAGGCCCAGAGATAGGATGGTGGGGTGCTCTTCCACTGAGAAAGGAAAGAAAAGTTTTATAAATTTTGGTGAGTGTATTAGTTTTCTACTGATGCTGGAACAGATTACTACAAGCTTGGCTGTTTACAACACAAACATTACCTTAGAGCCCTGTCGGTCGGCAGTCTGACACAGGTCCAGCCAAGGTGACTACAGGGCTGCATTTCTTTCTGAAGGATCTAGAGGTGAGCCTGTTTCTCTGCTCATTCAGGTTGTTAGGAGGATTCAGTTTCTTGTGGTCACAGAACTGAAGTCTTCATTTCCTTGATGGCTGTCAGCCGAGGACCATTTTCAGAACTAGAGGCAACCTACCTTTCTTGGTTCATGGCTCCCACCCTCCATCTTCAAAGTCAGCAGTAACGGGTTCAGCCCTTCCCAACCTGACATCCCCCTGTGTCTTCTGCTGTTCTGTTACATCTTTCTGACCCACTCTTCTGCCATCCACTTCCACTTCTAAAGATTCATGTGGTTAGATTGGAGCCAACTGAACAAACTAGAGAAATCATCCCATCTCAAGATCCTCAGCCTTACTCACTTTCAAAGCCCCTTTTGCTGTGTAAAGTAACCTAACCATGTGTTATGGGTTAGGGCATGGGCATCTTTGGGGTCAGAGGGCTTATTCTGCCTACCAAGTGAGGAATGGCATGCTAGTGGGTCTTCCAAATATGGAGTTGTTATACATGATTCACATTATGTTCCAGTTGGCAAGATAAGTGAACTGTTGTTAAAAATACCCACTTTTATAGACAGACAGGCAGACAACACATAACCTCACCTAATTTGGCTTCTGTTTACCCTGCTTACCTCTCACCCTTCTTATTCCTCCTCGCTGAGCTATGTGCTCTCCTTTTACCAAACTGTTAGTTCCCACAAAAATCCATAGTATTTTAGGGGAATAAAAATGCAAATGAACAATAGCCCGGTTCCATATATGATGATAGAACTCTGACCCACCTCAGGAGCCCAGGAAGGTGAACTAGAGCCTCTGGGGCAGTCACCCCAGGGAGTCAGAACTGCTCCTCAACTGCCAGCCTTCTCTCTTTGTAGGCCCCCCTGTCCCCAGCTTTCAGCTCAGGACCAGACAGAGAAAGCCAGATATGCCTCCCAAGCCGAGATGCTCCACTTCTGCTCTGTGCCGACAACCTCCAGTCAGCACGTGCATGAAGGTCCCCTGTACCCTCTTCCCCTCCTCCCTGACAGCCTTTGAGTATCTGCCCAGTGATCGTGGCTGAGTCCCTTACTATAGCAAGCTCTGTTCACATGTGGGTGTATTCGTTGTCTTTTTACTTCCACACCTTCTTTGGTCTTTTGACGTTTGCTTTCCCTTTTTCTCTTCCTGGACCACTCTTTCTCTTTGCCTTGTGTGGGTACTTTGCATTCATCTTTTGAGTATCAGCTTAGATGTCATGAATGACAACAATAACAGTAATAATTGTTATGAGAATGATAGCTAACTTATACTAAGCCCTTATCTTATGCCAAAAACTGTGCTAAGCAGGTTCAATTTTTCAACTCATTAAACTCTTATAATAATTATTAAAGTGGGTTTCTATTATTGTCTACATTTTACAGAAAGGGAAAGATAATTCAGAAAGATAAGGTCACTTGCCCAAGGCCGCTGAGAGAGTATTGAAGAGTTGGCATTGAATTGATGTAGCTTGGCATCACTGTTCACTTTTGAAATGGTCACGATACATTGCTTTCAGAATAAATTTCAAATGCCCTCAGTTTGGGATGGGTATTCTCTATCATAGGCTTAAATAGCATTCTGTACTTCATCTTTACTAATAATACTCTATTGTAATGATTTATGAATTTATTGAGTCCCTACTAAATTTTAAGCTCCCTGAGGATGAGGATAGTGTTTATTTTAAGTATGTTTGGAAGTCCAGCATATAGTAGCTTCTCTATAAATGTGCATTTAAGAAATGAATAAATGAATGATTGACTAAAGGGGATACACAAAAAGTCTGGATTGTCAGTTGTTTTTTTTTTTTTTTTAAATTGGAGGATAGTAAGTTTAAGAAAAGGGAAAGGGATCCTATTTGTATGCAAACTTTGAACAAAACACAATGCCAAAGTGAACCTATAATTGTTATCCAGGGAAAAAAAAAACTCTCAAAAGATAGCACAGCTTATCTCTTTTAAGCTTAGGCTGTCTCCATACTCATAGACTAAAATCACACAAAGTAGTCCTGTCTGGATAGCTCAGTTGGTTAGAGTGTCAGCCCAATACACCAAGGTTGCAAGTTCAATCCCTATCAGGGCACATACAAGAATCAACCAATAAGTCCATAAATGAGTGGGACAACAAGTCAATGTTTCTTTCTCTTTTTCTCTCTCAAAGCAATAAAAAAAAGATAAGTGCACACAAAATACTAACATCAGCCTCTCCTCAGAAAGTCTCTTCCAAGTTGTCGTCATTAGTTTGGACCCAACATCTTCTAGGCACTGGTTCCTGAGGGACAGCATCTCTAACTTGGTAACATTCTTCTGAACTCTGCTGTGATACTCAGTGCTCTCTCTCCTACATGCATTGCTGGAGAATCAGCTGAGAGCCAGAGCCAGGGGTGGTCTGTATTCCCAAGGACAATGTCAGAATCTTAGAGCAGACTCCCCAACCTGGTGTTCCTTAGTGTCCTAGATGCCCTGGAACCCACATTATGGGACATGTGCTGAGTTCTTGCTGTTGCTCAGTGTGTCTTTTTCCCTAGACGTTTGAGACTGATGGTTCTGGAGAAGCACTAAGGCACCTGGTTCCTTTCTTTTACCTTATATTCGAAACCATTGAGGTTTGTTCATTCACTCAAAAAATGTTTATTGAGTATCTACTAAATTTCTGGTACTGTGCCAGGATTTGGAAAATCCTGAGGTAAAACAGAAAGACAGAGTTTTCACTATTATGGGGTTTGTATTCTTGTGCAGTTAATAGGCAAATCCTGCATGGAAACAAGTAAATAAGTTGACATCAGTGTGTAGCAATAACACAAAGTTATGTGATAGCAGTGTGCCCAAATGTATCCCTTTCTCCCACAAACACATCACCGCATCACTCTCCCACTCCCAAATCAGCCAGTCTTCCTTGGAAATTTTTTATATTTCCTCTCAGTCTTTGAGTGTATGTCGGAAGTAATAAACCTTATTTTGAACAAACTTTATTTAGGAAATTATTCCCAGTCTTCTCCCTCTTAAAAGTTATTGTCAACATACTGAAAGTAACTTTTCTTCTTATATATCTTCCTTTTCTGTTTCCTAGCAATTGACTACTACAACAAGATCATCGACAATTTGTTAGTAAATCAGGTTACTCCCATTGTGACCCTCTACCACTTTGACTTGCCTCAGGCCTTAGAAGACCAAGGCGGTTGGTTGGCAGAGGCAACCATTGAATCCTTTGATGAATATGCCCGCTTTTGCTTCAGTACATTTGGGGATCGGGTCAAGCAGTGGATCACCATCAACGAACCTAATACATTTGCCCTGATGGCATACGAATTTGGTTTGTTTGCTCCCGGTGTACCTCACCCGGGGACTGGAGTCTATCAGGCAGCTCATAATTTGATTAAGGCCCATGCAAGAGCCTGGCACAGCTATGATTCCTTATTCCGAAAAGAGCAGAAGGGTATGGTGTCCCTCTCGATTTTTTCTGGCTGGGTGGAACCAGCTGATCCCAACTCAGTGTCTGATCAAGAAGCTGCTAAAAGAGCCTTGGCATTCCACTTGGATTTCTTTGCTAAACCCATATTTATCGATGGTGATTACCCGGAAGTTGTCAAGTCGCAGGTTGCCTCCATGAGCCAAAAGCAAGGCTACCCATCATCGAGGCTTCCACAATTTACCAAAGAAGAGAAGAGGATGATCAAAGGCACAGCTGATTTCTTTGCCATGCAATATTATTCCAGTCGCCTAGTCAAGTACCAGGAAAATGATAAAGGAGAACAGGGTATTTTTCAGGATGCAGAGATTGAAATTTTTCCAGACCCATCTTGGATAGGTTTGGATTGGGTCTATGTGGTACCATGGGGAATCCGCAAAGTATTGAAATACATTAAGGTAAATGCACATTTGTGTCTGTGTACACCCAAATATGAGAGGATGGGAAGATAGGCCTATGTATATGTGTACACAAACCTGAAAAAAAGAGTGATTTTACACAATAGCATATGCATTTGCTGGCCTGGGAAGAGAAGATTAAGATATAAATTGGTTAAGGGTAACTAGCTGATAAAAGGCTTCAGAAACCATGGTGAAAGTTAGGACTGACTATTAAAATATACTTAAAAAAATAAAGTCAGCCACAGCCATAGGAAAAAGCTTGGATATATTTTTCAGGCTGGAGTCAGGACTGTGATTATTAAAAGGCTTATTAAGGTTGAAATAGCTGGGCTCTTTTGGAGTCCGTGTTATGCTGGGTGGTGTGCACATAGCTGAAATTCGAATTTCAAGTTAGTGGTTTTCAGGACCCCTTCTGGGGGGAGGATAGAGAGTGTAGCTGCTGGGGGCACAAAAGGGTTAAGGAGCAGTGACAATCAGCAGATGCTGAGGGAAGAAAGATATTTCTGTCTTCCCATTAGAAGAGGAGTCATTTGACTCTTTCATGCACATTTGCACAGTTTTGCTTTTCCATTGTTAGTCATAAAAGATCAGTGCGTGGAAAATTAAGTTAATAGGGTCAGTGCAATTTGATGAAAACTAGTTTGGGGCTGTAGCTTGGAGAAGATAGAGGATAATGCACCTGATTTTATGAGCCATTTTTTTTTTTTTTACATCTGTTTGGAATAAAACTTCTGCTCTCTTGTTCCAGGATACGTATAATAACCCTGTAATTTACATCACCGAGAATGGGTTTCCCCAGGGTGACCCCGCATCTCTGGATGACACTCGGCGCTGGGAGTATTTCAGACAGACATTTCAGGAACTGTTCAAAGGTACCATTTGGAATGATGAAAGATCAATTGTGCAAACTTATGTGCCTATTTGCATTCAGCAAAGACCAATGATTTTGAAAGCTGAAATTCATGCAAATCAGTAGAAAGCCATGTAATTAAGAAAGAGGAAGAAAAGTATTTAGGAAAGAGTAGGGTGAGGTTTTTGGCCTAGCTTCACCCTCCTAAAATTTAATCAAGTAAAAAGTGACTGTCTTCAGCATTTTGTGACTCCTGGGTGAAGGTGACATGAACAGGAGGAGTGGTGGCTATTGAGAGAGAACATTAGTTATTGCAAAAAGATTAGCACTGATCAACGAGAGCATGCTTATTTGCATATTTTAATATCCTAACCATAAAGAAAGGAATTGATAGAATTTTTAAGGGACAAAAATTAAGCATTTGTGTAATAAACTTCAGGTCTTCAATCAATGTATGTTTCATTTAAGCTGTAACCAAGCAGCCCCATTGGGAACTTTTTCTTTTGTCCTATGGATTTTGTAAAATTTGTTTCAAGACAGTATTATTATTCTGGTAACTTCTTTCCCTCATGGAATTCTTTTCATGTTTGAAAACAAATGTGGAGTAATCTTTAACTGTTAACAGAGATTTCTAAACCACTAGATTCCTCCCTTTTAACTGCCACGTGGGACACTATTGCTTTATCAATTTAATTTCTCCTCCTGTAGAGGAATCATGTCATAGCAACAAAATGCAATGCAAGATGAGGCTTTCAATGTCTTTTTTTTTTAACATAATAGGCACACTTTTCTCCTCATTCTATTTGAAAGGTCTTGAAACTTTTAAAAAATATTTATTTATTTATTTATTTATTTATATTTTTAGACAGAGGGGAAGGGAGGGAGAGAGGCAGAGAAACATAAATGTGTGTTTGCTTCTAGTGCGCCCCCTATGGGGACCTGACTCACAGCCCAGGCATGCGCCCTGACTGGCAATTGAACCGGTGACCCTTTAGTTCAAAGTCTGGTGCTCAATCCACTGAGCCGTACCAGCCAGGGTGAAACTATTTTCTTAAAAATTAATTAGTAATGTACTGGAATCAGCCAGAAGGAATTCTGGGAAGCAACACAAAGTGATTTCTTTCTAAAACTTAAATATGTTGAGTTGATCCCTTATTGAGGTCTGGAGTTTATTGTCAGAGTACAATTGGATTCCTACAATTTAATCCAAGCATAATAATCCCTTTGTCTTCTTACACAGAAAACTTTCTTCCTCTGGGTGGGAATTCCCATTCTGATCAGAAAGGGAAGTATCTTGTTTTCTGCTTCTTTCACTTCTCCCTGTGAAGGGGCCTATGCATATTTAATCCACTGATGTTCCCAGATTCACTCTGAGAGACCAGTAGGCTAGTAACCACCACGCAGATTTAGGAGGCTGCAGGGATCACCAATGACTTGTCAAAATTGTTCTGTGAGTTTTGGGGATAAAGAGAAAAACAGGAATTGTCTTTTTTTCATCTCCAGCTTGGACAATGGTTAGTGATAACCATATAAGATCATTCAATTGCTCTTTGAAATAGTTTCCTGTGCTGTATATGGTCCTTTAGACCTTTAATGATAAAATTTCAGTGGTGGGACCCCAAAATTAAAACAACTAAAGACTGAAAAGTAACGGAAGGCAAGAGTGGAAAAGTGAGATGATTTGAGTTTCTGAGGGACAGGAGAAAGAGGATAGGGTAAGGAAACAAAATCCTGTTTTAAAACTTGTTGATTTTCTATTGTCTTTAAATTGAGGGAGAAAGTACTAGGCACCTAAAACATAAATTGTTCACAGTGTCTATGTTCTCTTCTGATTTTTAACATTAGATGTTCTATATTCATTGTAATTAATACATAATACTGCATTTATTTTGCTTTTAAAAATATCACCTTTCAAAATGTGCAGAAATCTATATATTGACAAGAAAACCCATACTTATGTGTGTTTATTCTGGACTGGGTGCAGTGATAACTATTTTTCATATATTGTTGCAATTGACACCACTTATTTCATCTGTGGTGAAACTCTTCAAGTAACTAATTCTTTCTCCTATAAAACACCCACCTCTCCCTATCCCCAGGCTTACCACAGAGGCAGCATGTAAATAGAATAAAATACTGCATCTTGTCCACAGATAACTGATTGGTCTAGACGTAGGCACATGACATGAGCTGGGCCAATCCCAGTTCTTCCCTGGGATTCAGAACTTGGACCAGTTTGTCTCTCAGCCTGGGTTGAGGGACATTGGTGGCTGTGTCCTGCCCTGTTAGCTTAAGCCAGGCGAGTCAAATTCATTTTCACTGGAGGCCACATCAGCCTCGCAGTTGCCTTCAAAGGGCCCAATGGAATTTTAGGACTGTATAAATGTAACTACTCCTGAACCAGGGGCAAGGAGCTCGGCACTGCTGCCGGGTAGAAACAAGGTGCTAGGCCAGAAAAAAATGAGGTAGAGGGCCGGATTTGGCCTGTGGGCCTTGTGTTTGACACCTGTGGTTCAGCAGTGGGAAGGACCACTGCAGGTACCTCCGGGGAACTGGCAACAGGAAATGGAGAGAGATTCTGGATGGCACGTGGGCCTCTAGTTCTAGTGTTTCCCAGACCCAGCTGTGTGATGTTCTTGAGAGACATTACTTTTAATTAAGTGCTCTTTCTACTTTACCCAATTCTGATTGGGTTTCTATCATTTGGGACAAAGAGAGTCTTCAGTGAGCCCATTTCATTTCGTTTTCAAAACAGTAACCTGATGTCATTGCTCCTACTTTACAGAGGGGAAAACTGAGTTATAAAAAGGCTAAGTCATTTGTTCAAAATCACAAAGTCACTGAGTAATATGTGCTGGAACAAGGCAGAATGTGTGTATTATTACTGCTACTACTACCACTGCTTCTACTGTTTAGGTGTTTGATAAGGTCTGTGAGTCCAGGGCTTTCTGATTCAGAGTGCTTGCTTGTTCCATCACACAGAACCTTTTTCTCACCTTTGGTACTCTGGGCTGACATAGATTCTTTATTTTTTGGTTTGTTTCTTATTTTTTTATTGATTAGAGAGAGAGAAACATCAATTTGTTGTCCCACTTATTTACACTTTCATTGGTTGATTCTTGCATGTGCCCTGACCAGGAATCGAACCCATGACCTTGATGTATGGGGCCGATGCTCTAACCAACCGAGCTACCCAGCCAGAGCTTACATGGATTCTTTGAAAGTGCTTCATGCTGCCTCTTCAAGGTCTTCCAGGTCCTATGACCTTGGACAATGCTCAGACATCTCCTATCCCGCCTGTCGTCAGAGGAGTAGAGCTATACTTACTAATCGAATTCCTGAGATTCCTCCGAGGTAGCACTGATGATCTTGATTGCACAGTACTTTCCTAGCAAAAAACACACCACAAGCAATTAAAAATAATAATAGGTCAGGGAAGACATTCGAGGGAAGTGCTGCAGGTGAGAACCCGCCAGAACCGGGGGGCCGTGAACAACCCTTGCCTCCGAGAGCATGCATACAGACAGGCACATAACGACGCTGTAGTGGGATCGATGGCGTCTGCTTAGAGGTCTTACTGATCTTTTCAGGTAAAATCCCACAGCATTAATTGGGTAGTAAATAGCAGGCTAATATTTTTGTCTCCTTTTGGGTAAAGAAAAAAAAACATGTCATTTCAGGGGAAAGAAAAGAAGTCAGCTGATGTCTTTTTAATTGTTGCATTATTTAAATGCCTTTAAATAGGTGTGTTTTAATTAATGTAGGCATAGATAAGAGTAAAGCAACATAGTACAGACACCAAAAAGTTGAAATAATCTACAACTAGGCTTGCACTCCAGTTCTGCTGAATATTCAATGAGGGGCATGCGACAAATTGCTTAGCCTCCCCAACTCTTACTTAGTGCGTCTATAAAAGTGGGATAGCAATTTCCCTGGCATAGCAGTCATGAAGATTTCATTTAGTGAGCTATTGAGTCACCTCCTGCTAGCAATGGCCTGGCACATAGTGGGCCCTCAACCCATGGTGATAATTATTATTTTTATAAAATGTGTACTCTTAAGAATATATTTATCACCTCAACTTATTTATATTGTTGCTTTACAAATGTCGTGTCAAGACTTTCTTTAATCCTTCTCCCACCCCCAGGTCTCTAAGGTATAGCAGAATATTATTCCTCATGTCAGCCTATTTCTTTTCTTTTTTCTGGGGAAGCTCTGAATAGTGTTGTAACATTGACGGTTGAGTCCTGTGGAGGAGAAAGCAGCAACACCTCCCTTCATTCATTATTTCCCTCAGAGGGGCTGTCAGATTAGGTGAAAAATCAAATCATTGGAAGCAGAAACCACTGTCAAGCAACTGGATCGCTCTGCCACCTAAATTTTTGTAGGTGTTCAGGAGGCAGCGATCTTCAAAGAGTTAAGCTTTTCTCACATCATATGACTCTCTGTTCTGCCCGTAAAATGTACACCAGGCCTTGCTGCTGCAGAGCCAGCAGGCACGTTTAAGTCCACGTGTACACGCACACCAGTGGGTACCTCAATAATCTGAATGTTCTGAGAGAGGCGAGAAGTGTGTGAAAGTTGATCCCAACGTGCAATCACAATCACAGCCGAATTCTCCCCAAAGGGCATTCCAGCCTGTGTTTAGGCTGGTTCTCACTCCTCCCCTGCACGTGCCTGCCTTTCACTTGGCTCCTGATCGTTCCTCATCCTGGAGTGCCACGGCCTTTGCTTTCTGCCTGGCCCAGTCCTGGTGTTTGGAGCACAGGAACTTGCTTCAGGTCAGACAAGACATGGGTTGAAACCTGGTTCTGCCTCTTCCAAGCTCAGTAATTTAGGGAAAATCTTTAGACAATGCTTCAGCCATCTGATCTTTAAATTGGGATAAGAAGAACATACCAGTCTTTTTCTTTATATTCTAAAGAGCGGTAAAAATAAATAAAATAATGCTTATAAACCCTAAATGAGTCTGGCACATGAGGAAGGATTTTGTAAAGGATGGGTAATTTGCGGGGAGGGGTAGTGTCTCTCACACCCTCCCAGAGCTGGGGTAGTGTCTTTCTCATAAGCATGTCTTTGGTCTGGGCATGATTGCTTTCAGGTAGTAGGTGTTCTACACACATTTGTCGAATGTGGTTGTGTCTACCAGAGAAGGCTCAGTCAATGGATAGTGAGAAATAAATGATTAAGTGATTGGGAACTGTCTTTTATTTCCCTAAAGAAACATAGCCCACAAAGGGGGAGGAAAAAAAAAAAAAAAGCAGCCTTCTGGAAAGTTTCTAAGCAAGCCCAACTTTCCAGGCAGATCCATGCCTGAGTTAGCACAGCGGTAGATGATTGCAGAGAAGGTTTGTTAATGACCAGCTTTCGGCTTTTAATGACAAAACCCCTCAGCAAGATGTCATCAAAGTTATTGAAGACTTCACTGAAAGTGTTGAAGCTGATGCATTGTAACAAGGCGGTTATAAATCTTGCAGCTTGGGTATACCACCAAGACAAGATGCTGAGCACAGACTCACCCTGCTGTTGTCTGACAGCATTCTCCTCCCCTTTCCGCTTCCCCTTCCCCTGGAGAGCGGGTAAAGGAGAAATACATCCATTTCCCGCGTAGTGCAGAACTGGCAGCCACCTGCCTAGGTCAATTTCATATCACAGAGGCCCATTTAACTGGACAAAATGTGTTAAGCACCTGTGTTTTTCTAAATGTGCACTTAAAAATTCTAAGAATTAAGGGAAGATCTCAAAGGTTAATACATTGACCTTTTAGAAAAACTAACCAATTAAAAATCCATTGCAAGCTCAGAATAGAGACCCAAGTACCTGAATATTGATGCCCACTCTATACTAACTGTTTTATTGCTTCTCAAAGTGAATCTTTGTCAGCTTAGCCTCTGTGAAGCAGCAGTTTATGCCATAACTAGCAGATGGCTCACTGCTTAGGGTACTGGAGGAGGGGGATGGTGGAGTCCCTCGGTACTGGAGCCCCTGGCTGGACTGGATGGCAGCCACCAAAGAGGAGTCGATGTCAGAGCAGAGAAGGAAGAAGGGGATTGGAAGGCTATGCCCAATAATTATTAGTGTGTGCTAGTTTACAGACTTGTGGACTTTGAAGTTATGAAGAAAACAATTTCCAATACATTTGTGTTTCACCAACCTACATACTCATATCACACAGACATCAGACAGCCAGAGATTACAGAGTTCACCTTGGACAGATGTGCCAGATGACCTTCCCTGAATCCTTCTCCTTCCGTTCAGCAGCATAGTTACCTCTGCCTTCCATTGCCCCTATTACGAAGCACGGTGGAGCAAAAAGTCTGCAGGCTAGGAGAGTGGCACGGGGGACTCAGTCCTCACATCCTAGGGGTGTGCCTTTGGGCACGTTATCATTAGGGCTCCTGGAGGGTCAACTTCCTCACCTGTTCAACAGGACTAATGCCGACTGCTATCCTGCCTAACCCGGAGTCGGCTGTGAAAATGTAAGCTAATTTACGTCTGTGTGTGCTCCGAACACCTTAAAATGGTAAATAGTATTTTCATATTTGATCTACTTACTTTATACTTTCAGTATTTTCTCTCTGGCCAAAATACATGATCTAGACCTCAGTGTTGTCCTGAAGGGACGGAATTGGTGCTCATTGTTCTTTCGCCACCTGCAGTTCTGCAGTCCTCAGACTCTGCATCCTTTTCTGCGCATTTCTCAACTGCTCTAATAGTGCGATACGTTTAGGGGTTTTAGGGGACATATGCTATGACCAGTGACTGGTGCAGCACTTGTCAAAGCTTGGAAGTGCGCGTGCGTGCACGCACATGTGTCGTTGTTGAGTTACTTCTTCCAGGTGCATGTGTTGCTATGATCAAGGACATACACCATTTAGCAGGCACACCCTCTCAGAGATGTAGGCCCTGGCGCCTCACTTCCTTGGGAACGGGTTTCATGGAGTTGTCGTGGGAGGAGCAGCTGTGTCTCACGTCAGAGAATCTGCCCCTGTGCTCTCTGACTGGAAGCCATTCCTTACCTCCCCTTTCTGTGGCACTCTAATACAGACGCTGTGCCCCTCCTGACGGTCATTCCCTTGGGCTTGCTGTTAATCCAATCCCAACTTCTCTGAGGGAAGAATTCCTTAAGGTTCCCCCACCATCCCAAGCCCAGTGAATTGTATGAATACTAAAAGCCTCTTCGGAAAAAAAAAAAAAAAGAATTCAGACCATTCCAAATATACCCTCCATTTTTAATGACACTCTGTCTAGTAGTTTTTGTGTGATGTAGCGGCAAACAGAAGCTCAGTTTCATTTTTATAACTTAAAAGAAAACTGTAAAATAATTGAAGTATAATTTATCAGAAGAAAATCTACTTTTCCAATCTAAAGGGTAGACTCAATAGAATCTTGTTAGAAAAGGGAAAAATGAGGAAGAATTTGATAATGACTTTTTAAGTTAAGTATACTTGACATATAACATTTTGTAAGTTTAAGGTATACATGTTTATTTGATACATTTCTGTATTGCAACATGATTATCACTCTGTTAGTGAGCACCTCTATTACATTACAAGATTACCATATTTTTGTTGTCAGAACAATTAAGATCTTAATTTCTTAGCAACTTTGAAATTTATAATACTAAATTGTTGATTACATCACTATGGTGTGCATTAGTGTTGGGGGGGCTCTGCCCACAGGGCCCCCTCAGCCACCACGGATGAGAATAAGTCTACCAAGAAATGATCTGTTTGGGGAGGAAAGGTGGCCGATCTCTCAAAGGAGAAGAGCCAAGAGCTTTTTCCTCAGTGGGCTTTTATTAGGTTCCTTTTCCACAGAAATACAAGTAAAGCTCATTAATCATAGTCAGGCAGTAAGGATCAAACAATAGATAACATACAAAGAACTCTGAGGGCCTATTTTGAGTCAGGGTCAGATAGCTAAAGAGCTATAAAACTTTGAGGAACAA
The DNA here is from genome assembly GCA_004027475.1 of Anoura caudifer. Lineage (NCBI taxonomy): Eukaryota > Metazoa > Chordata > Mammalia > Chiroptera > Phyllostomidae > Anoura > Anoura caudifer. The sequence goes on along the minus strand of PVKU01000094.1, from coordinate 596,914 downwards.
ACTCACTTCTTGCTTGGACCTTATTTAATTGAGAGCATTCTAAACAAAGCAGGTTTCACAGGATTTTACATATTCTTTCTTAGGTCTGATTGCCCTAGGGAACCCACCCTTTCCAGCACAGGGCTGCACCCACCACCAGCATTGTTTCAGGCTTAAGGCATTGTCTCAGGCTTAAGTCAGGCAGGGTAACCAAGGCAACCAAGAGATTAGGAGACTTCTCAAGACAGGATGAGGACTCAGGCTATGTCAGGATAGCTGAGGGGTGAGGGTCCATCACCCCCTTTTTGCTGTAGCCCCCTAAGTCCTTCCTTGGGGCCTGATCATGCTTGGCTTAGGTCGTTCCCCCTTTGAAGAATCTTACCCATCATTGGCTAACCGATCAAGCATCGGGGCCTGTTATGGATGAAGTAAAAGGAGCAGAAGCAGCACCCCTGCCAGGGAGATAAGCTTTGTCTCCTTAGTGGCTTATGGTCTGAAGGTCGCTCACTCAGCCTTAGCTGTGGGGGTGTTACAGCTCCTGAAACTAGGCAGGGTGTTTCCCAACACATTAGCTCTTCTGCAATTATTGAGCAATTACTTCCCAGTTCATACCTTAAATGACATATCACCAATCCCCCTACCCCAGCCTCTGGGAACCATCATTCTGCTCTCTGTTTCTACAACTTCTACAACTTTGGCTTTTTTTTAGATTCTTCATATAAGTGATATTACGCAGTGTTTGCTTTTCTCTGCCTGACTTAATTCATTTAGCATAATGACCAAAATGTCCATCTGTATTGTTGAAAATGACAGTATTTCCCTTTTTCTTCTAGCAGAATAATATTCTATTGCACATATATACACATATGTATATATGTGCATGTATATGTACATATACATATATGGTTATATATGTATATATGTGTATATGTATAACATATGAGATATATATATATATCATATTTTAGGGCTATAAGATGCACCAGACCATAAGATGCATGTAGGTTTTAGAGGAGAAAAATAGGAAAAAAAATTTTGAAGCAAAAAATGTGGTAAAATATTTAATAACCTGTGACCCTGCTCCACCCTCCCCCCCCCCACAGTGAGCCAGGGAGGCTACATTCGGACTATAAGATGTACCCCCATTTTCCTCTCAAATTTTGGGGGGATGCATCTTATAGTCTGAAAAATAGGGTGTGCATATACACCTATACATACATGTATACAGGTTTATACATATGTATGTATATGTATATGTGTATATACATATACACACAACACAACTTCTTTATTCATTCATTGATCAATACTTAGATTGTTTTCATATCTTGGTTATTATAAATAATGCTGCAATAAATATAGCAGTGAATATATGTCTTAGTTATCATCAACGTCAGTGTTGGCAAGGTGTAGAGAAAGGGAACTCTCATGCACTATTGGTAGAAATGTAAATAGTTTCAGCCACAGTGGAAAAAGTATCAAGGATCTTCAAAAAATGAAAAATAAAACTAGCATCTGATCCAACAATTCCACTTCTAGATATATACATATATTTTTTTAAATTATATTTTATTGATTATGCTATTACAGTTGTCCTATTTCTCCCCCATCATTCCCCTCCACCCTGCACACCCTTTCCCACCCACATTCCCCCCTTTAGTTCATGTCCATGGGTCATAAGTTCTTTAGCTTCTACTTTTCCCACACTATTCTTGCCCTCCCCCTGTCTATTTTCTACCCACTGTCTATGCTACTTATTCTCTGTACCTTTTCCCCCTCTCTCCCCCACCCACTCCCTTGCAAACCCTCCAATGTGAGATTTGCAACATTTCTGTGTTCCTGCTCCTGGTCTAGCTATTTGCTTAGTTTGCTTTTGTTTTAGATGTGGTTGTTAATATCTGTGAGTTTGCTGTCTTTTTACTGTCCTATTCTTTATCTTCTTTTGCTTAGGTAGGTCCCTTTAACATTTCATATAATAAGGGCTTGGTGATGATGAACTCCTTGAACTTGACCTTATCTGAGAAGGGCTTTATCTTCCCTTCCATTCTAAAGACAGCTTTGCTGGATAGAGCAATCTTGGATGTAGGTCCTTGACTTTCATGACTTGGAATACTTCTTTCCAGGCCCTTCTCGCCTGGAAGGTCTCTTTTGAGAAATCCACTGACAGTCTGATGGGAACTCCTTTGTAGGTGACTCTGCTTTTATCCCTTGCTGCTTCTAGAATTCTCTCCTTCATTTTAATCTTGGCTAATGTAATGATGATGTGCCTTGGTGTGTTCCTCCTTGGGTCCTCCTTCTTTGGGACTCTCTGGGCTTCCTGGACTTCCTGGAAGTCTATTTCCTTTGCCAGATTGGGGAAGTTCTCCTTTATTATTTGTTCAAATAAGTTTTCCACTTGTTGCTGTTCCTCTTCCCCTTCTGGTGCCCCTATAATTCGGATGTTAGGAGGTTTAAGGATGTCCTGGAGGTTCCTAAGCCTCTCCTCATTTTTTTGAATTCTTGTTTTTTCCTTCTTTTCTGTTTGGTTGTTTCTTTCTTCCTTCTGGTCCACTCCATTGATCTGAGTCCCAGTTTTCCTCCCATCACTATTGGTTCCCTACATGTTTTTCTTCATTTCAATTATTGTAGCCTCCATTTGTTCCTCTAATTTGTGACCAAAATCAACCAATTCTGTGAGCTTCCTAATCACCAGTGCTTTGAACTGTGCTTCTGATAGGTTGGCTACCAGTGCTATGAGCTCTACATCTGATAGGTTGACCACCTTCTGGTTGCTCAGGTGAATTAGCTCCCAGGCCCCTGGTCTGTGCTCCCTTTTGAGCCATCCTTGGTTTTGTTTTTTTTTGTTTGTTTTTGTCTGGTCATGGCTGTTATGTAGTAAGGGGCGGAGCCTTAAGCATTCACCAAGGTGGGGCAGCCCAGTTGCTATGTTGTGATGCTGGATGTGGGGGCAGGGTCTGAGAGGGAACAATGGCACTTGCTCCACTCTCTGCCAGATTTCAGTTACTTCCACTGCTTCCCCCAAGCAAACTGGACCCCTCTGGTGTTGATTCCCGGGGGGGGGGGGGCTGCGTATGCTCCAGGACCCCGTGGGTCTCCCCGATGAACTCTCTTGTGAGGCTGGGACTCCCTCCTGGCACCTCAGCCCCTACAAGTATTTTCAATGGGTGCTTTTAGGCTTCACTTCCCAGTGCTGGGGCCCTGCATCACAAGGTCTGTCTTGCTGCCCATTTTCGCCTGGTTTATCTATGTGCAAATGTGTGTTCATGGTCTGCTGCCTTGTGGGCCCCACCTGGCCTCCCCACATTTGGCAACTGCCTCCTGTGTGCCTGGAGTGACTGCTCGCCTGGGACCACCACCGGCTTATCCCACTGTGTTCTGACTCCACCGGCTGCGGACTCCACTGGCCACTGACTCCACCCCTCTTACCGGTCTGGGTGAATTGTTGTTGTTGGACTCCTGCACAGTTCAATTTTTTCTCTGTCCTGGTTGGGTTTTCTTTTTTTTTTTTTTTTTTAGTTCTATATTTTTGTTGTCCTTAATCTTGGTTTGAGAGGAGGCACAGCATGTCCAGCTACGCCTCCATCTTGGCCAGAAGTCTTGGATATATATTTAAAAGAAATGAAAATAGGAGTTTGAACAGATAATGATGTTTTTACACCTGTTCCAGGAGAGAGCATTGCTGGAACATTCAGGTGATGGGAGGACTATAGGAATTGAGAGAAGGTGAATTACAAGGTTTTACTCATGGTCCAACCTAGGCGAAGTGGTCCCCCAGCATCTGCCTACATTAGTTCTCATATCCTGATGTCCAAAACAACCTGAAAATAATGACTTGTCCTCTTAGTTATCTTGAGAATTACAAAAGCACTGTCTGGGAATGAGGCTAACAGAATTTGTCTGTGTGATTAGGATGGGTTGCCCAGATAACTGTGTTAGGAAGGATTCTGTTGGACAGCTGTGGAGTTGTGGAGAGAACAGGGAGAAATAGATGGTCAGGTGTTAACCATTCCTTTTCAGGAAACTTAACATGAGTTTTCCAAAGCTTGGGAAGGTTAACACCTTAAAAATTTTAAATTAATAAATTTATTATTTTATTAATTTAAATTAACACATAATAAATTATAAATTAATTTATGATATGTTATAACAAATTATAAATTAATATTTTCCATTATAAATTAATACATCAACATGGTGTTTTGCAAATTGACGTCTTGCACATTCGTCAGTGAGGATTAGCTTTGATTGAACAAAAAAATGTTTCTGGGTTTGTAGTATTGACAACCAGCCCTCAAGCAGTGTGAATCTCACCAGTTCTATAGCTTTCCTGTCTAGGGTCTTCTTATCTTACCTGTTTGTTACTTCAACTTTGCTTATGCTGGTCAGTCACTCTACAGTGACATAAATATTGTTTCTGCCAGTCTTGCTAGACTCATTATTGGGTGAGTTACTGGTTAATCATGCCCTATATTGTCTTTCCAGCAAAGACCATGACACCTCGTAGAAGAAAATCAGCCATATTATGAATGGAAACATTAAAAACTGGTGCCAAAACGGATTCATGGGCCTCTTACACACCCATAGGCCTATCACAATTAAGTACGTGTTGAATAAGATAACTGAATAGCTGGAACTCGAAAGACATTTAGATTATTGAAGATAATGGCCATTATTATCTTTGAAAGGAAGGAAAAAATCATTTTAGGAAGGAGAAAATGGAAGTTATTAAATGGTGTAAGTACTCATAGGTAAGAAAAGTGTCTATAAAGATTTTATTCACTATTTTTTGAAGATAAAATTTCAACTAGAGTACAATTTTGGAGTTTTGAGCTATATACATAACATTCAGTAGGTGTACAGTAAAGGTTTAAGGAGTGACTAGGTGACTGAGTCTAGATTAGCAGGAAAACTGAATTACTCTTGCGAATTGTAATGGAATATTAGATTCACTCTGCCATTTTTTTTTTAATTTTTAAAGATATGGTGCAATAGATTGCTTTTACTATTATAAGAATGATTTTCATGCATTGAGATTATTCATGGGTGCTAATTGTACCCTTTTGATATTAAACTTGGGTTTGTTGTGACAATAGTTAAAGTATAAGCTAAAGTTTTTAAACTTTCTTTATGTAAATACAGTTAACTTCTCTGTGTCTCAGGTTCTTTATCTGAAAAATGTGAGTGTTGAACTAGCTATTCTTTGGGGATCTTTCCAGTTTAAGAATTATGTGGTCCTCTAAATATCTTTTTTAGTCATTGATGTCAAGAATCACGTTTTATTAGAACTCTTTATAATTTCTTAGGCTGTAAAATTAAGTTTAAGAAATTACAATTAACAGTCTTATTTTAACTTTCATCATTCTTCTCACCGAGCTACTTAATTTGATATTGAACACCTGGTCATAAAATTAGATCTTGATCTTCAATGAACTATTTCTATTGATATTGATTCAGGTTCCAGGTGACATTTTCTTGACCTTCAATTTGGGTGTTTCTTCTGCTATTTCACCCATATTGAAAATGAATCTCACTTTCCTTCCTCTGAGACAGTTATCCCTTGGAGCTCAGAGTCAGGAGGGCCATCTCAGATTCAGGTTTAACAAAGTTACCGTAGAGAGCATGAAATCTCAGAGAGGAAATTGAATGAACAAATCAGTCCAAAGCATTGGAGTAAACCCTCCAGCTGAACAGCGCCACAGCAGTTACAGTCGTGAGCAGAGAAATCCCCTTTCAAAACACGATCATGCCAAGCACCACCTCATCTATCAAGTTTGAAGACCCTTAAGTATGATTTTCAAGCTTTGAAATAATGTGTAATTTGGTTTAGTTAAGCAGTCGGTCATTTTAACTTTCTTTGAAATTTAACTTGAGCATGAAACTCCTGTCCGTGAGCGCGATCCTGAATTAGAAGGTGGGGTCAAGCTGTAGCGTTTCCAGAGCTGCCTTCCTGCCGTAATTTGGTGCAGAGACTTCGTAGGTGGGCAGTCTCTTTTCTATTCTGAACTTTTCGAGCAAGGAGTTCACTCTCATCAGGACTCCTTTCACCCCAAGTTACTGTTTAGGTAGATTTTTCTTCAATACAATAAAAGTATTAGCCTGGTGCTCGAGATGAAAATAGTTTCTTTTGGAATAGAAAGATTCTCACGGCTTATCTGGAAATGCTATGTGCCGAGGCGGGGGGAGCGGGAGGCTTGTCTCTCTGAATTGGGTCACCTCAGCCACAGCAAAGTCTCCTGTGTGTGAATGAGATTAGCTAACGAAACAGTATCATGGCCTGAGATTATTTTTGCCACTCTACAGTTCAGCCGCATTTCCCCTCTTGTTTGTGAAATTCCATTAGAGGAATCACTGCCTGCTTTGGAGATAAGTGAAACCATTATGGGTGGAGGAAGAAAAGGCATTTGAACCTTGAAGAGTTTTAACAGGCGCTGGTGAGTGAAGGTGAATGAGAAGCCCCAAATGTTCTCTGTGAACTCATGAAGGAGCCTGGTTTTTCCTCGCCTAAGAGGCAGTTTCAGAAACAGTGCCCACCTCCTAGGGAGCGGCTTTCTTGGCAGTTGAGCCTGTGCAAAGCACCTAGAATGTTCCAAGGAGAAGAATGTACTCTCTGGGTTCTGCTGCGGCTCTGATGGTGTTGACTCTTTTCCTATTGTGGGTTTTGATTTTATTCCCCCAGAAACTGGTGTTATTTCATGTACCCAGGTCTTAAGTTTTCTAATAAAGAAAAAAAATCTCCAAAGAAAATAAAACCACATTAAGGAGTTTGGGACTAAAACACAGACGATGAGATCAGCTGTCTTACCTCAGCTGATGAGATAACTGCTCCCCGCCCCCCCCGGCACTAATTAAGTGGAATACATTTCTTTAATAAATTTAAGCCCAGCCTAAAGTTTTCAATAATTTTAAATGACCAGTGTCTTTTCTAAGTCATAGTCAAATTCAGTATGTTTTATAGTTAAAGGTAAGTGGAAAGGCTCAAAAATTAGATCACAGCATAAAAATGAGTAAATGAGTATACGTTAAGTGTATATGTTTATCAGTCAACCATTTTGTCATGTGGCCCAGGCTCTGCTGGTTTAGTCTCTTAAAACATTTTTCTTCCAAAGATGTTCAGGCTATGTTCTTGATTCTTTGAATTAGCTGTTGGCCTTTCTCTTAGAAAAAAAGAAAAAAACTTCAAAAACGGTTTATAGACAAAGTTTGCTGGCCTCATGAATACATGGTAGCAGTCTCAGGGGTGGCTCAGAAAAAAACCTTTAGCAGAAAAACAAACAACATAACTCATTGGGTGCATATAGGTTTTGTAGAGGGAGCCAGCGAATTTTATGAATACTTTTACACGTCAAGGGCTTGCTTGTTTGACACAGTGAAAGAGAATATTCCTTAAAGAGTTCTACATTCGAAACCTGGCTCTGACATCCTTTCATGCTGTGTGACCTTGGACAAGTTATTCTAACACTATGAATATCAGTTCATCATCTGCAAAATTTTATTTTTGGTGAGGATTAATGATATACTTCATATCCCAGCAAAATGCCTAGCACATAAATCCCCCAAATGATAACTAGTGCAGTGAATTCTTTGTTACCAAGCATCTATTAAACAGGATTTTAGAAAAGCCCTGACTTCCTGCACAGTCATCAAGCACTGATAATTTATGCTTCTCTTGATGACCCTGAAATGCATTCTGAATAATTAGAGAAAGATTAAATTATAATCAGTTTAGTTTCAGTGTTAAGTGTATTTTAATTTATTCTCATTCTTTAAAAATTTGTAATCCTTCTGCATGTGGTAACAATTAACAAAAAATATTTGATTAGCTGAAGCACTTCACTTCCTGACTATCTGACTAGTAAAGATTGTCTGTATAGTGCTGAAGCCCCAATTCTGCCGTGTGGATAAACTGGGCATTTGCCGGATGGGTTGACTTCACACCAATTCCTCATCCATCCTTAGAGCCCATGGGTTGACTTGAAAATTCTGGAATTAATCTTTAAACATCCTTAGACAACAGCCTTAGCCTACACAAGGTCCTCCTTGCATAGTTTTGATCATAAGGCCATAATGCTGGTCATCCCATCTGATTTTGTGCAGGAGATTAACTAAATTTTCTAGCCCTTAAGGTTGTCTGATTTTTTTTAAATGGATTTCTAGAGATGGTCATCTCAACTGACATTAGTAATCAATCTGTCTTGGTGTTTTATTAACCTTTACTCTTGTTAAGTCATGTTTTAGACTTATTTTCACAGTATTTTTTTAGGCTAGATAATCTTTTTGAGGAAAACTTCACTAGGCGTTTTATCATTTTTGTGATTCTTTTTTTCACCTACCACAGTTTTTCTCCTCTTTGCTCCACTCCCCTGCATAATGTCATAGGTTGCTTTAAAATGTGGCTTAGCAACTAACTTGTGTTAAAAATACGTCTCTTCAAAAACTTATCAACATTATTGTCCCTTTGTGATCTCAGTATGTTCATTTTCAGGCAAACAGATGGACTTCAGTGGTTTAATTGATCACCATAGGACATAGTATTCATTAATCCTTTTTCTTTTGGTCTAGCCTCATTCTTCCATCTCTAAAATCTCTGCTTGGCCTTGAAATCCTCCCTTTCTACCCAATAATCTTCTCTTCCATAATGTTCTTCACATGCCAGCTGACATCCCCAGTACAGAGAGTGCAGTGGTGGCAGTAGAAGGAGGCGGATTGTTCCCTTTAAAGGGAGAGCAAGGCCAAGGGGAAAAGAGCTGGTAAAGAGTTAACTTTGCTTTCCACGCCCAGGCAACACTTGACCCTGGCATGGAGGCCACATTGGCTAGGGTGCTGTGGTCAAAATGTGCAGGTCTTCTTTGGTAATGTCTGGGTGGGTGCTATGTGAGGATAGGGGGCCTGGATATATAGCCAGAAAGCAACAATCAGCATTCTGCTCTACTCCTGTGATTTATCTAAGGCTCAGCTCACTAGGTAGCTTTCCCTCAGTTGATAAGGTAAGCTGTCTGTTACTGCTGTTGTGTGTAGTTTCTCCCCAGAGTGATTTTTCCTTCTCATACAGATGGATATTACAAGTCAGCAACTCGATGGTATCAGTATCACTGCTTCTATAGCTACGGCAAACCTATACTTATTTAACTACTGCAAACATTCTTCATGTTTGACAAACAGCATTTATATTATATGACTCTTGAATTTTCTGGGAACCAGGATTTTGAACTTTGGTAAATTAGAATGGTCAATTGCAATGTTGAATAGGCTTCTTTAACAAGTATGACATTTTAATTGATATAGCATCAGATCACCTGGAAGAACAAATAAATTTATGTTAAGATAAAGTGATAAAACTTAGGAACATTCACAAAATGGACGTTAAGATATCGTCACTCATTTTCTGTAACAATACATTATTGGTCATGGAAATGTTGTACTGAATATGTTTGTCAGTTGAAGGAAGTTAATATCAAGTTTCTTATTTTTAACTTTTTTATGAGTTTTATTGCAGTTTAATTGACATCTAAATTATATTATTTTAGGTGTACAACATAATGATTTAATATCTACATATTGTGGAATGATCACAGTAAGTCTAAGTTTTTTTTACAATTTTTGACATTCCTAAAGTTGGGGTCTCTTTTAAATATATGTGATTGCCTTCACTCGAAGTCATTTATCGCTTTCCTTTTATTTAAGGAAGATTTGCTTATTTAAAAAGTTATCTTCCTTTTGTACTTCTTTTTTAAAAAAATTTTTTTTGTGAGTGACACAAGCATGGTTCAATCTGTTATTCAGAATAGTGGTAAGGAGGGCAGTTAAGAACCGCCAGTTTAAACTTTTTGAGAGGTATTAATTTTTGTCAATTATTGACGATGGGCCATTTGATTACATTCAGGTTCTTAATAAAAAGAAATATCAGCCATGGCTTGTGTGGCTCAGTGAATTGAGCACCAGACTGTGAACCAAAGTGTCACTAGTTCAATACCCAGTCAGGGCACATGCCTGGGTTTCAGGCCAGGTCCCCAGTAGGAGCCATATAAGAAGCAACCACACATTGATGTTTCTCTCCCTTTCTTTCTCCCTCCCTTCTCTTCTATCTAAAAATAAATAAATAAAATCTTAAAAAGAAAAAAAAAAAGAAATATCAAGCAGTATACTAGCCAAACACAGGAGGGAAAGGGAGTATGCAAATGACCTGACAGTAGAGGTTGACATAAACCTTGAAAAGTGGTCATGGCCTCCCGGTGCGCAGGTCAAAAGGGCCTCTCCATTAGTCACATCAGTGGTTTTGTAACTGTGCTCCGTGAAGCCTTGGGTTCCATGGAGATATTGTTGGGGACACTGTTATGTTGCGTAGAGTGAAGGTGAGAAAACAGGGCTCCAGGGCACCTCCACTTTTACTGGTTGTGTATATTAGGGATCCATAAAAATAGTCATTTGAAAGGAAAACTCTGTTGCTTAAGAAAAAAAGAAAAAGAAATGTGGAAAGGCACTAAATAATAGGGATCTCATTATCAGAAGGGAAGAAACATAGTAGCTCCTTCAGGGAAATGAAGCTTGAGTTCTTTTCTCTTTTATTTAAAAAACAAAACAAAACACAAAAAACAACTTATCTCAACATACAGAAAAATACAGGTACCCATATAGTTGTGACCCAGATTTAACAAATGTTTGTGTCACATATACTTTACATTTTAAAAAAGAAATAAAATACTATAGATCCACGCGAAACCCCTGTGTATGCTTCCCCAGTGCCTTTTCCTCCCTGCCGCTCCTGGGATAACCACGATCTTGAAGCTGATGAGCATCTACCTAGCACTAGATTTACATTTTGATACAAGTACATGTACCCATCAGCTATTTGTATACTTATTGTGCATTTTACTATTTACATAAATGACGTCACATTATGCACATCCATTTTCAACATTACGTTCTTTAAGATTTATCTATGCTGGTGCTTTTAGCTTTAAGCCACTCTTTTTTTAAATTTTAATTGTTGTTCTTGTACAGTTTTCTGTCTTCTACTCCCATCCCAGCCCACTGCCCCAGCCCTCTCCAGCTCCCTCCCATTCCCTGCCCCCTAGTTTTTGTCCATGTGTCCTTTATACTTGTTCCTGCAAACCCTTCCCCTTTTCCCCTGAAATTCCCTCCCCTCTCCCCTCTGGTGACTGTCAGCCTGTTCTCAATTTCAGTGTCTTTGCCACTCTTTTTAATGGATCTATGGTATTTTCATACATGAACAGACCACGTTTATTTATCTATTCTCCTGCTGATGGACATTTGGGGTCCAAATGATGGACTTTTTTTTCACTTTCACAAACAGTGCTTTATTGGATATCCTTTAGTAGCTCCTTTGTTTGAAAGACATTTTATACATGCGAGTTTATAAAGCAGCCCTACAGTTAGTCTACATGGTGCTTTGTACCATTTAGAATGAGGCTTCTGTTCCTGAAAACACTTTATATTTTCTGGAAATTAGTCACAAAGAACTAAAGAAATCTACAGTGACCTTATGGCAAGGGTGTCCTCCAGAGTCTGGCGAAGTAAAACCTTAGTTATAAGTAGCAGTCCTGGATGTAGCGGGCTCTGTAAGTATGAAGACCCATAGCATACATAGAGTTTAGGTGTGTTAGTGGGCTGAACAGGTTAGCAACTGGAATCAAAATACAATATGTATACTTAGTATTTACATGAGGCTTTTCTAGCTAATGGTTCAGGCTGGCAGGGCCAAGTGAAGCTGTGAAGACATGTGACCGATCAGTTTCCCCCTTGCCAGAACACTGCCCTCAAGCCCCTTCTGTGTATGCACATGTATAGTGCAGACTTCTGCTAGGCCTCATCTGCTAACTCAACTGCATGCTCGCAAGGAAGAGCAAACTCTGCCCTTGCTCTGGGAAGGGAAGTTAAACTTGTATTGAGCTGAGGTACCAAGCTGTGAGCCTCCCACTGCAGCTGGTACTGCAAGTATCAATACATTGGAATGCGTTCATCTCAAGTTCCTTTGGTCCTCACTAGGTGGCTTTGCCTGGAGATGAAAACCCCACAACAGGCAGTGCGATGCACCCTGTGTTGTTCAGGGGAGTTTAATAAGGGAGAGATTCTGTCCTGCTCCGGAAGTCTTGAAAGCCTAATGGGTGCTTTGCAAAGCCCTTGTAATGAGATGTCACACAAGACAGTTTACCAGGGAACTCTGTAGGTGCCTATAGTTTCTTTCTTCTTGACCTTGTCACATGCAGCATTTTAATTGAGGATTTGGGTGTAGGGTTGAGGGAATGTGTTTCAAATTAGCAAATGACAAAAAGCTCATTGGGAGAGAGCAAAAACATGCTTGCCACTGCATTATGGTGGTCTGTTCATTTTCATCACATAGGTCTTAGCTTAAATTTCACCTTCTCACAGATACTTTCACTGAGGATCTGACTAACATATGGCCTCCATTTCTGGTCAGCTTCTACCATTTGTTCCTTAGCCTATATTTTTAACCTGAGTTGCTTACCTTTATTTTCAGTTGTTAGCCTTAGATGTTAACCTATGTTTTAACCACAGTTGTTTACTTATTTCCTGACAAATCTCCATAGACTAAAAGCTTGATGAGAGAAGGGACCACCCTTCCCTGCTCATTTCTGGAATTCCAGGATGTAGAATATTCCTGGCACATAATAGGAACTTACTAAATTCTTGTTGATTGAAAGAAAATCGTGAGATTCATTGAGGAATATTAGATAAAGAGGTGACCTGATCAGATTCCTGGTTTAGAAATGAAACTTTGAAGGAGTTGGGACTAAGACGCCTGGTAGCCATTGTTGAATATGCTTCTGGAGGCAAACATGTCTGTGTAGTCACTTAAGAATTTGCCTTGCTTTCATTCAGGGGCAAATCTACTGATTATAAAATGAAAAGCATCACTGTTAGTTTATATTTGTAATATTACCTTCCATTCATGGCACCATTGAGTATGAATAATACTATTAACAATTTAAATTGAACCCAGAAAAGAATGTCTAGGATGAGCTCTTCTAGGGATAGCCCTATTCATTTTTTAAAAATTGTTAAAGAACTGTCAGAAAGAAGACTAAAAAGACTCATTTTTTGTAGTTGGAGAGGGCAGAACTCAGGCCAGTGGGGGCCCATTATATGAAAGCAAGTTTCAGTTCAACATAAGATAGAGCTCTCCAACAATTAGTGGGCCTGAGTCAGAGAATGAATGTCCTCAGGAGATCATTAGATACCTGTCAATAGATGGCGTGGAAGCAGATGCCAGATGCCCATCTGTCAAAGACACTGTTGGGAGAGTATCTGCCCCACATGGGGGAAGGGTCATTCACAAGTATGGGCAACCACCTAATATATATGGAGTGCCCGCGGTGCTCTTGCTTCTGGGGGGGAATACAGAGATATATAAGGCACAGCTGCTGTCTGGACATGATCAACTTCTAGTCCTAAATTCTGTGGATCTCAGGGAGTTTTAACCAAGGCTCTGATGTAATTCTCACAAATTCCACATTAGAGCTGTCTCAAAACACTGTCAACCTATCGGTACTATACTTAACCTTTCACCCTGCAGGAAGAACATGGCGTGGAATACCACTTCATAGCCAAGTCCTGCTTTTATCTTCCTGTGTAAGCTTTGGCTTTGCCTTTTGGCTTTATTAAAAAAAAATGAAGTATATTTGATATACAACATTTTGTAAATTTAAGGCACACAATATGTTGATTTGGTGCATTTGTGAGTTGTAATATGATTGCCATTGTAGCAATAATTAGTATCTCTATCATGCCACATATTGTCATTTCTTTTTAGTTTTGGAATAATTAAGATCTAGTGATTTGCTTCTGTGACGTGGAAGTTTATAGCATTTAAAAGGTTAGTTTCTCTTCTTAGCTTCACTTCTCTTCTGGCCTTGAAAGTTAATATGAATGCTGAGCTCAGGATGATGTGTGTTATTGGCTTTATTTAATCAAACTCTGTTGAAATAAATATTTTTTATTAGACTTGGATCTCTGTGATTCTCATTGATGACAAAAACATGAATTATAAGGTAGAGACTTTATGGAATTATAAGTAAGCACACTTAAGTCACATCTGTTCCAATCAATCACAAAGTGACTTCTTTCAGTGCAGCAGAGGATATTAATAAATAAATATCTTTGTGAGACAGTTTCGGGGGTCAGATTTGGATATCAGATTATAAACATGACATTTTGGTCTGAATCCTCTGATCTATGCTAAAGACATGACCTTCACTGTCTCATGGATATAGCCTCTCTGTCTTTCACACACTTCAGAAACAACTGTGTTAGAATCTCATTAATATATAGAATATTTCTGCAGCCACTGATCCACATTCCATCAGAGTGACCTGAGAAATCAATATGCTCCCTTAGACTGCTTAATATAACATTGGGAAGCACTTTGACCCTGAGTAGAATATAGCCCCAGACAGTTAATGTTTGCTAGTATTATTATATTAGTAAATATGCAAGATACCTGAGCTGCCTTTAAAAATATTCCTTTGCCAGATAGTCTAGGGACCAAGTTATTTTCTCCACTGGCTGAAGTATCTTCGTATGTGTCTACTTTTTATTTGTTGACCTTGAATTAATCCAGTTTAAAATTATGTTGTCCAAAAGCAGTTCAGATTCATGTGTTCAGAGTAAGGAACACAGTACAAAGGAAGCACGTGACATCACAAAGGGTGATCAGCCAGCAAAGTCAACAGTGTCCATATAGCAAGTATTTTAACAGGATCTTAACTGACAAAGCAGTACATTTGGGAAATTACAAATATTAAAACAGAAGTTTGCATGCTCTGACCGGGAAAAAACATTACCCCTACACTACTGCTCTTTAGAACTCAATGTTTGTTCTACGCAGAGCAAAGATTTGGAGCTTCTGATTGTTGACTACATACATTGGAATAAACTGGGGAGATTTCAAAAGTACTGGGTGCTACCCCTAGTTGTTGTAAATTTTTTCCAGCTTTAATGACATATAATTGATATATGACATTGTATAATTTTAAGGTATACAAGGTGATGTTTAACTACCAGTACACATTGTGAAATGATTATTAAAATAGGGTTAGTTAACACCTTCATCCCCTCACATACTTACCTTTTTTTCTTTTTTTGTGGTGAGAACATCTAAGATCTATTCTCTTAGCAACTTTCAAGTATGCAATACACTGCTGTTAACTATAGTTGCCATGTTGCATATTCTATTCCCAGAACTTATTTATCTTATAATTGGAAGCTCATGCCTTTTGATCAACATCTCCCCATTTCCCCACCTCCAGCCCCATTCTACTCTCTGTTTCTATGTTTGACTTTTTTTTTTTAGATTTCACATATAAATGAGATCTTATAATACTTGTTTTCCTCCATCTGACTTATCTCACTTAGCATAGTACCCACAAGTTCCACCCACATTGTGGCAAATGGCAGGGTTTCCTTCTTTCTCGTGGCTGAGTAATACTCCATTGTGTCTATTATCTGGCTATCCTCCATCTACTGTCTCACATGTTCTGTATCTATTCATCTGTCGACATTTAGGTTGTTTTCCTTTTTTGTCCTTGTGAATAATGCCACCATAAAAGTGGGAGTGCAGAAGCACATTCTAATTTGAATGTTGGGGATGTGGGCTGAGCCTTAGGGATTTCACTCTGTCTCCAGGAGATCCTAATGTGCAGATGATGCTGTGAATCACCAGTGTAAGGGCTTTGATCTTCTCACATTAAAGAGATCGCCCCGGCTGGTGTGGCTCAGTGGATTGAGTGCTGTCCTGCAAACCAAAGTGTAGCAGTTTCCATTCCTAGACAAGGGCGCATGCCTGGGTTGCAGGCCTTGTCCCCAGTACTGAGTGCAGGAGAGGCAACCACACATTGATGTTACCCTCCCTCTCTAAAGACAAATAAATAAAACCTTTTTTAAAGGTAGATAAATCTAAAATTTTTCATGTTGTTATTTGTGGAACATTCTTTGCATAGAACGTTAACTGTCTGGACTGAATTGAAAATAGACCTAGTTTCTAGGAGATACTTCAGGCCAGTGTTCTCCTTAATGTTCAATGACTGCAAAGTGCCAGAATCTTTTTGAAAAATATTTCAGGAAGAGATTTATTCAGGTGTAATGTTTGCAAAGCACTTCTGAAATGTGCTGTTGGGGAGTGTGCTACTGTTGTCCTTGCACATGAGTAGCAGATGGAATGTGTCCAAAATTCTCCTCCTTCTCTCCATCCTCCTTCCTCAGTTCTGTTTTGAATTCAGGGTCTGATCCATTTTCTGCTAGATGTCAGTGTTGTGGAAGCAGTGTACGTAGACTGATTTGTGTTTCTTTGCAGGGGATTGAGCATCTGCATGGGACGCTTATGAGAATATTTGTTTATTCTTGAGATGCCTAACAGATGACTCCTGTCTTTCTATTAACATAGCCTGCCGGTAGCGTAGCCATTTGCAAGAATGGTTTCAGGTTTGTCTTAAGCTCAGGAACATTTTGTGCTGTTGTATCTCTACCATGGCCTCTAAGTGAGGCCATGGCCTCTAATGTTGACATATAGAGTATTGGCTTTTCTAAATCTGTTCTTCAGGTCTTTCTTTTTCTCTTACAGTTAAATCCTTTTGCCTTTCTGGGAGATTTGGACAGATTTCCAATCATGTCTTTCAGTTACTAATTTGACTTTCATCTAGGCCCATTGTGTCATCTCTACCACCACAGTGGTTTCTGATTCAGCAATTTATTTTCTCAGTGTGTTCTTTCCTGGTGATCTCAAGACTGCTTTCTTCAGTTTCATAAATATAATAAATGCTCATATATTTTTAAAATGAGGAAATTTTCTAAACATTCATAGTTTCCTTGCAATGAGTCTCTCTTACTGAGAAGCATTTTCTCTCATTTTTAGGAGACCGTTCTCTCCTTATGACAGGCAGTACCTTTCCAGGGTAAGAAGAGGAAAATTGTTTTCCTCTTCAGCTGGGAGGAATCCGGGCTGCAGTCTTCCTGCTGATGGTGTCTACCTCCCACAGGTGTGTTCTCTACTTCCCATCCACACTGATCTACCCTCCGCTCTTCCTTCAGTCAGGTGCCTCCTGCCCTCTCCCTCCAGCGCGCAAACCAGAAACTGTATATTTTTTCATAGATGGAACCAATCCTTTATGGCTTCCAGACTTCATGCAGGGTTTGCCTACTGTCTATTTTGAAATGTTTATAGTGATAGGGAAATTGGGAGAGTTAGATGCTTTTGCTCACATGAACAGCTTATGAAAATCATTAGAATACATTTTTTTGACCCCACTTCTGTTGATGGCCTTAAGATATAATAGTTCTAGATGAAAAACCACTGAGTCAAAAGTGATATGCACTTTTAAAAACATTTAGATATACATTTTCAAACTGATTTCTGGAAACATTTTTCCTTAATACTCTTTAGGATACCTCTTTTGCCACACTTCACCCACACCAAGTATTTTCGCTAAAACCCACACATACACATAACATACAGTTTGCTAATTTAATGTGACATAAAAACTTGCACATATGTTTTCATTTGCACTTATTTAATTTCAGAGAAGACTGGCTGTTTCATTTATTTGTCACTTGAATTTCTTGTGTGAGGTATCTTTTGTGTCCTCTGAACATTCTATTGTGGTTTTTCTCTTTAGCATGTGTTTTCAGAAAATAATAGCCATTATAATAACTAAGCGTCATTTCCCCCAGCAATCCCCAGAAAGTATACGGGGGCAGTGATGACTGTTTTCTTCTTTATGGTATTTTTCCCATTACCATCTAGTTCTCTTATATCCCCCTTCCCCCAGCAATCACCACACTGATGATTTTAATATATGGGGTGAAGTCCTCAATCTTATTTATATTTTTAAACACTAAATCCATTCATTATAATCTTAGTGGCAGTTTAACACATTTTTAAAGGTTAAGATTTTAAGAAGTCATTATATAAATGACATCGTGTGAAGGTATCCAAAAGAGGGTAAAGTGAGGGAGGGGGTGGGGGAGGTGGGGGGATAGAGGGACCGATCGGGGAGCTCTTCCCTGCGGACTGTGACACTCTCATTGCAGGAGGCACAGTTTAAATGCCAGTTTAGAGCCTTTCCCTTTGTGTTCACGGTTGTAAAACACTTTGGTATCATTTCACTGTAACTTCATTTGCCTTCAAAGTCGGTGAATCCCCACAGCTGCCGACTGCAGCAGAAACACACACACGTACGGTAGGGACGCCCATTATGAAGTTAGTGATGATGATGAAGAAAAACAGGCTGCCTGTTCCCTCCTAATTAAACCCAAACTTGTTTTTACGACTCCTTAAATCTAGGCCAAATTTCACTTCAGTCTCACCGACATGTTCCAAATCCAAGGCAAACATAAATATATGGCATTTTCTTTTTCTGGCTGTGTATGATCCCGTCTGGGTAAAAATATTTTCATTTGATTTCGCTATTGTGATAAATCGAAAGTGTGATATTACCGCCCAGGATTGGGAACAACAAAGACTGTGAAAACTAAAGTTTCTGTTAACATGCAAGATACATTTTTAGTTGTCACTGATTTTTTTAGTCAGCAATCAAGGTGCCTCCGTACAAAAGATGTAATAATTCTTCCATTTTCTGGAGAAAGACAATTTTTTCCACCTCATTTTAATTTCCTTGATGTGCCTTTTCCTTTTCTTCGTTCACCCTTCTTTGTTCACTGCTATTCTTTTACCCTTAACACTCTTTCTATTTCAAAATGGGCAAACTCTAAGGTGCGAGGCTCCATTCAGCCTGGCTTGGAATAGCTTTGTATAAATAAGAGAATTGTGTTATATGCTATTCAATCTTAAGGAATAAAAATGACTTCCACTTTATTGAAAAGAAGCATCACCATGTTTTAAAATTATAGGCTTTTAGAGCTGAGAGGAACCAGGGAAATCATGGAGTCCATCCTTCTTGTTTTATGGATTAAAAGTGATCAGGCAATCATCCTGTCATGGGTAAATGGCGTCCGCACTCATGGGCCAGCTTTATTTATCCTGCCTACCTGATTTCCTCAAATCATGTTGAGCCAGAGTTAGACTAAAGTGCAGTCGTTAAGGGCATAAGTTTGAGGTTTAGACAGTTATGGGTTCAAACCAATTCTGTCTTTCAGCTCGTAGGTCTTGGGCAAGTCATGTTACCCTGCTGAGCTTCATTTTCTTTTATTTTTTTCTTTTCATCTGTGAAATAGGCTAATTGCAGCAAGCACATTAAGTAATTGTGAGGACTGAATTGTGTTTTATTTGTAGACTGTTGAGTTCAGCACCTGGTATAAAGTCAGCATCTAAGAAATGGAACTTGCTTTCATTGACTGTTTTTCTTGTCCATCTCCTCTCGTAGGTGTGGGTTATCAGAGCCACCGTGTCCTGTTCTTCTCTATGTTCCTGTAGCTCATTCAGTGGCAACTCCACGGTTCCAATGACTTGAGCCCAAAATTATAGAATCATTTTTATCTCCTCTGCTTCTTTTGTGCTTTTGCAGCAAATTAGTCTCCAAACACCTAGGTTCAAGCTACTATCATCTCTTCCTGGAGTAATAGAGTAGGATCCTAACTTGTTTTTCATTTCTCTCTCTTACAGCAGCCACTTATCCTCTTAAAATATAAGACAAATCAGCTCAGTTGGTCAGAGGATCATCCCAATATGTCAAGGTTGCAGGTTTGATCCCAGCAGGGCACATGTAAGCATCAACCAATGAATACATAAATAAGCAGAATAACAAAAATCAATATTTATCTCTCTCTCTCCAATCAATAAATAAAATAAGCATAACACAAATCATATAAATAACCTGTTTTGAGCTCTTCAGTGGCTTTCCATTTCACACAGAACAATAGTGAAAACCTTTAGTTGATCAACAGGGTCCTATACAGTCACTTTCTTATTCAAACTCTTGGACCTCATCTCCAGTTTTTCCATCTGCCTCATTCTACTCTAGCCACACTTTTTTTTTTTCCTGTTCCTCAAGACTCCAGGCCTAGAGGAGGCTTAGAGTCATATTTTTAAAGACAAGTGTTTGTTAGCCCATCCACCTATACTTTACACATTACACATTAAGCCCTGCAAACATCATGTAAGTATTTTTAAATGAGTATTTTATACTCTGTCTACTTGCTTTCAAAAAGGAGTAGAGGAGCTGTAAAACTCTTAAATAAAAACTTAACTTCCATGAGCGAAAGGCTTTTTTTAAAACAAAGGGTTTATTGAGCCGTAAAGGACCAAGTCCGGGGGAGTGAAGTCTAAACCACCAGCAGCAATGCTGGGAGAGCAAGGCCACATGTCTGCCATCCTGGAGTCAATGTGCTTTTTTAATATATCAAATAGAGGGAAGAGAGCTTGTTATGAAAAAATTTACATTGGCTACAGATAAGGGGGTGGGAGAAGGTAGAGTGGGGGCAGTTCTGTGATAGGAACATGGCCTATGAGGAAGAAATATTTCCAACTTTTGATTGGTTCCATGCAACAGTCCTAGAAGTTCATCCATAAGCAGGATGTGGTGGCCCATGTCAGGGAGGGCTAGTAGAAGCCTGGATGTTGGTTCAAAGCTACACTGTATGATCAGGAATGTGGGTGGTCCTTTGTTAGCTGCCCCCAGCTATTACGAGCCTAGCTGCTCCAAGTCTTTCATCCTCCTGCCTGCTATAATTTAGTTCAGAACATCTCAGAACTTTTTTCTTGTTAAAACAAAATAAATGTATACAATTAGATGGATTAGTAACAAAAGTGCAAAACTAAGAGAAGATGACCCTTTAGGAGTATAAGCAGGGCTGGGAAACCCATCAATTTACCCACAAGGAAGTTTGTGCCGAGTTCAGGAGATTTGCATCCTGCTTGGCCCCTTTCCTTAGATGCTATTATCTTTGACCAACATGGGCTTTGGTTGTATTTTATTATCTGTAGTTTCTCTCTCTACTCCAATTCACTCTTTATACTAATTACCTGACTTTCCATCTCTTAGTTAGTTAGCTCTTCCCAGATGTGATGTAGCTGACCTATTACCAGACTCTACTCTTCATGATCCTACATAGTTTCTTTGCGGGCAGTTCTTTCTGAACATGGCTGGAGCCCAGCATGGCCAGCACAGAGTGAAGGGCGTGAATAAGCCAGACCCTGGGCTAGCACAATTCCTGTGCTTGGTCACTGCTGAGTCACCTGTCAGATAGGACAAAAAGGAGAATACTGTGAATTGCGTACTTTTCTTTACTCAGTAAAAAGATGCATGCCAGTTCTCCAAGAGAAAAAGCAGTGTAACTCCTGATTCCAAATATATATATATATACACACACACACATATACACACACACACACATACATTTATACACACTTGACTGTGACTTTATATCAGTAACTTACTGTGTGCCATGTAAAAATAAGAAAGAACTCACATTGAGTTGGCAACTTATTGAGATTAAGATTTCACTAGATCTATATTGAAATTTTACATGAAATCTTAGGATCTTTACAGTAAGGAAATGGGAGCTGCATAAGAACTTCTTTAATTTGGCTACAAGTTAGAACATTTCACCTTTAAAATATAATAAAAATTTCTGAATTCTTGTTGGAGGGATGACAAACAAATGGGATTGGCGCTACTTTCAAATTTAATTCACTTAAGAATAACTGTGAATCCAAAAGATGTGAAAACTCACCTTTTGTGGCAAGGGTGATAACTTTGATGGCCTTTGAGGACTGTTGTGTGGCAGTGAAAGAAACTTAGACTTAAACCAAGCATTCTGAAGCTCTGTTTCCACCAGACACATGTGGCCATCAGCAAGTCATTTGACTAATCTGAGACCCTTTGCCATCACTTGGACAGTGAGGACTCACTAACAGCTTTTAGATTCTGTACAGTGTTTTGACATTTGGCTACTTTGAATAGAGTGACCACAAAATTTCAATATAGAAAGACCTCTCTTATAATGAGAGTGGAGGCTAATCCTTTGCAATGAGGTTGGCCATGCTGATGACTCTGTGTTGCTGAAGGGCATGAGCAAAAGAAATGATACCTAGAAAATCCACCCAGACAGTTGGGCAAGGCCCTTGGGAAGACTTCTATCAGGCCAGTGATAACATTCATGGAATATTACATACTATGGGAACATTCCCAGAATGTGTAAATTTTTCATGGAACAGACTCATCTCAGTTACGTGCAAGACACTGATATGTAAACAAAAAATGTCTTGTTAATTATGACTTGAAATATGCTGTCAAGGACCTCGGATATGTGTGTCAATTCGTTGACACATTCTCTTTCTGGAAGAAAGCTGTAAATGAAACAGAAGAAAAGCTTAAAAATGGCTTAATGGCCATGGCACAAGAAGGACTAACAGGATCATCATCTTTTAACCTGATGTTCCCACCTCAATTATAATGTTATTGCTACATGGGGCAAAAAAATTATACTCATTGCTCAGAGCATTCAGCCTCTTCCTGTGTCCAGGATGCTGGACACATCCTGGCAGATGTTTTCATGGCTGAATTTCTTTTCTCTTGCTTCCTATTTTTAGGTGTAGCCATACCTTCCTCTCAGCCCTTGTTAGCCCTGTTCTGTACTGGGGGAAATGTGTTGCTCAGGAGCAGGTCTGCAGCTGTCTGCTCTCACCCACTGTTAGAACAGTGATGTTCTTCTAACTCACCGAGCACTGGGCATGCCTCCTGGGTTCCCCCCACATCATACCTCATGATCCTCCCTGCTGTCTCTGTCGGCAGCAGCACAAGGATTCTCTCCAAGATCTGCATTCTCATGGCATGGGATATCTCCAGGCCTAAATGCTAGGGGAGGGGACAGGAAAATTAGATGGAAGGGGATGAAGGAAAGTATGAGGGGAGTGGCTACTTCCAAAACAGATACTGTGTCTTTGCCTTGTCCTTGTTGGGCTCAGGCCCCGGAGGGTGGATGTTTGGTATTTAGTAATACTCACAGTAATCTGGGACTCTCTTTTTGCAGACCTTGAATATTTTCCCCCCTCAGGGAAAACTGGAATCTCAAGAGTAAAATGAATCATCTACTCGGTTAATTAGCTAGGACATAACAAAATTCTCGGGAGGATCATCCCATCTGAGAATTTCTATAATGTATGCTTGTTTTTGCAGAGTCTATCTCTTCTCATTTTGTAGCCTGCTTGTCCTCTGGCTCATGCCTCACAGACAAGACAAAATTGTCAAGTAGGCAATTTCTCTTTCCTGTACCTTTCTGTCTTAAACTGCTCTTGCTCTGCCTCATAACTTCTGATACTCACAGGTGTCCTGAGGCACTGAGTCCTCTCAGGTTGTCCCAGTTCTTGCATTTGCCTGCTCCATCAATTTCTCACCCACCCAGATTTACGTCCTCTGCACAGCTTTATTCTCATTGCCTTGTACCAGGCTTGGTGCTGTAATTGGCAATCAGTGTACATGCCAGTATCCTGATAAAGAAGTAACAGCCCAAAATAATTTATACCCTTTTCTAATGGACATACACTATATCTTTGAACATTGTCCCACTTTCCTTTGAGCAATTCATTTGGTCCCCATTTCAGCCATCTAATTTCTTCAAGAATGACTTCACCCTTAGGCTCAAAGAGAAAGCCTAATTAGTTCAAGTCAGAGATTCATTCTTGAGACACTCTGATTGGAGCATGGACAGGGATGTAGCCTATTAAGAGGTCAAAGGTGCAAGATGTTTGTCTGTGTTTCTACAAAGATGATTTCCCCCTCTTCCACTGGAGCTATGAAGTGGGCTCCTTGATCTTCCTCATGTGGTGCGGGAAAGTGAAGTCTGAAACTCTGGCCACTGTGTTATATTCACAAAGGGAGAGCAGGGATCTTTGGGGGCTCTGAGGGATGGTGGAAACTGAAGCAGGTCTCCTGGAAGTCAGAGCAGACAGATGGAGCCACCTGGATCCTCGGTGAAATCATCTGAACTGCTGGATCTACTTTTGCCTTTAGCCATTATGTCTCTAGACTTTTAATTACCTAGATTTATAAATCTTTATTGTTTAGGTCCGAGTCTTTTTCAGTCTAAAAAGGGAGCATTTTGGAAGATACTCTGTTGTAAGTTTTAAACCTTTACTGGAGTATAGCAAAGTGGTAACTCAGAAGTTCATGTTTAGTGATGGCATTGTGGCAGACTTTGTAGCATCCCTCAGCTCATAATATATATGCCATGGAAAAGGTTAGCCCTAATCATACACAAGCAGTGAGTCCTAAAAAGCGTGTGTCAGTCAGACCCTACACACAAGTAGACATTCACATTCTACTAAACATCTCTTTGAGAAGACCCTAAGTCATATTGCATTCTGACCTCTGAAGCCATCCTAGGCATAGTTCTGTGGTACCCATATTACCCACAGCCAGATGGTTCACATCAGCATGGAGTAGTGGAGACAGATTTTGGAGAGAAGGTTTGAATTCTGTCACTTGCTGTGTTGTCTAATCCCTCCTGAAAGTTCATTACCACATTTTTATAAAGGGATCTTCAGATTTCACTTTCTTAGTTCCTACTCAATCACCTTCGACTTGGCTGGTGACATAGCAAACACTTAATAAATACTTTGTAGATTAGTTATTTTACACTTGTTTAATGCCTTCCTTAGAAGTACTTCCAGTTGAGATTACTTCTACAAATCACATAATGCAAGATAAAATGCCCTATATATCTGTCAGTTTTCTCTAAGACAGTTTTCTAAGTACTATATGCGCTCAGTTCATGGACTGGATATTCATTTGCTGGAAAAATAGAAATCACCCCATTAGTCATACCTCTGAAAATTTCACATTTTACATTCTAAGTTTTGTGGTGGATGATGTTGAAAGCCTTATTTCTTGTTGGTTATTGTATCCCTACAACTGTGTATTGCTGTGGATATTTTGTGATCTTGGATCGAAGGGAAATGATGATGCTCCATTTTTTATCTCTTTGAGTGAAGCACAGAAAGAACTTAAATAGGAGACACTGCTTAATTAGCACGTTGGTGATTTATATTACCCAGTGTGAAATTTCCACTGGCACCAGAAAAAAAGGCTTGAAACAAAAGACATCTTTTGTATTTTAAGTGTTTTTTTCCTTTTATTTAGAATTCACAGCCTTCTCTCTATGTCTGTAATCTGTAAAACCCACAGCATAACATCATTGTCTCAAAGTTATTGTGTTTTACAATATCAAGTGAAGGTACACAGCTGCTTACTGATTAATCTCTGAGGACAAATGTCCCTGTGCCATTTTAGGCAGAGGTTTATACCTTGATTTACGTAACGCAGGAGCTCTTAAACATCCTAGGGTTTTAGAACCTGAAGGGACTGCCAAATTTTCTGAAAACTTTTTTATTCCTTGATTGATTTTTAGAGAGAGAAGAAGAGAGGGGAGAGAGAGAGAGGAGACATCGAGTTGTTGTTCCACTTATTTATGCCTTCATTGCTTCTTGTATGTGCCCTGACCTGGGATAGAACGCGTATCATAGGGGACGGCACTCTAACCTAACCAACTGAGCTGCCTGGCCGAGGCCACAATTTTCTAATTGTACCTTCACTATATATTGATTGACAAAATCCCTAATGAAATGATTAGAAAACTTTTACACTGATTTATATTTTATTTGGCATACTATGAAGGTATCATAAAATATTTGCATGTCTCTGTGTTAGACTGAATAAATTATTCCCTTTATAGATTATGTATACCAAACACATCTCTTTTAATTACCAAAAACTTAACAGAAACTGGTTTCAGTTACACAAACCTTAACAAAAATAAGGGAAATTATTTGATCAAGGGACTGAAAAGTCCAAGTTCTTTAAACAAACTGGACTCAGAGGCTGAAAGAGATCTACTTCTTCTCCATCTCTTGGCTCTGTTTTCTGTGCATTTTCTTCAACTCCAAGACTTAATCCTTGTGATGGTTTCTAGCAGATCTAGGCTTATATCCTTGAAGTTCTAGATCAGAGGGAAGAGAACAATGTTCTCCATGTTTGGTTTAGTTCTGATTAGAGTGAGTCAGGAGTCCATCCTTGGACCAATTACTGTGACTTCAGTTTTGGAAAGTATTGATTGATAAGAAATAGGTCTTGTGCCCGTACTTGGATTCAGAAGATGGGCAGTCTCATCTAAATTATGTGCACTGAGTATGGGCATCACAGTTTCTCCAGAAAAACTGAGGTGTTCTTACAAGGGTTTGGTGAAGAGATACAAGATGGGCAACACTAATGTGCCCAGGAGAAACTCACCAGTGGCTTCTCAGATACTTTGAGGGGGACTGTAAATATACACAGATTAGGGACACTTTGTTGGAACTCCTTCATGAGGATGTAGTCTCTGAGAAAATGAAGCACTGTGACCTAGAATCACAGTTAAAAACCTAGAGCCAGCCTAACCCCATTCTAAGGCCCTTCCTTCAGACTAGGACATTTCTGAGGTTTACAGTATGAAGGATTTTAAAATTAGTCAATTTTTATAGTGATATTTTTACACAGTTTCAAAAATTTGGAAAGCCCCCAAAAGCAAGTGAATATAACTTTATGAGAGAACTACTAAAACTTTCTCTGTAGAATTGTTTTGAATTTAATTCTGTAAAAGGAGAATATATAAGCTCCATTTAATTATTCTCTTATGATGACTTTTATGTAGGAAAATTTCACTGGAATATTTTCACAATTTAAATTGTATTCATGGATAGCCATCTTTGCAAATTCCTCAATGTGTTATTACTAGAATTACATTCCTATTGCATGAACACATTAGGGTTAGGGTAAGGGGCTTTTCAGATTTTCTTAGAATGCTTCAGTCTACTTTCTTTTACTGACTGGTTGTCTCTCTTCCATGTGGAAGGTTCCCAAAGGTTTACCAGCATGAGTGCTCTTGGAAGAGTCCTCTTCACATTTTCACTACACGGTTTGCTGGCCCAGGAATCGTGGCTTAGTCTTGACCTCTTCCTGCCATCTTCAGTCCAGACCATGGGCAGGCTGCTCACCCCAGGGCCTCTTGCTGCAGGGTCCCCTCATTACTGAGTGACTCTTGTGGAGCTGCTTTACTCCATCTATCTTCTGACATCTGGTCGACCCATAGGATTTGCCTATATCCTTCCATGGGAATCTGCATGAGGGCAGGCAGCCCCCAAACCACTGTCTGTCTTACCTCTGCCATCTGGCTGCTGCCCTGTGTTCCACATCTTTGCAACACTGAGAACTCTGAGGTTCCTGTCAGTCATCCCTTCAGAAAGAAATGATCATCAGCCCCTGACTTAGCAGATGGGGGAAGGACATGGTGTCTCCTCAGTACTACAGAAGGGGATGGCAGAGAGGTCCAAAGGGAAGGATGTTTGCTGCTCCACCAGCTGTCATAAGGTGCCCTCTCTCTCTTCCTGCTTCCACTCATACTGACTGGGTTGGACGGAGGTGTTGATAGTGATTGTGGTGGTGGGTGATAAACTTAGATCTTGACTGACGCAAGCTCTGTGGGAAAGTGGCTGCCTCTGATTGTTGGCTATTCTCAGAATTGCATTTGCTTCCTAGTACTGCATTCTTCTCACATCAGCCAAGTCAGAAAATAATGTCATGTCTTTGCTCAAAACACTCTAATGGCTTTCCAGCTCACTCAGAAGAAGATCCAAGTTCTTGCTCTGTCCTAAAAGACCCCTACCCAATCTGGCCCCACTCCCCACTCACTCATGCCCTAACCCTGTTCTTCTGTTCTAAATCTAGCCTGAGCTTCTCATTGCTCCTGAACATGTCAGAATGCTTTTACTGGAGAGCCTTTACACACCATTTCCTCTGCCTAGAACAGTCTTATTGTGCATTCTCAGGATCTTCTCCCTTTCTTTAGTAAATCTTGTCCAAATGTCACTTTATCAGTGAGGCCTTCCTTGACAATTCTATATAAAATAGCATCTTCTGACAATCTCAACCCTTAGCCTGATTTTCTTTTTCATTATATCATCTTTCACCACCTGATATATACATGTCTATACTTCTTTATTACCACTCCCACCCAGGGGCTTTCTCGGCTTGGTTCACTGCTACAACCCTGTATCCAGCGCAGAGCCTGGATGGTAGCTCTCAGTAAACATTTGTTGACTTAGTAAGTGAATGACTGATGCATTAATTAGGGTATATATGGTAAATTTGAAACAAAACAAA
The DNA here is from genome assembly GCA_004027475.1 of Anoura caudifer. Classification (NCBI taxonomy): domain Eukaryota; kingdom Metazoa; phylum Chordata; class Mammalia; order Chiroptera; family Phyllostomidae; genus Anoura; species Anoura caudifer. Next base: position 568,814 of record PVKU01000094.1, on the reverse strand, counting down.
GAAACTTACTTTGAAGTTTTAGTTGAGTAGTTTTAACAGAATGCAAATTTCAAATTCCCAGCAGAAAAGCCAGCTCCTCTCTTAATTTTGACACGATAGTTTTGACTGTTTCTATTTTTGTGAAGAATAACCAGGTACCTGCACAAATGCTGAGAGGCCCCATGGGCATTTGGCACTGCACATTCATCTCTTCTTTGCCAGTGGGGAAAGTTTTACATTCCACATTTACTCCCACACTCATGTGATGGCAGCTACAAGACCAGACTAGGGAACTGATAAAGTCTCTTTTTGCCTTAAACTGAATACACTACATGTTTTTTCCCCTCCATTTCACTCTATATGCATTGACAGCAGACATTGTTCCTTGTCTCTGCATCTATATTGTTCATCTGCTCATAAGTTGCAGATGAGGCTACGGTGGTACATATTTTGGAAGACTGGCCTTAACCATAGTTTTCAAATGTGAGCTCATGGTGGATGCAGAGGTTGCTAAGTTAGGAATATGACTCAGGTAGAGTGGGTGGTGTAGTTGTTCTTCAGACTAGGGGTCTCCTTGAGGCCATTTGCATCTTCAGAGCAATGTGAAGTTCAGGGCTGAAGACCATCAAAGATGGCCTCTCTCTCTTAAGTAGATTTGCTGAAGTGATTTTATAGGAAGTCTCTGAAGCTATTGACAGGGAACAAAGGGATGGGGGTCCTTCTTTTTCTTTTTTTTATATTATATCCCAAGACCTATTTATTTTATAACTGGTAGTTTATACCTCTTGACTCCCTTTCCTCAATAGGCCACTCCTCAACCCCCTTCCCCTATGGCAACCACTATTCCTTTTTCTGTATTTTTGAGCTTAGTTTTGTTAGGTTTGTTTGTTTGATTGTCTTTTAGATTCCACATATAAGTGAGATCTAACAGGATTTGTTTTTCCCTGTCTGATTTATTTCACTTACCATAATACCCTCAAGGTCCATCATGTTCTCATAAATGGCAAGATTTTTCTTCTTTATGGCTAAGTAGTATTCCACTATATATATGTATACACATCCCCCTATGTCTTCCTTGTCCATTCATGTATCACTGAACAATTAGGTTGTTCCTTATCTTAGCTAATATAAATAATGTTGTGATAAATATCAGGACACATATATCTTTTCAAATTAACATTTTTTTGAGTAAATACCAAGAAGTTGAATTGCTAGGTCATATTGGTGTCCTATTTTTTAATTTTTTGAGAAACTTCCACACTGTTTTCTATAATAGCTGCACCAGTTTATATTCCCACCTACAGTGCATTAGGGTTCCCTTTTCTCTATATCCTCAGCAACACTTATTTCTTGTTCTTTTTGGTCATAGCCATTCTGATAGATGTGAGGTGATATCGGGTGATATCATCTGGTGTCTATTAGCTGGGAGGTTTGGGTTACCATTTGAGGATTAGTGATGTTGAACATCTTTTCATGTGCCTATTGGCTCTCTGTATGTCTTCTTTTGAAACTCCTTATGAGATATACGATTTGCAAATATTTTCTCATCTTCACTAGTTTGCCTGTACATTTTGCCGATGGTTTGCTTTGCTGTGCAGAAGCTTTATAGTTTGATGTAGTCCCATTAGCTTATTTTTCTTTGCTACTGTTGCTTTTGATTTTAGAGGCAAACAAAGAAATCATCACTAAGACTGATGTCAAGGAGATCACCACCTATGTTTTCTTCTAGGAGTTTTATGGCTTCAGGTCTTACATTCAAGTGTTTAATGCATTTTGAGTTATTTTTTAGATATGATATAAGATAATAATCTAGTTTCATTCTTTGTATGTGACTGTCCAGATATACCAATGTTATTTATTGAAGAGACTGTTCTTTATCCATTATATTCTTGACTTCTTTGTCATAAATTAATTGATTTATAAAATTGATTTAATTTTTTTTTTAAATTTTATTGTTCAAGTACAGTTGTCTGCCTTTTTCCCCTTCTCTCCCTCCCACCCCAGCCATCCTCACTCCCACCCCTGATTCCACCCCCCTTGGTTTTGTCCATGTTTCCTTTACAGTTGTCCCTTGATCCTTTTAATATATTGTTGAATTTGGTTTGCTAAGATTTTTTGAAAATTTTTGCATCTACATTTATCAGGGATATTAGCCTATAACTTACTGTGGTATCCTTGTCTGATTTTATTATCAGGGTAATGCTGGCCTCATAAAATGGGTTTGGAAACATTTCCTTCTCTTCAATATTTTGTAAACATTTAAGAAGGATGGGTATTAAATCTTTGAATATTTTTTAGCAGTTACCAGTGAAGCTGTCTGGTTCTGCAATTTTGGGAGACTTTTTGGGAGGTTTTGTTTACTGATTCCATCTCCTTACTCATATTTGGTCTATTCAGATTTTCTATTTCTTTATTATGGATGCTTAGAAGATTGTATGCAAAGCCTTTTTAATAAACATTTCTCATAATTTTTCAAGTCTCATTCTTGGCATAAGATTTAGTCCACTTTTGCCAAAAATTGATAGTTAAACTTGTCTGTTTCCAGTAGAATTATTTGTGGATAGATACACACACACACACACACACACACACACACACACACACACAAATATACACACACAGCAGGCCCTTGAATATGTCATTTTGTTATAATGTTGATGAGGTGCCATAGGGACTTAACTTTTGTTTATATCAATTAGCCTATGATAAAATTGGTTTCATTATGTGTCAGTTTGCTTCAAGTGTTGAGGACTTACTAAATATCTATCTGTACTTACATCTATCTTTTTATATCTATATTTGGTTTGTTTTTGTTTTTCTGTTCTTAATTTATATAGGTTGGTAGAAAGGATTCCATGGCTAGATTCATAGAGTGTTTCCACTGAGTACATTTCCAGCACGGAACAGAAAACAAACAACCCCACTTAAAAGAACAAAGTTTGTTTAGAAATATAATTAACCTGTTTTGAGCATGATAAATGTCATAATTTTCAAAGGTTTGTTATAGAATTGATTTCTTTTTGTGTGTTTCTGGTGGTTTAATTTGATTGACGTAGCAAAATACTATTATTTGATTTGGGAGAGGTTATTTTAATACACAGAGCTGTAGGTGTAAATTTTATTTGCGTTAATAATGTTGAATAAACAGCATTGATGTGTTGGTTTTATTTCTGGCTACTGTGCTATTACATAATTTGATTGTCCCATGTTCAGACATGGATTTAAATCGTTATGTAGCTGGCAATTACTCACATTGTATTTGCTTCTGCTGGTGGAATCAGGAAAATTATCACACTTAAGAAAGGAAGTTATTTCAGGATTTTCTTCTCTTTTTTTAAAAGTAAAACATTATTTCCATAGAAACTTGATAATAAAGAGTAATTTAACTCTTTTCCTAGGTCTGTCTGAATGATGCATCTGAAGGTATACAGTTCTGACTTTATCATTCAACTGGTACATACACTTAACAAAAGATGTGACTTTTTCTCATTTGTCCTTTAAACAAATCAACATATTATTTTTTATGCTTTTAAAATAGATTAAATATTAATAATTGTCTATTTACCATATTATGACATTATTATTTTCAATATTTACCTTAACTAAAAATATTCATCAAGTACTCACACCCATAAAATGGTTAATAATATTGCACAAATACCATATTTTTTCATGTATACTACGCTAAACTTAAAATTTTGTACACCATAAAACTATTTGATAAAGTTGGCATAATTTTAGTGATAATTATAGTAATTCAGGTGGAACTTCAATTTGCTTTTCAGTGCATTCTACCTTTTTGGGCTAATTTGATCCAACTCTAGTGGATTAAGACTATGAAGACTTTACTATTCACCTACTTTAACTTTGTTATGAAACCCTCATAAAATAAACTACCCATGGTCATGTGCATAAGGTCCTGTCTTGGTTTATTTTACCACTATTGTATTCTATGGATCTAACTGTATATTCGTCTAATTTGACAACAAAATATGAATGGAGGTTAAATTGTTTGAGATCTATTCTTAAAGAACTAAGTATTGTTGGGTAGTGAAGCTAACTCACCAGTAGTCATGCCCGTTTTCATCAGCAATGGCAGAAATTTCCTCAAGGGTATCAGCCCACACACAAATGTCTACTGAGTGCTTGGATGCCACTGGAAGGCATGAAGGTACATGAAACATGTCTTCAAGAAGCATAAAATTAAATTGATGAGATCATTGATGCTCAGGTATATGCAGTGTCACGTAGTGACATGACAATACAAACAAACAATAAAGGGCATATTAGTTGCCACATGAGGGGTATAGTGGACATCACAGATGCCCTGGGTACATTTATTTATTCAAACCCAAGTACATTTAATCTTCCTCCTCAGACTTATTTGTAAAAAATTCCTTGGACTAAGGTGCTTTGTTCCACATAAAGAGGCTAGGGAAGTAAGTGATACTAGCTAACATTATTGAATAGTGCCTACATGCTGGACATTGGTGTATTACTTGATTGAGACCCCCAAGTCCTATGATCTTCCTTTCACTGGTGAGGAAACTGAGGACAGAATAACTTGCTAAAGGCCACATGGCTGCTAAATACCAGGGCTGGGGTCTGAATCCAGGCAGCCCAGGCTTAGAGCTGAGGCTGGACCACTGCCCCATCCTGCTTTTTCTAGCACATCCGGTTCTGAAATGCTTCAGAGAAGGGCATCTGGCCTGGGAATGCCAGCTTCTCACTATGGGTTTCCTTTTCCAGGGCTCCAATTAGTACACAGAGAGCTCATTTACTAAACGGGCTCTGAGTAATTGGCTAATGGCCTTTGGTGAGTAGTGTCCTCGGGAGGGCCATTTCCACAGCCTGACACATTGGGCAGTCAAGCCCACAGTTGTTTATCCTGCTCCAGGATGACACAGCCCAGCACACAAAGGCTGCTAGCAAACATTTCCTTACTAAAACTCAAAGCCAAGGGAGTCCAACTCATTTTCACCAGGGGCCACTTCAGTCCCTTGGTTGCCTTCAAAGGGTCGAATGTAATTTTAGGACTGTATAAATGTAACTACTCCTTAACTAGAGGCAAGGAGCTGGGCACTGCTGCCGGATTCAGCCTGCGGTCCTTGTGTTTGCCACCTGTGCTCTAAGTGGAGAACTGAGCCTGGTGCTGGCTTTCAAGAGGCAACCCCAGCATCTTCACTTGCACACCGAAGGGACTGGGGTGAGGTGGGGGAACAGCTCCCATCTTTTATACATGGGTTAAAGCGATGAGGGCTATGGTCTGCATCTTTGCTTAGCTCGTGAGCTCTGAAAGAACTGTGATTCTGGTATGTAACACAAAGATATACTTTCGTTTGCGGTGGCACCAGACCCTCCCCACAGGGGAAGTGATGACAGGGCCATTTTTTGCCCCAACTGGTACAGCTTATTGCTGGCAACTCTCAGTGCATTTGTTTCCATTATAAGATGGAGATAATAATACCTACTATGCAGGGTTGTTGTGAGGATAGAGCTGATAAATATAAAGCTCTTATAAGAGGATATGGACATTCAGCACACATTAACCATTATCATTATTACTTTGCTACTATTATTCTGTGTATCAGACTATGTAGGGGAAATGAAATGAGATTAGGAAAGGTTCCACTTCTAGTTCTTCCCTCTCCTACTTGTGGGGCTTAAACGAGTCACTTCATCTCTCTACTCAATGGTCCCATGTGAGATGAGGATGACACCCACTTCATAGGGGTGTTGAAAGAAATAATAAAACAATATCTTTCAGTTTCATGGGTAAATTTTAAAACCTCATGTTTATTGTCATCATGAATTGCCCTAACCAGATCCTTCTATTAAATTCTCTTTCTTATTAAACCAGTTAATACAGCTATAAAACTGAAGTCATCATAAACTCTTCCAATTTGTGGCCTGTAAGATTTGATTATTTTCCTTCATATTTTTAGTATCTGGCCCCTCCCACTGCAGTTTCCTTAAGTACCAGGCTTCAGCAGCCTCCTCCCAGGCCTCTGCACCTCTAGTCTCTGAGCCTGCTGGCAGGATGATGGTGCTAAAGTGCAAATTCGGTCTTCTCATTCCCTTACTTAAACCTCCCTAGTGGATTCTCATCGCCTTCAGCATAAAATTCCAATTTCTTAGCATGACAAGCAAGGTCCTCCCATGACACAGCTTTTTACACACTTTTTACGCACCTCCCCAGGGTCTTTCTTGCCCTTTTGCCTTTATCGATGCCTTGTGTCACACCAAATTAGATGTAGTTCCCAGAACATGTCCTTGTCTTTTCTTGTGCTTTCTGGCCTTTTACTCCTCATTACCTTCTACCTGCCCTTCAAGATTATTTTAGTGTCACCTACTGTAAAGCAGCCCCATCTGCCATCCTCCTTCCCTAAGATTCACTGGGCTGGAGTCTCCCTCTGTGGCTCACAACACCCAGTGTTTGTCCTGATCACACTGTATCATAACTACTCTTTCATGTGTCTTTCTTCCTTGTCAGATAGAGGAAGCTTTGGGGATTAGAATCATGTTCACCTTGTGTGTGTATTCCCAGTGTTTTAAAACAAAAACAATAAATGTTGATTGAATGAAAGAATAAATATTGTACTCAATGAAATGGCAATGTTGTCATCCGTCAAGTATCACCTCCAAGTTGCCAATCCATTCCACTCTACAAGAGGCTTATGAGAGACCGTGCTTGAGATGCACTATCCAATGCATGACCTTAGGCATATGACATAGTCTCCCAATGTCTCATTTTTCTCATCTTGTAAAATGGCAATAAGAGTTTTCACCTTACAGGATTGTTAGATATATGCATATCTATGCATTTAAATATGCATATAAAACAGTGCTTGGTATCCAGTAAACACTCAGTGAATGTGAATTACTATTCTCTTATTAGCTCCAAAATGGGAGTGAATTCACCTTGTCCTTTATTCAGGAATGTTGCTTTTGGAGGTGGACAAAGAAAGATTGAATGAAAGAGGTGGTCTGTAAATTTCTTTAATTTCAGTAAAGTAGCTCATAAAAGAGTGGATTTATGAAAATCCAAGCAAAGCCACAATTTATCAAGAAAAACAATAGAATTCTAAAACTTGTAGCAACCTGGCATAAGCCAAAGAAAACAAAAATCTTTGTTATTTTTCTGCCTTGCAGTTCATAGTAAAATATAAGGTTTTCAACTCCCACACATATTCCCTGCTCCATTTCCCTTCACTTGATGCCTTTTAGAATATTTTTGTTTTTTTTAAATACTGAATCAGAAACGATTAACTGATATATGAGAGACAGCGCAGTCAAACAGAGAGACACTGGTTGGATATGCTCCCGTCAGTCACATGCTCAGTGTCAGGCACTTGTCCAGAATTTCTCCGACACTCATCTGCTATGGCCACCTATACAGCTGTGATCACAGTCTTTCAAAGGATAAATGCGATGGAGAAAAAAATCGCTGTTCTTTACCTCCTAAGCAGGGGTGTGAACTCCCATGGAGATGAATCGGGAAAAGGGCATGACAGGGTCTTGGAAAGAGTATGGGGATAGACACCTGGGTTTCAATTCTTTCTCCATTACCTGTTCTTTTTTTAAATTGCTTTGAACACATTTACTTCCTCTGAACTTCATTTTTTTGTGTCCATATAATGGACATAATACCATCAATTTTTAAGGGTTGATGTGAACAACATGATTTTTTATCAATAATTTATAGCTGTGCCTTTTTTTTTAATGTACCTGGGCAATGTTATGTGCCATCTTTTGGTAACATCTCTACCTTTCAAGTCTGAAAAGACTTGAAAGATGCTCTAGTTACACACTTGTGAGCCATTGTTGGGAGCCTGGAGATAAACATGGTTTATAGATACTGTTGATCGTAGCAGGTAGATGTTTCTAGCTATCTTCCTTCCTCTTTCCTTCCCTAACCCTCTTTACCTCCTTTACTTCCTTCCTTCTTCCTTCCTCCCTCCCTCCCTTATACCCTTCCTTCCTTTTGTGCCTTCATGCACTTGTCAAATAAAAAGCCCTGGTCAAAGAAATGCATCTTCTAGTGTATTACTGAAGGTGTCTTCAGTACCTGTAGGAAGCCACAGTTATTTCTTTTGTGTGCCTCCTGGTCTGTCATGTAGTTTCATAATAAAAATCTTTATTTCTTCTACCATTATTGGTTATCCTACACTCTTCATTTTGAGGCTTGAATATAATATAATCCTTCTATGATACAATTCAAAGGCTCTTTTGAAATGGGACCATGGGCTCAAGAGCAATAAGACAGTATCTTAGCAGTTGAAACTTAGCCACTTCATCACTCTGTATAATGCTTAGGCTAAGCCATCTTACATAAAATACATTTCTAAAACCCAAAGATGTACCACTCTGCACTGTTTTGGGGTGGCGAACTAAAAGAGTTCTAAATTTCATATAGATTCTTAGAGAAGAACCCTAGAGACATTTTAGTGCCAAGAGACCTATAAGATCATCCAATTTATACCAATCACTGAATCACATGAGCAACTTTGGACACATGTGTCTGGTTCATGTATAAGCTAATTAGAGGTAGAGATAGAAATAGGACTCAGAGCCTCAAATTGAATCACTCTGTTCATGGCCTTGGAAGAGGCCATTAGCATGGACATATGGACAAAGTTCTAACTGTGGCTTGGCTTGTATCTTCTTTTACTTAGTTAGCTAGTGAACTCTTAGTTCTCTTTCAAGTTTTGATTCAAATGTCTGTTCCTCTGGAAAGCTGTCCTTGAGGGCTAAATCACACCACAGTGTCCTTTTGTTTTCCCAAACAAGTGCTTTTGGGTCTGTCTCTTCAGTGAGACTGAGCTCCCGAGGGCAGAAACTGCACACTATTTACCTCTGAACCAGCACACCTAGCCTGGAGTCTGGTCCATAATAGTAGCTCAGTGGATATTTGTTGAGTGAATAATGAATACACGAGGCCTCTCAATTACTGGAACTGGATATGGAGCCACAGAGCTCACTTGTAGAGGGAAACTTTGCTCCCCTCCTCCTCTGCCATTTCGATGGATAAAGCTCATCTGAAATTCGTGTCAAATGCTCTCCTGTCTTTGCAGGGCCGTATGATTGAATGGCTGCTTTCTTTTATGCCATAATGTTGGAGTCCCCAAAGTTTAGGAGGAGAGATATTTCATGGCCCTCACTCTCAGGTCTATAAGGAATTTTATTATCTGAATAAGTATTGATCGCAGCTTAGAAAATACTGCAAACCTGTGTAATTAAAAAGAATGAGACCAGCCATTGGTGGGCAGTGCATGGCTAAGTGTTAGAGAAGACAAATTCTTCAGGTGCCTGCAATTTTATAATTGCACTAGCTTGGGAAGCTTATTAAAGCCTTGCAGGTGCAATGTTTCATCACAGAGTAGTGAACCTTTGAAAGATATGCATAATAAACAGAGTTTGAAATATGTTTTTATTCCAGGCCATATGGTCCTGTCTGGAGCTTTCCTGGATCTTTGGGTCAGTTCACTGTTGAAAGATGGGCTTGCACGGACCCACCTCTTGGAGCAGCTGTCAGAGCCCTATCAGAACAAATCTGCTTTTGCATGATTATTTATTTTGTGTGGCTTTCTGCAACGAACCCAGCCTTGCTCAGTAGCTGAAATGTGCTGAGCAAAGTCTCTTCCCTGAACAGCTTGTGGCCATATCACCAAGCAGTGTCCTTCCTTGTCCTTAAAAAGCAGACTAGTGAGACTTGTACAGTAGGCCAGGACAGGCAGTCTGGGTGAAGTGTACCCACCTGGGCTTGAACTTGGTGCCAGCAATGTGAAAACTTACACGGTAGCATTTTAAAGAGGTGTCATTTTTCTTTCTTCTCAACTCTCTATTACTCAATTTCTTCTACCTTTTGACTCTATGCAGGTACAGTGGCTGTGGTAAACAAGCACTTGAAGTGTTTTTTTGTGGTGTTACTGTGGCGAGGATAATGCTAACGCTTGCTTCTTCTCCCTTCATCATTAACAAAAGGTGTCATTGACTCCTCTGAGAATGGCTTTTTAAGGAGCATCTAATATAATTTATTCACCATTTATTGTATATGTATAGGAATATCAGTAACTGACAAGGGACGTGATCTTGAAGTCAAGTGATGCTGGAAAAATATTCTGGCATACAAAATGAGCAATGAGCTGGTCAGATTGGCAGAAGATATTTCTTTCTCTTTATTTGGACAAGGTGAAATTTGGAGTTGAATTTTATCAACTTGGTCAAGAAAATAGTTTTGCCATCTTTAGAACTACCTTTCTCTATTCTTTTCACCCATGGGCTAAATATTCTTTTAGCCTATTCTTATATTGCTAACATTATGTTCAATATTCTGTAGTTATTTGTAATTATTAATTTATTTAAGCAGTATTCATTAAACACCTGATCTTTACCGGCCACTATGCTAAGCTTTGGGAATATAAAATCATGTGCTTCTTGCCCCCATGGAGCTTAGAGTCTGGAGTACAAGGCAGGCATTGAACAAATAGTTAACTTCACATTTTATTCATCTTATGAAAGAGGAGTTAAGGGTGTTGAGTAGAGGCACATAGCAGGGAAACTTGTTCTTCTGCTTGACTACTTGACTTTGAGGTCAAGGTCTACATTAGATTCCCGTCCCCCCACGCCCCGCCATGAGAATCACTCTGCCTAAAATAATTAACTTGTGTGTAGTCGATACTTAATAAAATATTTTGTAGTTGTAAGGACGAATGAAAGAGAGAAGCTAAGAGGAAAGTGTTACTATTAGTCCATTTATTTAAGGATACAGTTTGACAAATTACAGTTCTAAAGCCTTAGAGCAAAATGACATATTTTACTTTGCCCTCACATGTAGTTATGCCAATTTTTATTCACCCATGGTTCATATTTTTCCACTGACAGAGCCATAGAATCTAGAACTTAGCCTTTTACCTGTTGAAATACAGGACCCTGCTATTTCCATCTGGGGCACTGACTACTTTCTTTGAGGGTTATTCTTAGGTAGCTAAGAATTACTAGAAATTGGCTGTTTCTAAATACAAGTGGATCAATATTCTTATGGCCTAAAAAAATGATAGCTATTCCAAATGCGTACCTCAGACCTAGGAGTAAGGTTATATGGTGGAATGTTTTCTTCTGGAGCCCTACTGTGGTAGCTAAGGGACTTCTGGGACCAAGGGATCAAGCTCAGCACCACATCCAGGGGAGTAGAGTGACATGGCTCAATAGTATTGAGAGCATCCAGAGGTCTCAGGAAAGGGGTAACACCCAAGAGGAAAACCCTAGAAAAACAGCCAAGAGTCAAATACAGGTTCTTTGAGATAGATCAGAAATCAGAGGTAAAGACTGGTAGCAGCAGCTGAGATTGTGGAGAAGCTTTTGGGAAATACCAAACAGTGGGAGGCCAGCAGAAAGTGATGGGGAATCTCAGATCTCAGTAGATGGAGAGTTGGAGTACCCAGGTTCGGACTGGAAGCAGAGGCTGGTTTCCCGTGGAATAGGGACAGCCCAGAAATGTAGTAATAGGGAATCAGGTCTTGGGTGGGGACTTGGAGTTAATGGCTTTTGAAGTCTTGGTTGTTGAGCTTGGAGATACTAGGATTCGAATACCCAGATGGGAATCAAAGGGGAAAATTCAAGAAGAGTAAGAAGCCCTGTGTGTCTGGAGAAAGGCAAGTGGATGGCAGGAAGGAAAAGACATAGGAGAGATAGGCAGATGCCTGATCACGTAGGTTGTTAAAGGTCGTATAAGGATTTGAAATTTTGCACTAAGTGAAACAAGAAACCATTGAGTGGGGCAGTTACACAGAGGAAGGACATAGCTGAAATATTTTTTCAAAGATTTACACTTTCTAGCTACATTGTGTACAAGGATTGTGGCAGAGAGACCAATAAGGAAGTTGTGCTAGTTTAGAGAGATAGAAGAGCGGATAGAGGCAGAGCCAGCTACAGAAGGGCAGGGAATAGGGTAAGGAAAAGGGAGAATCAAGCATGACTTACTTGTAGGTATCTGTTCTGAAGAGCTGGTTGGATGGTGCCATTTACTGGGACTAGAAAAGCTAGAGTAGGGGCAGGTTTGAGGAATGGGTTGGAAACCAAGAGTTCTGTTTTGTACACAAATTTTATTTGCTTATTTAAAAATTTATAATTAAAATTTTAAGTGTTAAGTTTAATTTTTAAAATTTCAAAATTAAAATACCTTTTAAGATATTTAAGTGAACTCTACCATTGTAACCATTTTCAAGTGTACAAGCCAGTGGAAGTAAGTACATTCCCTTTGTGGTACAGCCATAACCTCTACCCATGTCAGAACTTTTTCATCTGCCCTAGACTGAAACTTGGTACCCATTTAAATCCCCCTCTATCCCTGAGAACTGTGATTGTACTTTCTGTGTCTGTGAATTTGACATTCTAGGTAATGTAAATAAGTGGGACCATAGAATATGTGTTTTATGTGTTTGGCTTATTTCACTTAGCATAGTATCTTCAAGGTTCACTTATTTTTTAAAATTATCAAAATGTTATTCTTCTTTAATACTGCATAATAAGTATCCCATTGCAGCTATACACCACATTTTGTTTTTCCATTCATCCAATGAGGGACATGTGGGTCATTGCTGTCTTTTGGCTATTGTGAATAATGCTGCATTAAACATTAGTGTATAAATAGGCATGTTAAATTTTAAATATCATTTACACCTAAAAAGAAGAATTCATATAATTAGTTATTTGTAGATTTTTGTAGGCTATGGAAATGCCAGAACTGAAGATAAAAAAATTTTTGAGTCATCATAGAGTATTTGACTAGAAAACTCATGACCCAAATTTTGCCATAGCTGAGGCATATCTATAGCAACCCCTCACCTCCAGCGGAGATATATACACTAAAAAGACAAAAGACGTAAAATAACACTTGACTTTTAGTTGAGTCTTCGGTCCTCACATTGTCTCCAGAAGTCTAGTGAGCTAGTCTAAACCACATGGCATTTTATTTATTTATTTATTTATTTATTTATTTATTTATTTATTTGCCTAGATTAGAAACAAGCTAGAATTAGTCTAAATTCCAGAGTTAAAACAGGCTGAAAAATCCACAGTTTCCCCTAAATTCAGTTTAGGAGTTCTGAACTTACCTTTCTAATAAAATAAAAAGTCATACCAGTAGACTGAGTCCCAGCAAATGGAACCGGAACAACAGATAGCAGCCCACTAAGCCCACCTCTGACCTAGGCCTAACCAAATCAAGAGGCTTTGGGCCTGTTGACAAATAAGGAAAAGAGAAACTTTAAACAAAGCGTGAGCATTGGCTCAAAGGGGGAGAGACTGTGCCATCTTACCACTGACTTCAGGACTGAATGAAAAAGAAACCCCAACCCCTTTCTGCTATAACTGAATAATCTGATCCCCCTTAAAACTATCACCCCAGGAAAACTTGGTGGAATTACTGTCCTCTAAATGAATACTACTCTTTCTATCAGGGGACAAGTTTCTGGTTTTGATCCTGAATTTTTCCTAGGGAGATGTAAGAGGATTAGAGAAGGTGAGGAGGAGCCTTGAGAGTTTTCCCTACACTGGAATGCCCAGATTTTGCCCTTAGGGAATTGATGTTACTGGTGCTTCCCTCACCGCCACCCACTTTACACCCTCCATGTGGTCTTGATGTGTGCTTTCCATGGTGGCTTTGACCCTTTGGTGTTGCCCTCAGTCATGGATTTCCAGTCTTTCTAGGTTTGTAATCTTGCCATGTTATTCTGATATAAGGATTGTGAACTTTGGAATCAGGCAGCCATAGGATTCATTTCCAAATGCTCCTCTTGTAATGTGTGACTTTGGTCAGATTGTATCTACAAAAAGTGTCACCTGTGATTGTATCAGGTCAAGGACATAGGACATTTCTGGCCCTCCTTCTCAAGATCTCTTTTCAGCTTATCTACTTATCTTCAAATGATGGAATACCATAAGACTTCCACAAAGGTCTTGTTTTCTTATTCTATAAATTCTGTTCAACAACTATAACTTCAATTCCCATCTTTACATGATAACTCCAAAGTTTACATTTCCATCTCAGACCCTAGTTTGTGCTCTTTACTAATTCATTCAGCTGTTCACCTCTCCATTTGGAGGTCAAAAATGGCACCTGAAAGTCATCATAGCCAAAGCTTGATTTATTATCTTCCATGCCTTCCCCCCCAACTTGTCTATATTGTTTTCTATGCCAGAGACTTACATACCATCTATTAAATTGTGGTAAATTTGCTACCTTATCTCCTTCACCAGTGAAATGTTCAATCCTGTTGATTTTATCTGAGTATCTGTGGAATCTCTGGTTCTCTCTGTCTTCACTTACGCCACCACCCCGGATGATCACCCACCCTCTCCCTTGTGCTTACTGCAATCACTCCTCAGTGCTTTCTCAGATTCCATTCTTGCCATACTTAGATCTATTCTCCACAGAGGTCACAGTAATCTTCTAAAAATGCAGATTAGCTAAAGTCACTCTCTTGCTGAAACTCCTTCAATGACATTTCATTGCTGTTAAGATAAAGATCATAATCCTTAAAATTCATAGAAGGATCTACAGTCTCAGCCCTTGGCTTGTGGTCTTCTCCTGATAATTTGTTTTTTACCTCCAGATTTTTTTGTGTGATATAATTGGCATATAACATTGTGCAAGTTCCACAGTCAGTCCCCGCCCCATTGTCCATGTCAATGGGCCCTTCATATATGTTCTTTGACTAATACTTTCACATTGTTTCAAACAACTGGGGGCAGGAGGGTGGGAGGAGCAAAGGAGGAAATAATTAGAACAACTGTAAAACATAAAAATAAAAAAATTATGTAAGTTTAAGGTGTACATTTGTTGATTTGCTATACTTACATATTGAAAATGATTCCCACCATAGCATTAGCTAACACCCTCCACCCCCTGACATAATTACCATTTATTTCTTGTGGTGAGAACATTTAAGATCTAGTTTCAGCAATTCTCAAGTTCATAATACAGAATTGTTAACTTTAATCACCATACTGTACATAGATTCCCCCAAACTTATCCATCCAAAAGCTGAAAGTTTGCACCCTTTGAGCTACATCCCCCTTTTTCCCCCACCCCCAGGCCTTGGTACCCACCATTCTACACTCTGTTTCTGCAAATTCCTGATAATTCTTTATGATCCATTGAACTATCTTCTTTAAGCTCCTTACATGTGCTGTGAACTTTCCCATGCCTGGTCTTTCACTCATGCCGTTCTTTTTCTTGGAATCCTCTTGCCCTTCTTCAGATAGTGAAGAAAACATCTGTCATATTTTCCAGCTGTCTAGCACTTGTTGACTATACTTGCTACATTTGAGGAATGTCCAGATTTGGGAGCTTCATGTAGGCAAGGATGACATTCTCCAAGTTTCTTTGGAGCAAGAATACAGACATATGAGCCAATCTCTGCCAATCAGACTTCTCATGTGAGAATTTAATTTGAAAGTGAACAGCTTGAGAAAGACAGAACCTACTGTGCTATTGAGTATGGCAGCAGAGCACCCAGCGCTTGAGAATGACAGTGGTTGCCATGTCTAGTTTCTGGTGCAGAAGTAGCCGAGATGCTGGTGGCTGCTGTGGTTGCAGGAAAGGTGGGTGTTGGCAGCACTGTGAGCCATAGGACCTAGTGCTCATTGGGTTATTAGCAAGTAAGGCAGTTTCTTCCACCCACCAGTTCTGTGGTGTGCTTTTGGGTATGGTTCCTGAAAGCTTTGTTTGAGCCTGTTCTTCACCTTGACCCCTTCTATGCTTCATCAGCCAAGGTCAGCTTCTGTTACTTCCTAAGAAAGAACTCTGGCTAATAGGTGTAGAGGATTCCAACTAATTCTTGAGCTCTCAGCTCTAGTTCATCCAGGAAACTGCCCCATTCACCCCATTCTCCCACCTTTGCTGATTCAGATACACCTTCCACTGCAGCATGCTGTCAAGACTCGGTAGCGTCATGGCTTGTCCTGCAGCCTCTCTTGTTCACCTACCTGGGTTCCAATGTCTCAATTCTCCTGCATACTTGGTAGGTAAATTTTATCAAGGTTACCTCACTTCTCTGTGCATCAATTCCCTTTTCTGTAAAATGGGGACAATGATACAATTTATCTAACTCATAGGTTTAGTGTCAAGATCAAATGGGCAAATGCATACATGAAACCCTTCAACTGGTACCTAGGTGCTCAGTAAATGTTAGTGAATTTTTTTTCTCCCGGTTTCCACTTCTTTTCTTTCATTAAGCCATGCACAGATAGTCATTAAAGGCTCACAGGATGGTAATTGGATGAAGATATATCTTTGGCTGTGGCTGTTAAGCTCTATAAAAGCAGGGGCTCTTTAATTTTCCTACCATTATATTCCCAATTCCTAGCACAATATATATTTATTTGATAAACATAGGGTGGTTGTTATGTAGGATCCCAGAAACCTTGAGAGATGCCTTCCCCACTGCTGACAGCTCTAAGCAGAGGAGATTCAGCAGTGCCCGAGTTCCTGGCAGCCCCGCCCTGCGTCCCTTTTCCTGAATGATTTATTTGTCGTGACCCACAACTGACCCATTCCCACAGAGCACAAACCCTGCCCCAGATGCTACACTTTCCCCTGATGCCCTGATTTCTCTGGTTCTCAGCATTGAGCATTTTATGCTGACTACACCCTCTGAAAGCTGTTGGAAGCCAGATGGGAGGAGGAGATAAAACAGGGTTCATTCATTGACCTCCTAGACTTTGAGAGAAATTAAAACAACAGTAACAGCAAGTGGTGCATATCAAGTGCTCACTATAAACTACGTATTACTCATTAAGTTTTACATGTATTAATTTATTTAATACCCACCACAATCCTAGGGAGAAGATACTAAGACCTTCATTTTATAGAAGAGGTAAGTAAGTTGCAGAGGAAAAAGGGAGGAAGGCAGGAAGGCAGGCAGGCAGGCAGGCAGGAAGGCAGGAAGGCAGGAAGGCAGGAAGGAAGGAAGGAAGGAAGGAAGGAAGGAAGGAAGGAAGGGAAGAAAAGGGGAAAGGAGGAAGCTTTCCTGATGGAAGAGAGCTTCCTTTGCTGAGAACTTTGGTTTCCATAAGAACTTCTCCCCTGCAGCAGAAATAGTTGTAAAAGTAATATTGGTGGGGAAATATAACATGACACTGAATATATTATCTATCCCGATTAACTTTATTATTCAGATGTTTTTACATGATCCCTTTCAACTGCTTGCTATTTGCAGGTTCTTTCCTCCAAAGTCTAATGTAAGTAATAGGGACAATACAGATAATTAAGAAATCTGTACTGCTTGTTTCTGGTTAATTGGCATTTTTCTATAAAATATTTAAAAATTTGCTTTTGGTTCTCAGAGACACTCTTTTCAGATAGTCACAGTTCTCGCTACTAAGAGCTCCCAGTACAAGTGAGGCCTCCTGTGTTGGGATTATTTGGGCATTTTCACAGATGCTGTCCAGCCACTGATACTCACCTGGAGTTGGTGGTGTGGGGGGGGGTTGGCGCTTATTGTGCATTTTCTATGTTTAGATTTCCCTGATGATGCTTTATTTTATTTTTCTCCAAAGAAAGGGGGAACAGCCCATGTGCCAGCTCTCTTGCGGGAGCTGTATTCAGTGAAGGCTGTCCTGCAGTGGTGGTGCCCTTGTGTGTTTTAACCAAACTTAGAGGAACGTATTTTAAAACTCACTGTGGGGCGATCATCCGGAGCCCTGCTTCAAAACATGTCCTGGGAAGGCCTTCTCTCTCTGGCTGTGACAGACCTCAAGGGAGACTCTCCTATGCCCTCAGCAAAATCAGGTGGATGGTTTAGGACTCATAGTCTAGTCGGCAACTACTGGTGCATTTGTTTCCTATGGCTGCCTTAACAGCTTACTACAAACTCGGGGGTTTAAAACAACAGAAATGTATTCTCTCCCAGTTCTGAAGCCAGAAGTCTGAAATTCAAGCATCTGTGGGATTGGTCCTTCTATAAACTGAGAGGAAATCTGTTTTTTGTCTCTCTGCTGGCTTCTGGTGGCTGCCTTGGCTTATAAACACGTCACTCCAATCTCTGCCTCTGCCTTCACATTGCCTTCTTTCCTTCTCTTCTTTTATAAAGACACCTGTCATTGGGTTTAGGACTCACCATTAACAAGAATGATCTCACCTTGAAATACTTGACTTAATTACATTTTCAAAGGCCCTTTTTTCAAGTAAGGGTACATGCCCAGGCTTGGAATGGATGGATCTTTTGGGTGGTTGATCAACCAATGCATTGCCCATGATGAGTTGAGAGGATTTCTCATGGTGCCTGGAAGAAGGCTAGGCTTTGGCTAAGCAGTAGGATGAAAAGGTGTTTTGTGCCCTGACCCTCTTCCTGAGCATTTTGTGTCTCCACCTTGGCCTCTCAGTACCCATCCATTTCTGAAAGTTGGTGTGACCTGGCTTGCACATAGCTGTGTCTCTTTGCCCAGAGCTCCTCTGCCTACACATCTCAGGGAGAGGGGCTGAGGGCATTTCTCCAATATTTATAAGACTGGGTAGGTAAGCCTTGGGGTTGGAACCTGTATTCAGAAAATCTAGTGGCCTACCAGAGCTTATTCTAGAGTTATGAGTCTCAAAATTGATTAAGTATAACAATCATTCAGGGAGTTTATTATACATAGAAATTCCTGGGTCTCCATCTATGTTAGTTTGCTAGGGCTGCTGTACCAAAATGGCACAGAGTAGGTGGCTTAAAGAACAGAAATAATTTTCTTACAGTTCTGGAAACTGGAAGTCCAAGATCAAGGTATCAGCAGGTTTGATTTCTTCTAAGGTCTCTCTTTTTGGCTTTCGGATAACGACCTTCTGGCTGTGTCCTCTCTGGTCTTTCCTCTGTTAAAATACACCCCTGGTGTCTCTCTCTCGTTAGAAAGATGCCAGTCATTTGGGGTTGGGCCCACTCTAATGACCTCATTTTAATTTAATCCCCTCTTTACAGACTTTCTGTTCCAACAAGGTTTATACAGGCAGCTGGTGCTTCAATATATGAATTTAGCTCATAATATAACCCTAGGAGATTCTGATTTTAGTACAGCAGTGCCAATGAACATTTTAAGCTATGTCTCAGGTGACTGCAACCGATTTAGGTGGTCAGAGTCTACACTTTGAGATGTTTTTGACATTTGCTTTGACTCTATGTCTTTATATCATCGTGATTCTTCCACATATCAATAATAATATATACCACATATTAGCAATAAATTAATGCATAGAGAAGGTTCTCCATGACCCTTTGTAGTCATTCCCTAAGACTTCTCAAAAATTCCTGTGTCTTTGTCTCAGATATTTTTTTCATATTTCAATGACTTCAAATCTGAGGTTGTTTGGAATCGTGTCTTTTGGACTTGTTATGACCACGACTTAGACACACACTACCTATGGATTTGGCTCACACCTATTCTACTAGTTTCTACCACCTGGGATAGGATTTGCTGCTCAAGAACTGATTTCCAAAATGCACCTTCTCAGCTAACATCACACAGGTTTGAGGGTCTGAACACATGAAACTCAGCCCTTTAAGGGGCCTCAGGACTGCACCTCAGAACTCAGGTAAAAAGGCAGGCCATGACTTGGGTATGTCACTCTGGGGAAAAGAAAGAAGTCTGTCAGCTGATGTAAAGAGCCCTGTTTGCAGATTTACATAGTCTGTTTATACCTGTCCCTTCACCCTTAAATTCACCTTTCTCAGTCTGAATGTTGTCCCTTTTACACAGGCCAGGATTTTCATGTAAATCCCACTTCTACTTTATCAAAATGTGTTGGTTGTGGGGGAGGACACATCAAAGTATATTTTCCCTGTGGATTCTGCATTCTCCTATGGGGTGGCCAGAGAGGGAAGAAGCAACAGAAGCCCATCATGGGCTGGGTACTGCACTCAGGTCCATGGTCTCTCATTTAACCCTTACAACATGAGAGAAATGAGAGATTCCTTCCATCTGTAGAGCTGCAGCCCCTGGGACTCAAACCCCAGCATGTAGATGGTCCTCTTTCAAATCCGCCACATCATTGTTTACGGTGTCCAAACCTCCAGCATGCTTCAAGTTAGTCTCTGCGATTCAAACAGAGGGAACATGATTATTTTATAGTGTGGCAATTCTAACTGAAATCTTTGTGGGTTTGTTCCTGTTGTCTGTTCATTCTGGTGATCTTTTTTAATGTCATCATTTTCCATGTCTGTCTGGTTATATTTCTTTATATGCTGACAATTACAGTCACAATATTTGTAATGACAATTGGAAGTTTAGAATATAAGTATATTTCTTCATAAACAATCTAAACATACATCTTTTGGGCACTTAGGGTACTATCAGTCCAGGATCACCTCAACCTAAACTCTAGATTTATGGGTTTCTGTATCACCAAGGTGACCTGTGACTTTCCAATGACTGGTTTGCCTCTGGCTCACCCTTCTCCTGATAGTTTAGTCTGTGGGGATCTTAGTTTTCTGTGTGTGAGGTCTCATACTAGGTTTTTGACACTGTCTGGCTCTGTGCTTTGACACCTATCCTCACCCCAGAAATGAGAAAAAGGTTCTGATTTCCTAAGATTAGAAAATCCCATCAGGCAAAAGTAGCTGCCAGGTCTGCCAATCTCAATGTCACTTTCGTCTTCGGCATGGTAATTCCCTATGAAATTGTCAGCTTTTCATTGTTTCGAAGATTTGCTTTTAAAATTTTATACACCACGTTTACTTGTTTTCATTAGACGGGTTGTCTCAGATAATGCATCTTGACATTACCTGAACCCCCAAATATGGAGGCTGTTATTTTCTTCTCATTTATTCCTGGGCCTTTCTCTCTCTCATTTCTCTTCTGTGAGGTCTTCTGTGAGGTCTTCTGCCTTTTCCATGCCCCTGAACATCCCCGCTGGTTCTTGTCACAGTGCTTGGCCCTGTGGATTAGTGGTTTCTCTGATAGGTGCACAGTTGTGCCTAGGAGAACAGATAGTGGGTGCTGTGTGTTTGGAGCCCCCCAGACTCTGTCCTTAGTACCTCTTTCCTTGGCTGATGTTCATCTGTATCTTCCCTGTAATAATCCATAACTATGAGAATAACAGTTTCTGTGAGTTCTGTGGGTCCTTCTAGCAAGTTATTGAAACTTAGGGTAGTTTTGGGAACCCTCTGAACTCCAATTGGTGTTAAAAATTGGGGCACTCTCATGGAGGACTGTGCCCATGACCTTTTCAACTTGGCTAACAATGGGCAGTATTTATATGTGCACATGTGTGTGTATGCATGTGTGAATTTGTATGTATAATACAACACTGACATAGGGTTCTTATTATTAAAACTGCCTGACCATGGCTATAGCACATGGGCAAGGCTTAGGCACCTTTATCTTTGCATCTTTATATTCAACCTGCTGTGAGACCCTTCTTCCCCTGGCCTTTTGGTCCACACCCACCTCGGACTGTGGTGAGTGGCATTTTCATCCCAGGGCGCTTTGTATCCATCTGCAGTTCCTGTAAGTCTGTGTTTACTTCGCCTCCAACTCTGGTTAAAGGAAGAAAGCAAACCCACAGAAGTGGCTTTTCCCTACTAAGAGTTAGAACCTCATAAATCACAGTGACAAGAAATGTGATGATGGTCTCTTTCTGTTCTTGAGATTGGAAGAGGGGAGGCGTGCCGGTTCCAGCATGGTTTTGTAATTTTTCCCAGTGGGGGTACGGTGCAAAGGCATCCAGCAGGCCGGCTCCTCAGCCCTGACTAAGTAATTCCCTACTTGAATTGTTCCTGCACTGAAAACGCAGAGACATCCACCAGTGTCACTCGGGCAGTTTGGTACCTGCTGCGGAACTCCTGGCAGTTAACAATGAAATTGTCGAGATTTCCTTTTTGTCCCCTTCCAAGCAGGCAGGGCATCGTTTTTATCCCCTGGTTTAGCACATGAATCAATCCTTTTGTACATGATCAGTGGGACTGCGCATGTTTTCAGAAACTGTCTGGCTTTATACCTGGCAGGCGTGCTTGCTGGGCAGTAGTTCTGCAAATGAGAAAGAAAATATACAGATCCTCCCACATCCCCAGATTGAAATACAGGATAGTCAAAGGAGGTAGCTGTTTTCTGGCCTTATATTTGCCTTTGATTGTTTGAATTCTTAAAGATATACCATCCAGAACTTGTTAGATTTTTTAAACCATTATTTTTAAAAACTGGTATTTTGCAGATTGTGGTTGACAGAGGGGAGGAGACACGCATGGCAATGGGGGACAAGCAGGAAAAGATGGAACATCTAGTAAATGTTTTAATCCCTGCAAAGCTTGATGCGTTTGCATGTTACATAGTTAATTTTCCAACAACACTTTATTTTGAAAGAGCCAGTACAGCTTGGCTTAATTTCTGCCTGGAGGCCATTCATACAGCCCTTTCTAAGGTAAGCACTTTTCATGCCTCCCTGCACAAAGGTAGAGGGGTTATGCATCAATTAACCTGTCAGGAACCTTTTGTCAATGAAGATTTGGAGACCAACACATATGTGGTTGTTTATGGATGTATTGCTTACGAGAGACCTGAAAAATATAGATTTACAGTAAAGAAAAAATTAGAGAGTGGATCTTCCTTTGCTGAAGCTAGAAGAGTCGCTTTGGTGGAAAAGCAATTCCCTGCACAATTAAAATTTGACTTCTTACATGATTGTGCATTTTCACCCAACTTATTTTAGAATATGTATATATTATAAAGCAAACACTCCTTTTAAATTTAGTTTTTGAAATGAGAAATGGATATGCATGCACTCAATAGATATGGTTTATTATTTTTATTTTTAAAAAAGAAAATACTCCATGCAAAGATCTACCCAGCCTCCGAGTTTTGCCAAACTTAAAATACTAATAAAAATGAGCTCAGTTCTGTGACCAAAGTGATGGACTCAGTGTAAAACTTAGAAAATTCTCTACATTTTCATGTCTTATGTGGAATCCATAGATGGGCTTTGGGGCATCTACGAATGAATTAGAGAATTATGTAGAATGTTGTGTTTGTGCATGTGCATACTTGGGGGGTAGTGCATTGCTCTGGCTCTTTTCGAGGGACTTAACACTGCTCTTGGATGTTTGGGTGTGAGGCACAGGAGATGCCATAGCATTTCCGTGCCCACTCAGTCTGGGCTACAGGCACAGCCAGTGCTGTGTGCTGACTCTTTTCATTGCAGAGGTTCTATTTACAGAATTATAAGACTTGTCTCCGTCTGCTCAGGGAGACACAAGGTAAGTGCCGGGGCCTCCTCTGTCATGCTATTATTATCTCTGAATTTACCAGTGGGCTTTCTCCATTATCTGGAAGTTACTACTTAGATGCTGGCCGGCGCCTTTACTGAATATAATCCTAGGCACTCGGAGGAAACTCTGTGTTTCTGTGTATCTGAAAAGTAGTATATTGAAAAGACGTGCATTAAGTAAATGAATGGATGAATACAAGCATCTTAATGAATAAATAACCAAATAATTACAATAATATGTCATTTGACTTCTTCAGTGAAGTCCCTGCTTGGTTAAAATGGGAAATTGGAAAAGGGGATTGAAGAGCTTTTCTTTGTTCCCACAGTGACCTCCTGCCCAAGAAAGATTCCCACACTGATCGTCAGGGATATTGTTTGTGTTTCATAAAACCTTCCCAGCCATGGTCACTGTTCCTGTCTTTTTTTTTTTTTTTTTATTTCAGCTATCCAACTGGATAAAGTGGATCTTAAAGTGTACTGTGCATGGTCCCTTCTGGATAACTTTGAGTGGAACCGGGGGCACAGCAGGCGGTTTGGTCTCTTCCACGTTGATTTTGAAGACCCAGTGAGACGCAGAGTCCCTTACACATCAGCCAAGGAGTATGCCAAGGTCATTCGAAACAATGGCTTAGAGGGACATCCGTAGACAAAGTCGCTGGGCATATCAGCTGGAGAAGAGGCCTCTGCGTTTGGAAAGGAAACCCACTTTGGTGATCCCTGAGCCCACCTCAAGTTGCCTTTGTGATCCACAGGTCTCCCAGCCTGTCTGTGATTGTGAAGTCTGAATACACAGTGCCTGGGGAGGTATTAGTGATGGCCTCTCTTCAGGTACATTTAGATCAATGAGGATTTTTAAAGGATAGAATAGAAAACCACTGAAATTGATTTTTATATTAAGAAATCAAATAGACTTAGAAACTTCTTTTTAAATCGTTCTAGAAAAAGTAATGCAAAATTTATTATGATTTGCAACTCTAACAACAGACCACTTATTATAAGAATTCTTATTTTTACAAGCCTATTTTTTTCTGGTTACACAAGCTATGATTTTTTATTAGATTCATAACTTTTCTAATATTTAACCTAAAGTACAAAATCAAAATTGAAAGTTAGTCACATTATATAGTTATGAATTCTGTTCACCAAAGGGATTAATTGATAACATATTTAATAAAATGGATGTGTTGATGAATTTGGCATATATTTCATTTATGTATAATGAAGTACATCTTTCTCTTGCCTGATGAACTTTGGCAAATAATATATTAATAAAACAAATTAGACTATGAATGTCAGAAATAATATTTGAATGTTGATGCTTAGCAGAAACTGGATTCCTACTCTACAGTGACACCGAAAGAAAAGCAACATAAATAGCAGGGTGTGGACTTGACTTTTGAGTATTTAAAAAAAATTTAAGATCCAAATGGGCATTGATGACACCCATGAACACGTGCACAGATTGCTTGACCAGGAGCATGCGCAGAGGGCAGAGCCGTTCATTACAGCCATAGTGAAAACGTCTGGGGTGACTATGGGGTGACTATGGGGTTGAGTGTAGGACGAGTTCTTCTGAGCTCCTTCAGTAATAGGTGCAGGGCTCCCTCTGGACTTCTTGTCTCCCCTACAGCAAGCGCATGGATGTGGAATTTGGACTCTCACATCCTTATTTAATTAGTATTTACTAAACATTCATTTGGATGTCAGGTTTAAAAGTAAGAGGTAATTATTATCACCCCATTGTTCAGACTGAGAAACTGAGGACTGATGTGCATCTTCCTGAAGTCACATGAGGGCATGTTTACTGGACCCAGCACTTCGCATCAGCTCTGCGCTCTGTCCCATACGCGATGGGTTGGGTGCCCTGGAAGCCTGCTTTGCACTTTTGAGTAGAGGGGGGAAGGAGCAAAAGTGTGGAATTGTTTCATGCAGGGGCAGATGGGTGGGTAAGGTGGTTTTCTGTATTCTCAGTCTGTTTACTTGAAGAAACTGCTCACGAGACTTTTGGCCCTGAGCAGACGCTATGTCATTAAAAAAAACAAAACAAACAAACAAAAAAAAACCGTGGTCAATTTCTGGATCGTTTTCATGTTCATAATCGGGGGATTATTTACAGCAAAGAACACTGTCTCAGTAACTTTGGACAGAGTGAGAAAGAAATGTCATTGTAGTTCAATAAACGTGGATGCACTGGGGAAAATTATATGAAGATTAAAATGGTCTACATAGGAAATTCTATTACATCTTTTATGCTGGTTTGTTATTTTTATTGTTCAATGAGACATTATCTCACAATTTGTGTTCATTTAAAAAGCACATTTCCAAATCTTATTTCATTCCTCTCCTATCCAGCCTGTCTTTTTCATTTTTACCATGTATCTTACTTACAATTTATGTGCCCTCTTATATTATCTTGCAAGACAACTGAGTTTTCCTTTTAATTAGGATGTTGCTTTGAATATTACTTATCCTACAGGGCATATTTACAAGTTTTACAACAATACAAATGATCACTGTGTTCTGGATACCAAAACCAGAAAATTAATACCCGCACCATAAATAAAAGGATCTGTCACATAGCGTCCATCAGGTGAGATAGACACTATGGCGGCAACCCCCAAGCTCCCTCCCTCCTGGTGTGGTGGCCTTCTGCAGCTCAGGGCCGGCTCCTCAAAGCCAGTTTTTCATCCCAGAGGTGGATCAAACCAACAGCGCTTCCCTAATTAGTCCTGTAAATTAGGATTGCCATGAGGTTAAGCTGAAGGGAAAAAACAAAATCCACCAGCCCCAAACCTAACAACCCCTGTAGTGTTTTAATTAATGTTATTTTTAATTGCTTATATTAGCATTTGAAAATGAGATTGATTGGCTTTTGCCTGTCAGGGAAACAGAACTTGGATTCTTTAAGTGGAAAAACAGGAGTTGTTAATTATACTTAAAAATCCATAGATAGTGTACTTAGATGTCTTGAAGGTCATCTGAGGCTTGTAAAACACATGTTTTATGTCTGTTTTATCTAAGGAGAAACCTGGATATCACAGTGATGGATTGAATCTCCTTGTATTTCTTCCTCTCTGCCTTCTTTCCTTGCTTTTTTTTTTCCCTTTAAGGCACTTGTTATTAATATTTGTGGATCACTTTCAAATAATTTTTAAATAATTGTTTTTATTTTAGGGCCAGTCATTTCTGAATTGCTAAAAACTTGCAGAGGATAACCACAGCCCATTTTCCTTTTAATATGGAGGGCTTTTGTTTTATAATGCCTGCAAACACCCCCAGAAAATGTCCACCTAAGCTCTTTAGTGAATGAGAAGACATGAGTTCTCATTAAGAAACCCATAAACTAAGAAGTTGGCAACCTTGGTATTTGGCAGTGGAGTTCCAGTCAGGCTTTTGTGCTCAGGGAGTTAGTGTTTGGCCCGTAGCTTTTAATTATTTTTATGAACGAGGGAATAATGAATACATTTGTAATATATTGAAAAAATTCCTCAACATTGACTGACCAAAAAGTAGATTTATACGATAATCCTTAAACACCAATTCTATGGCTCAGTGCTGAGCAGAAAGAAAATAAAATACTGAGCTTCATTACTGAAAGAGCAGAATAAATCAAAGCTGATGGAATTAATACTGTTTAATTACTAGCAGTACACCTTACCCGGAGAACGCATATTCATCACTGATCACAATATTTTAGGCTACAGTTGTCCTAGGAGGGAGATAGCACTGAGCACAAAGCATGATGAGCCTTAAAGAATGAAATTAGAAGACACTTTGACGTTGAGACACTTTATGATGGCCTTTAGAATTATGGCAGCATGAAGGAGAATCAACCTTCTTAATTATGGCCATAGGGAAGCCAGTATAATGTGGAAAAGCTCTGGGTTAGGGTCACAGGGAAGAGCGATTCCCAAAGGCGAGGAGAGTTCGTGAGTGCTGCTTGCAGGAGTAGCCAGGGCCTGTTGTCTCAGGTGTTCTTGGTGTCCACAAGTGTCAGCTGACCCATGACAGGCTAACTATGACCTTGCCTGAGTGGCTATTGGTATCCAGTATAAGGCAAATGTAATGTAATCATATGAATGCAGGCTCTGGAGACAATTCACCTGGATTTAAATCTTGGCTCTCACATTTAAGCAATTTACTGAACTTCCCTGTGCCTCAGTTTTCCTCTCTGTAAAATGGGTTCCTCATAAGGCTGTTGTAAGAGTTAAATAAGCTGATGGTTACATGCTTAGAACAGTTTCTGGAATGTGGCACAGGCTCGACTAGCGTGAACCATTATTTCTAAGTCTCAGACTTGTCCTCGGTGATCTGACAGCAATTCATCAGTTACAGTTCAGATGGTCCCTACCTCCGTCCCTGCAGAGGTGTCTCCTCCAGTGAGTCGTAATTCACCATCTCTCTAATTTTTGTGGCAGCCATTTTCCCCGTGACATCAAATCTCTGATCTGAGAAGAGTTGTTAATTTTCAGTTTGTTCAGCTTTTTCTAATTAAGGAGCAATGTCTTCCAAGCTCCTTTATATGAGTATGTTGGACCAGAAATGGGAAGTCACTATTATTATTATAATCATTGGAATGGAAGTTTCCCAGCAGGCCTCATCAGGACATATTTATTAAAGTAAACTGTGCAGTACATTGTACAGGTGCCATCCTGCAGACAAGATAGCACTTGTCCAGAGAAGGTCAGGTCTGGCTGGGGAGCTAAGATAGAGACACCAGGTGGTAGGCAATGAATGCCAGGTGAATTTTCCATGCAGTGACAGGAGAGAGAGCTCTCCGCTTGCTGGGATGGGCCAGTAAGCCTTCACAGGCAAGGAAAAACCATGGAATGTAAAAATAATGTAGAGAGTACAATCATACTATAAACAATGTAAGTAAAACTATGGAAGTGGAAAGCATAAGGCCTGTTGGAGGTGAAGGGCAGTGACCAGGCCACTTCACCATAGCGAAGAGAGTGAGCAGGTTTGGACCAGACTACAGAGATCCTCTGATGTTCTTCAAGATGTTTGGTTTTATCTTGTTTAAAGAGCAAAGTGGAAGGTTTCTGAGCAGCATGTCAAGGTCCAAAAGCAACCAGTTGAAAGATGGAAGAGAAAGCAGCCTGCAGGAATCAGATTGAAAATTTCTTGTAGCAGAATACATATAGCTGATGTGGTAAGGGCCCCACTGAAGGTGAGAAGTGCATGTGTGAAGAGTTAACGTGTAATTTATGCATGAAAAGTACATAGGAACCTAAATGCAACACTGTCTATTGGGTTGGGCCCTAGAACAACGAGAACTGTAGAAAACTGGGAGCTACAAATGGTCTTTAGTTTAATAGATGGTGCTTACCTATGTTAATTTCTTAGCTTTGATAAATAGATGTACAATGGTTATGTAAGATGTTTTAGGGGAAGCTGTGTAAAGAATATATGAATGCTTCATTTTTTCCTTTGCAACTCATTTGTAAATCTAAAATTATCCCCTGCCCAAAGTTTTTAATATGTACTTGGGTACTTGGTAAGACTTAATACTCTATTCAAAGAATGTATTAGATAGAGACATATGTTATATTATATACATACAGAGATAAAAAATAGGAAAAAAATAACCTCTGTTAATGTCCTGATATTTCCTTTTTCTTTCTTTCTGGGTTGTGATATTATAGCTGTTTTTTTTTTAACTTTGTAATTTGCTCCCAAGTTTTCCTTACTTAGCTTCTGTTTTTACTTTAATTATTAGAATATATTTTTAAAATTGAACTTGAGCAGTCCAGGTGATTCCTGGGCTGTTGGCATAGTGGAAAGAGCAAGTCAGCAATGGCTTTGTGTGGGAACAATGGTGCAATTGACAAAAATTGGCAAGTACACACACGACTTCATCTAGGTGATACTTTAAACACATCATGGCAACAAATATTTCTGAAGTCCATGTTACTGTTGTGAGATATTAAAAAATTAATTGCTACTCTAGTCTGCAATTACTAATTTATTATACCTCTGTCACACCTGATGCTCATCTAGATGGTGAATGATTGGAGGTCTTATTCATTGTCATAGTTCCAGTATCTAGCATGATATCTGGCATATCTAAGCAATTTGTAAATGTGTATTCAAATATTGATGCAGAGGATGTTAGGCAGTCAAATTCTTATTTGCAATAGAAACTTAAGACATAGATAGACTCATTGAATCCTTACAAGAACCCTGTGAGGTACAGCCATGGGCACTGAGGCAGCAGAAGGTCACTTGTCTAAGCCACAGGGCCAGTGAGTGGTGGAGGCCGCATTGCAACCCATGTGGCCCATTTCCAGACACCGAAATGCTACTTCATATCTTTTCCTCATGAGGTTGTGGTAGAACAGGCCTGGCCTGGGTTTTTTCTTTAAAAAAAAATTTATTAAATTCATTGGGGTGACATTGGTTAATACAATTATGTAGGTTACAGGTGTACGTTTGTAGGCTACATCATCTCCATATTATGTGTTCACCTCCCCAGCTTGTGTCCTTCCTTCTATCACCATTTATCCCCCCTTTACCCTCTTCCACCTCCTCCCACCCCTCTTACCCTCAAGTAATTGCCATACTGTCATCTGTGCCACAGTTCTTTTTTTGTTATGTTGTGGTTTTCTTTTTATGTTGTTGTATGTGCATGTATGTGCATGTGTGTTCATAATCCAGCTTATTGTCCCTGGGCTACCCTGACACATGATTTAGCCATACTGCAATATTTTAACATAGGATCCTCTGTGTCTCTGAAACTTCAGCTAATTTTCCACACTTCTCAGCTAGTCGTTTCACAAAGCAGCAGGTGTGTAGTTTCTTTCCTAAAATGACCACTGTCCACACTGTACATTATAAGCATTGTTTCTGTATTTAACCAGGCCACTTTGTTCTTGAATCCTATCTTCTAATAAGGTATTTACTCTTTCCAGCAATGACACTGACAAAATGAAATGATTCCCTGGATGAAAGTGCTGCACTTCCAGCCTCCTCCCGAGCAGATGTGGGGGTTAAGCCCATGGAGAGGGTGAGGTCATCCACGGCCCTTATGGAAGGTGCAACCCCAAGCAACTTACAGATATCCCTGATTTTTGTTTCCCTCACCTGTGAAGTGTGAAGTAAAATAAAACTAGCAAATTCATAGCACTGTCATGAGAAGAATGAGATGATATGTGCAAGGTAACTTAGAACACTGTCCACTAAGTAGTAGTTGCATGTCCATTAAATTGTAGCCAGCTATTATTATTTTTCTGTTAGTATTAGTGAAAAGACTCTATAATTATAGGAATTATTTCGGCAATCAACTCTTGCTCCATGCCTACCTTCCTTCCTCATTCCTTCCATCAGCACTAGGTAGTTGATTCAGTGAAGGGCAGCCACCTGCAGCTTCAAAACAATGACTCATGCTTCTTTGCAGGAAGGCTGATCCTCCCCTGGCCAGAATTCCAACCCAATACTCAGTTTCTCCATGGCTTTCAGACCCACACTGCCCAGGAAATGGGGGCTGCCATCTAGAAAACTGACTGCCTCTCCATGCTGCTGCCTGCTGAGTGATGATTTAGAAATGGTCCTGCAACAAATACAATTCTGTGGAGAGGTCCATGTATCTTTTGTGGGTTCATATTCTGTATCATGCAGAATGGAAAACATTTTATCTACCACTCACATAAATGAAAAAGATGGATGGAGAAATGACACTCTTTTCCATTCTCCAATAAGTGTCTTTCCCTATGTTTTCCTCCCCATAAATGAGAATACATGGCTTTTATTACTTTGATAGACCACAAATTCATTCATATGCAAGTTGGAACTAGTCAAAGTATCTGGCTAAGAATAAAGTTTCTTTTCTTTTTCCCTGTTTCATTTTTACAGTAGAATGCATCTCTGAAAACATTCCAGATTGTCTATTTTCTGATCATACTGTCTATTATAATTCTGCCCGATGGCAAACTTCTCCTTATTGACTCTAAATTACGTTTAATCCTGTTAGGATCTCCTTTTATTGAAAGGCGTGCGTTGTGATGGCATTGACAGGAGAGCAGAAGCCAAGATGCCCAGCCAAAGGAAAATAAACTCTTGGAGCTTCCTAATGCTTGTCATTCTCATGCTGGGCCCAGCTGTGCAGCCTCTTGAAGGATGTAGAGGATTGGGGTGCTCGGCGCAGATAACAGTGGGCTCCCGGGTGGTGTGGGGAGCTCTCCACTGTCAGAAAATAATCTTTTGAGCCCAGTGGACTAAGAACCAAAGGCCATTTTGAGCTGAGACAGTATAATTCTATTAGTGCAAAGCCCTTGCAGAGGGAAATGGCCTGTGCTAAAATCTGTGCACAAATTAAAATAACAGGGCTAAGGGGAAAATATCTCTATAAAAGGCTTTATGACTCTACTGGATAATATTGTTGTCACATTAGGATCTGGGGACCTAAAGATATAGAAGCTTTTTTACACAGCATATGGGCCTTCTTTACTCAACTTTAGCCTGTGCAGTAGCTCTGTTCTTGGGTGCTTATTTGACAAATTTATATGCTGTGCCAAAGCCTACTTTTGTTCTCAAGAAAAAGAGAAAAATAAGGTCTGTGTATCCTTGCTGCATGTTGACACCTTATAAGATTGATGTCATCTATAAGCCCCATTTTGGTTAAATGTATTACATGTGTGAGTTCCTTGTAATTTGCATGGGATTTTGTGGCAACAGGCACTGTTAATATGGCTATTTTGATAGGTGTGTAAAATTTATTTAAATGTGTATCTTGGTTTAGAATAGATTCATTAGAGAGGGGTGAATTGAGGAAAAAAGCTGTCAGCACAAGTGCTGTTTATTTTCCAGGGTGACAGAAATCAGAAGTCCCAAGGACTGTGGCTGTGGAATAGCTAACTTTTGTGCATCATGGTGATACCTGCACCGTGCGCCCACCTTGCTGATTGGACGGCAGCTGCACATGCATAGCTCATGCTACATTTCCCTAATTCCATGGCAAAGACAACATGAGCAACGGGCTGTCACACTTTGGAAAATGGTGCCATATAAGTAAATAAAGATGCAGTTCATAATTCTATAAAAGGATGATGACAACATTTATTTTAGAATTAAGCAATAGTGAAACATGATTCTTTGAGTGGTGGCAATGGAGTAGGGAGTTTAGTGCCAATTCGTCTCCTTCCTAACCTAGAGCAAAATTAAGACAGTAAGCAACTGGTTTTATTTCTTCCTGCCCTTCTGCCCTTTCTCCCTCACTTCCTTCTCTCTACTCCCCTTTTTTCTTTCTCTCACCTTTTCCTCCCTGCTGCTTTATCTTTTCTTCTTCATTCTCTTCCTCTTGCTCCATCAACTCATTCACTTACTCACAAACTGTCTCACTCTCTTAGTCTTTCATCAGTCAAACTCATAGACACACAACAGCAGTATGGTGATTACTAGAGGGGTAAGGGGTTGAGGGGTGGTAGAAGAGAGTAAAGCAGGGATAAATGGTGATGGAAGAAGACTCAACTTGGGGTGGTGAACACACAATACAATATACACATGCTGCATTGGAGAATTGTGCCCCTGAAACCTACGTAATTTTGTTAAGCAATGTCACCCTAATAAATTCAATACATTTATTTTTATAAAGAACCTATCTTGGGTCAGGCATTATGCCACACCGGGACTGCACTGGGACCCAGATGGATATAGCTTTGGTTTTCATGAAGCTTGCAGTATGTGAGGAAACAATGCTGGGTTATCCAACATGAGGACCATCTGCATGCTCAGGGCACCAGCAAGGGCGGGGGATGCCTTCCTCCCCTCTTTCACAAACTAGGCTCCATCTGTAATATTTGGAGTAAAGTATTGAAGCCATCATGATGGGAACTATGGGAACCTTGTTGGGCATCTTACACTTACTTGAAAGTTTTGACTTTTTTCTTAATTCTAAAATCCATATGGTGTTGGAGGAGACACCATTATCTTGTCAGAGCTTAGGGCCTCTAAAAGTCTTACTAGAGAACATGTGGGGACCAAGTAATTAGACAGTGACACTGAACAAGTAATTAGAAGTGTGATGCATGCCGTAAAGGAGAGTGCTCTGGAGCATATGACGGGGGCCTAACCTTCTATTTTCTCGATGAAATCCAAGGCGCACACAGTTTAAATTACAGTGGGATAAAGACCTTGAAAGAATTGATATTTACAGTTCTTAGAGTGGGTGCAGGTGGGAAAAGTAATCACTCTTTCTGGCTGCCCTTGAATTGGGTAAGAACACTGTTTGGAGAAGGTTAAGAAAGATCTGAAGACTCTTAAGAAAGGACTTGCATTAAGATTACGATTTTTTTACCCTAATAAAATTAAGTTGTTGGAGGATCTTAAGTTCAAGAAGTAAAAACCCTTTCCTTTATCGCCAGGCGGTCGAGAAAAGAGGAAGAGAGAGTAAGTAAAGGCTACACCCCCTGCATTGTACAGATAGGCCTTAACCGCTCTGCTCCCCGTGGCTTTGAGGTGTTCTGGAGGCTTAATCTGAAGACTACTGATAAGGACGACAGGCACTGGCCCTGGGATGACTTTTTGATTCCATAGGTGGGAACATGTTGTATGGTCTTGGGAAGTTTGATATAAAGTTTGATATCAGTCACAGCCTCACCTAGGCTACTATGTTTAGCATATACCAGTGGTTCTCAAACCTTAGTGGGCATCCGCCTCACCCAGAGGGCTTGTCAAAACACAGACTGCTGGGCCCCATCACAGACTTTCTGAATTAGCAGGTCTGGGTGTGGGGTGACTGAGAATTTGCATTTCCTTTTCTTTTAACGTTTTTTTATTGTTGTTTAAGTATAGTTGTCTCCATTTCCTCCCCCCACTCCCCCACCCCATCAACAAAACAAACAAGCAAGCAGAATATAATGAGAGACACTGAAATTAAGAATCTGCATTTCTCAAGAGTTGCGAGGTGATAGTGCTGTTGCCCACTTTGAGAACCCTTGGGGCACACAACGAGTTGACCTTAGTGGTGGGGAGGTGGGAAGAGTATTGGCCTAGGAATGAGAAGACCTGAGTAGGTTTCCACTCCACCATATAAATGCTTTCATCATCCTCCTCATCTTGTTGGACTTCTCCAAATTTCTTCCTTTATCTATAGAATGCATATTTTTATAGCAAAGTTACTACAAGGGTCAGATTAGACATCTGAAAGCATATTGGAAACTGCAAAAAGTCCTCTGAGATTGAAAACTTTTTCTAATTCTCACCATGACCACACAGCTCTGTCTAGTGTGTCCGGTGAACAATGGCTCAAAGTTTGGGGAAGGCTTCCCAGAGGATAGGGAGAGCAAATCACTGACCTTGAACAATCACAGTTACAGGAAGAATGCAGCATAGACTATGAATACGCTATAAATCAGACAGAACAGAAAAATTGAGTGTGACCAATTCTGTGGTGTTTCCATAAATTCCTTGTTTGTTGCATTTGGCAATCTGTCCATTTGGGGGGAACCAGAGTTGTCAATTTTCTCCATCAGATCGGATTCTGGGTGAGTAGATGAAGCCTGTTAGCTAAGAGAAGCTGAACCTCCTTCAAGAGTGATGGAGTGTTAAGAAAAAATGGTATAGTTTAAATACAGTGCTGTAAAGAGAAAAACAAAAATCAGAATCAGGCAACAAGCTATTTTGGCTATGTGAAAAATTCATTCTCATTGGTTGAGGAATCCCAATTGTCACTATTTTCTGGCATATTTACTATTGTACAGTACATTTCATTCAAATTTATTATTAAGGCTTTATAAAATTGGACCTCAAATGAAAAACCCTTGTGCCTCCATGAGCTATACGCGAGGCCCCATATTTTACCAACTGTCTCAGCTGAGCCCAGCCCGTGCTGAGCTGTTCCAAGAGAAATGGACGATTCTGAGCCGCGGAGAAAATTTGAACATCGATGTGTCCTTGAAGCATATCTGTGAGGTGTACGGGGAGCACAGCAAAATTGAGAATCCCCTCCATGGGGGACTCAGAAATCCTTTATTTGGCCATTAAACTGTTCATAGAACTTATCACTTTCATGCGGTGACAGAAAATCATTGAGGAAGGTCCCTCCTGTTCAGCAATGACAAAGAAAACATCCCTGAGTATCAATTGTCCTGGTGGTGGTTGTTCTGAGCTCTGGGTACATGCCAAGTAGCAAGCCTCCAGGTTTGATTTGAAATATAATTTTCCCTCAACCTTTGTGGGGGAGATGGTGTAGATGTTTAGTTGTGTTTTAATAATTATGGCTGGAAGATTTCCTGTAGGAGGCTGGATTGTTATTCTATAGCATTTCTGAGAGAGAATAATAAGTGAGGGAAGAAAACATTGAAAAGAGTCCAGCACTGCAAGACTAGCAGGACATCACTGAGAGTAGTCCTTAGCTTTCAGAATAGGGAAATGTCAGCAGCTGAAAGATTAAAGTCTACGTTTATAGCCTGGATTCCAGAGTGAGATAGACAGGGTTAAACTCCTTGCTCCAACACTCCCTAGTTCTCTGACCTTGAGTAAGTAACCTTCCAGAACCTCACAGATGTGTGATGGAGATCACATGAGAGAATGTCTATTCGTTCCAACTAGATTATGTGTTCCTTTAGAAAAGAGAGTAAGGTCTTTTATCATTTATTCAAATATCTTGTGTTAAGCAGCCATGGGGTGCTGGCCACTAGGGATATCTTCTTTCAGTATGCCCTTCCTATTGTGCCCAGCTTCACACTTAGCATGCAGATAACACTTCAATATACTTGCTGTATTAATTAAATAAAAATTTCCCATTTTACTTGTTTAAAAATGGTATAATGTGGGTCAAATCATTCACCTCTCACACCCTTCTTAAAATATGTGAAAATTTTAATTTGGACATCCCATTAGTAAAAAGTTGGAATGGTAAAATTCCTTCCCAGTTCTCCCATGCCATAGTATTTCCTGGGGACATTGTTGATTAAAACTTGACGCAAGGAGCGTTTTACTTTATGCAGGATGAAATGTATGCAAAGGACCATGACTATTTTACTATCATAGTTTATATTTTTAAAATTTGGATCTAATTTTTGATTTAGGCATTTTGCCCCCAATGAAATATTATTATATGTTATAATGTAGCCGCTAATAAGATCTGATACAGTGACTTCCAATTGAATTTCATTAAAAAATAAGAGCATAAAATGTCTTCCTAATAGTCTTAATTAGGGAAAATGGAAGATCATAGTATTTCTATATTAATGCACCAACTTAGATAATTGGGATAATATGAAATGCATAGTGAGAAAAATAGGAAGTTTGGAAGCCAAAGAAAAAAATAACCCACTACTTCCAAGTTTCTAGTATTTTTGTTTTCAGTCCAAGGAAACTCACCAGATGTTGGGCATAATGTCTTAAAGTAATTATCCTCTTTCATGTGTACAAGTCACTGTTGTCCCCCTGCAGCCCTTGTTGCGTGGTGACGACTTCCCTGGGAAAGGCATTGTTCTGAATCTCACTGCTTCATAACAACTGCCACTTGTTCTCCTGATTAGGGCATTGTATGAAAACCGTGCATTCATCCCAGGGTTCTTACTAATCTCTCTCCTTTCATCCAGAGCCTCCCAGTTTCTCAGACAGCTCTGCCTTTGCATTTCTAATTGAATGCTCCTAAAAGTTGATATTCATGTATTCTGCTTGCCTGAAATCTCTGTTCATACCTCACTCTGACTGTCTTATCTCTCTCTTTTATATTTCAGCCTGGTTGGGAAGTGAAATTAGTCTTGATTCCCTAATTGGAAACCACATGGGGCATCTGCATGATGATAACTGTATCCAGAACTCAATAGCTACCCAGCACTCTGAAACAGAAGGTCACCATTTTGTAAAACCATAGAAAATGCCATTGGGCCTTTTACAGAATTGTCAATCAGGATAGAATGGACACTAATTGCTTCTCCCACAGCTGTTAACATTCCCTTTTAGTGACCAGGCAACTCTTAAGACAGATAAAACTCTCTTAGACATCTGAAAATTTCCTACAAACTTAAGTATAGGTTTCCAAGGTGACATCTGTGATGAGTTGTCCATTTATTAACAAATAAGGAGCTAACATTTCTGAACAAATAAAATATTTCTGACAAAAAGATCTGATTCTATTGAATGACACAGTTATCAGGTAAATAAAATTCTGTGTTCAGTGTTGGGAGTGTTTGTATCATTACTATCACAGTGTTTTCCAGGATGGATGTAGATGCATCAAACGATAAATGACCCAGTCCAGCAGGGTCCACACCCGTAACAGGTTATTAAAACTTTTTTTCTATCTAAAATTAAGGAAAATGGAGGCTTTAATAGTACGTAAAGTAAAAGTTTGCAGTCGTACATGTTTATTATTCATAACTAAATATATATGCATAGGAATTGCGTACTCCAAATTTTATTTTTACAAATCAGAATATGTGTTAGTTACCTATTGTGGGGTAACAATCATGCCAAATATAACATGTTAAAACAGCAATCATTTACTATCTTATAGTTTATATGGGCCAGGAATCTGGGTGTAATTTAGTTGGCTTCCTCTAGTCCAAGGTCTCTCGTGAACTAGAAATAAGGCTGTTGGCCAGGGCTGTGATCACATTTGAAGGCCCGACTGGGGGGAATCTGCTTTAAGCTCACTTTCTTGATTGTTGGTAGGATTCAGTTCCCTGTAGACGGTTGGAGTAAAGGCCTTAATTCCTCACCACTAATGGCTGAAGCTTTTTCTCCTTTCCTTATCTTTTTATTGATCAGCTCACAATATGGCAGCTGGCTCCCCTCAGAGAAGGTGGGTGAGAGAGGGAGAGAAAAAGTCTGAATCAGAAGCCAGTCTTTTTAAAACTTAATTGTAAAAGAGGCATTCCAACACTTTTTTGGTATTCTATTCAGCAAGCAAATCTGTAGAACAGAATAGAATAGAACAGAATAGAATCCAATCCAATCCAATATAATACAACAGAATTGAAGTGAGCTGCTAAATCTAGGCCAAGCTCAAGACCACGGGATTATACAAGGACTTGAATACAAGGATGCAGGGACCTTTTGTCACTAAATTAGAGGGTGCTTTACACAGTATATGACTGAAAAGTCAGGACATAACTTCTTTTTCTTTTTTATTGTGGTTCAATTAAAGTTCTCCCAATTTTTCCCCTGTTGCTCACTCCTGCCCCACCCACGCTCTCACTCCCTCAGTCAGTCCCCACCCTGTTGTCCATTACTATGGGTCCTTTATACATGTTTCTTGACTATGCCCTCTCCCCTCTTTCCCCCATTATCTCTTTCTTGCCTTCCCTCTGGTCACTGTTAGTATGTTCCTTATTTCCATGTCTCTCATTCTATTTTGCTCATTTGTTTGTTTTGTTCATTAGGTTCCACTTATAGGTGAGATCATATGTATTTGTCTTTCACTGCCTGGCTTATTTCACTTAGCATAATGCTCTCCAATTCCATCTATGCTGTCCCAAAGGGTAGTAGCAGACACCACTTCTTTTAGAGTGTAATTCTGCAAACTCTTTTGCAAAGATCCAGATTATAAATATTTTAGGCTGGATGGATCACATAAAATCACCATTGCATATTTTTTTACAGTCTTTAAGAATATAAAAACCAATCTTAGCCTAAAGGCTATAAAAAAAAAAAGGAGACATTGGCCAGATTTTTCCTGCAGACCATTGTTTGCCAACACCTGTAATGGACTGTGAGGAGGATTTCAGTTCAAATTCCAAAAGATCTCTAGAAATTAAAGCTATCCAATAATAAAACCTGCTTGCTCAAAAAAAAAAAAAAACCCAACAAAACAAAGACAAAAACAACAATGGGATGGATTAGTCAGTCATTCATAGAGTTTTTTAAGCAGAGTTATAAAATTCTCTTTCAGTGGGTGAGGTGTGGTTGGGATTGAGAGCCAAAGCTCAGTAAATGTACTGTTTAGCCCTTCCCAAAATCAGACCAGTAGTTTCACAAGGTGTGGCTCAATAAAAGTGATCCCTGGATGCATATGGTTGGAAATGATATGCACTGTATCTGATTTTGGGAGAAATACAAAATTTTAGCATACGAAAGCCTCTGAGAAGTGAAGAAACTTGTTCGATTCTGTTTCCCTAAAATTTATTGGATCAAGGAATCTCCCAATCCCCTTTGTTTTAGTAACATCCATTACTTTTAAACCATGGAAAAACAAACAGGAAACATTAGTTTCAATGACATGTAAGATCTCTTCCAACGTTTTCAGTTCATGATTCTAGACATGTAAGATATTATACGGTTCTCTTCGTTCATAGTTTTATGTATATCTGCCTCCCTAAAATGTTTAATTTCCTTTAATATTTATCAACAACATATACCAGTCTGGGCCCTGTTACTAGGCATGGAAAGATAAAGATGAAATAGCACTTGCCCTAAAAGAGCATTTTAATTTCTTTCAGGCTCTGAAATTTAGTACAGTGCTTTCCACATAGAAGGTCATTAGGAAAGGTTTGTGGAACAAATGAAGATTGAAAAAACAGATGGGACCCTTTGGACCATTTGGGATTATGGACACATAGGGGAACCCAATAAATATATAAATCAGTTAGTGAATTGTGGGTAAAAAATAACTGCATTTAGTTATTCCAATATTGCTGTAAAGCTGGATATATGTTCCTAAGCAATCAAACTAAGTTTATCACTGTTGCAAATGAAGAAGCTTAAGGTAAAATTGTACTCCTGAAATTTAGATTCACATTAGAATCTGCCACTTTAAAAATAACCCTTGCTGATTCATCATTCCACTAGATGGTTTGATATGACTGTGGCTTTCATCTTTGTATAATAGAGTATTATCTGGTTACAACACATAATTCAATTAACATTATCCTTTCAATTTCTCCATCCTTTGTTGAAATGCTTAAATTTATTCCTCTTTTATCCTTGCTTTTCCTTTTTTTCAATCTTAAAAACTACTGTCATTCATTAATCTATATCTTTTGAGGTTATCATTTTACTTTAGCTAGGAACCATTTCATTCTTATCATCCACAGAGCATTGGCTTGGGCTCTTCTTCTCTATATTGTGTATTGCCATCAATGTCCCATCCTTATATATTTTTAATCTCAGCCAAGAATGCTGTATTATCTTCAATTCTGGTCAGATAAAATAAATGTTCCATTGGCTATGTAAACGATCCTATAAGGCAGATAAATTCGGAGGTTTCACTTTTAGTGTTAAAAAAAAAAAGATCTTTATCCTTAAATCAAACATTATGGAAACAAATAAAATATTACATGCTGGCATATTTTTAAATGCTAATTTTTTTCACCTCCCCATGAAGAAAAAGATGACATTTGCAACTCAGGCTTTGCTCTGGAAAGCGAAGTCTCTTCATTCATTTACAAAAAAAGGAGCATCAGGGACACTTAGAGAAGCTTTCATACTTGCTCTCTCTCCAGCTGTCAGGTTGCAATAGCATTGGCCTCTGCTTGCCTTGGCTGGAAGCAAATAGATGCCCCCAAAACAGCCTGGGAAATCAAACCTCAGGATGTTTTAGCTGGAAGCAATTTAAAATGATATCTGGTCAACCCTGTTCTGATAATAGAAAAAACTGGGGCTTGAGATTTTTTTAAATGTTCTTATCTTTTTAATTGTTGTTCAAGTACAGTTGTCTCCATTTCCACTCCCCACTCCACCCCAGTCATCTCTACCACCCACCCCAGCCACCACCACCTCCCACCCCCGATCCCATACCACCTTGACTTTGTCCATGTGTCCTTTATAGACATTCCTGAAAACTCTTCTCCCTTTCCCCCCATTATCCCCTCCCATCTCCCCACGGTACTCTCAGCTCATTCCTAATTTTAATATCTCTGGTTTTATTTTCCTTGCTTGTTTGTTTTGTTGATTAGGTTCCACTTAAAGGTGAGATCATATGGTATTCACCTTTCACTGCCTGGCTTGTTTCACTTAGCATAATGCTCTCCAGTTCCATCCATGCTGTCACAAAGAGTAGGAGCTTCTTCTTTCTTTCTGCTGTGTAGTATTCCATCATGTAAATGTACCACAGTTTTTTGATCCACTCACTCACTGATGGGCACTTAGGTTGCTTCCAGTACTTAGCTATTGTGAATCGTGCTGCTATGAACATTGGGGTGCATTGGTTCCTTTGAATTGGTGTTTCAGGGTTCTTAGGATATATGGAGATTAAATGAATTATTAAAGGTGATACAGCTTTCAGGACTCTACTAGGGGCCACTTTTCCTGACTTCCAACTCAGTGAACTACTTTAATTTATCACATCATGCTACCTTCTCTTCTTCGAGTTTTGCTGAATAGTTAAGTGAGGACTTCATGAACAAATCAGTACTTCATAACAGATGTCCACTGGGTCCCAGGTGGGAATGTCAAAGCAAAGAGAGCCTTAAAATAATTAAATAAATGGAGTTTTAACTTATGACTGGGTGAGCTATGGTAAAGGCGGAAATATGAGCATGAAAGTTAGTGGGTGGGCCCACAGTGTTGAAAAGGCTAGTTGCATAGGATATAGTAATGAAGTCTGCAGAAACGGAAAACATAAGTGAAAGACAGAATGTTTGAAAGTTTTGAAGCCTTTAATGCTCCTCTCCAGAGGCCTAATCTATCCTCATTTTAATTGCATTTTAGAAAGATATTTGAGAATGTTTAAAGAAACAGAACAAATGATTTGAAAGTAGACATATCTGAAGGGTACCTTCTTGTGCTATCTTGAAATTTGTTTATTGAAGATCTGAGAGAAAAAGTCAGATGACAAAGGGAATAGAAAACAAAATTTATGAAGATCAGCAGTAAAAAAATCAATGGAAATCATTCTGACATTGAGAGGCAAAAACAGTAACAAAAGATTCAGATTACAACAAAAGCAATAGCTCCCATTATGATTAGGTGTCCATCAAAACTCTGCTTATGATTTTAGGCCATAGACTAGTTTCTTCCACCTTCTATTTCAAACCTTGTTTCTTCCCCTATACCTACATACTGTAGGTATGTAGCTCAAAATGCCATATGACCTCTGGCCTTGCACCTTCATGTAAGGATGTCAGATTAGTCTGCAGTAAGAGTTTCTTAAAGCCATCCCTACTTCCATAGGGCTATCAACAACTTAGTTATACATAGAAGTGACTATGGATGGAAACATATAAATCTATTCCCCTAAACTGAGAGTAGATGTGTCCAGGAACCACTTTCCCATTAACAGAGAAAAATAGAGACCCGGGAAAGATAGACAGCAAGGCTTTGCTCACCAGCCAGTCAGACCTGAGACGAGAACCCACATCTCTTACTCAAGTCTGGTCACATTCCCCCTACTTCATTTTGGGTGCCCAGGCTTTTCCTGAGCTTCCAGCTGCCCTCCCTCTGGGCACTCGGAGGAAGACCTGATGACTCCTCCTGATTTCCCACATGGTTGATTGGCAACATTTATTAAAAACAGATTTTCATCATACTCTCTAGATAGAATATTATCACTGAATTCTCATAACTTTGATGGTAAAATTTCAGGAAGATCCCTCTTCTTGGACATTTAATTTTTCACTCTGGCTCCTGCCTAGCTCACCAGTCTTCTCTCTTGCCCTTCTCCTAGGTACACTACAGATTTCCTTCCTTAAGGAATTTTTGCAGTCCTCTGATTTTTTTTCCCTTCTGGTTTTTATAACTATGTTTCTCTGTGTGAAATGCCCTTCTGCTTTTTATTCCTGCTTGGCTAATTATTTCTAGGTTCAGCTTGGGATATAGATGAAAAAGTCATATATCCCTCACCAATTTTTTCATTTCCAGCAATCCCTGAAATAAATTGTATGCAGCACCATGTGTCTGCAAAATTACCTTCAAATACGACAAATGGTTGCATTAAAATATCACCTCTTAGCCCTAAGATGAGACTGTACAAATATTCCAGAGGCAGTTTGTAGTTTGTAGGCAATACAGTGCAAGCCAGCTCTTGTTTTTAAATGTTATGCCCAGAAGAGATCTTTGAAATTTTATAAACAGATGGATTCTTTTTGCTTGATTCAGTAGTGTTTTACAATTAACTAATTAACAGGTTCATTGCCAGAATTGGCAATAAAAAGTGTTCAGGAGCTTTGACCAAAGCGGTCTTCTGCAATTACATAGATACCAAAACAATTTGCATGAGAGTTTGAGGCTAAACGTTGCTCACATCCCAATTTCACCTGCTGTTTTCAAATAAAAGTTGACAAATACGAAAATGAACCCTGCAGATTTCCACACTCCTTTCATACACACAAGTCTCAGCCTTAATTAATAATAATTACAGGTAACAAATTCTAGTGAGAAGGCCTAAAGTACCCAGATGGTTTTCAAGTGTGTAAAATTGCTTAGCAAACATAGTTCTGAAGAACTCCCCGGAATCACTTTTATGCAAAGTCCATCTGTTATTTTCCAGCTAGTAGGGCCTTCGATAAGGTCTTCAACATTCATTCCTACTGTTCCCCACTGGGAGAGTGAGGTCAGGGTCCTGTCCTGAGGTCATCATGGCACTGCATCTTGGGTCCTACCCCAGTTCCTCTCTGTCACACACCAGCTATACTAAGATCTGTGTGGTTCCTGAAACATGCCACGGTCTCTCTTTTGTTTTGGCGGGAGCTATTTTCTGCCTGGAGACCTTCCAGTCTCCATCATGATTTAGTTTGAGCATCACATTTTTTGGGCTATATTTCCCAATCAACCCCCTACTCCTGCCTCCAGAAGATGGAATTAGATGCAGGAGGGAAGGGGACAGGGTACATTTCCTTCTGGTGTCCCTTTATCAAAGTGTGACCAACTTGCAGTGAAGGAATAAGTTTTCAATCAAAAAAATAATTCTAGGCTCAGTAAATGTCTATTAGAAGGAAGAAATAATGAGAGAGGGAAGAAGTGAGGGAGGCAGGCTCTCCATTCCGGATACCCGCTCTGCCTAGAATCCTTTAGTTCACATTTCTCAGTTCATCATTCAGAACCCTCCCAGAGGTTTCTTTTGTATCATTACCCCTTAACCACTACCTTTTTAATGAACGTTGTTTTAGACTGTTACTTTTTTCTGGCATGAAAAATCCACTTTATCAATTAGGTGATAAGTTTTGTGAGCTAGGGAGTGGTGGAAATGAAACCTCAATAACCAAAGGGACTTAGCAAAACGTGACCCTTTCTAACCCTCATCCCAACATCAACATCCTATTGGTCACAGTTCTGGCACTCCTGAAAATTCTCTGGAAGCT
Source organism: Anoura caudifer (assembly GCA_004027475.1). Taxonomy (NCBI): domain Eukaryota; kingdom Metazoa; phylum Chordata; class Mammalia; order Chiroptera; family Phyllostomidae; genus Anoura; species Anoura caudifer. The sequence continues at coordinate 524,411 of PVKU01000094.1, read as the reverse complement.
TCTGTGGTGTCTAGTCCTTGACAAATATTCTGTGTGCATGATTAACAATTAAACATTCCTTGTGCTTAACAGGATTAAATGCTGTTCTCATGATTTCATTGATTGATTAAATTAATTGCTTTTATATGTATGCTCTGCCATGTTCCCCAAATGACACACCATTGGATAAGAATCAGTTATGATCTTTGAACATGCTGGCATGGTTTGAGCAGTGCATTAAAGAACAGCCTTTGTTTCCTGATTTCTTCGGTTCAGTTCAGTTGACACTTTCTCCTGGAAGCCTTCCCTGACTTCTCTACCATGAGGTCGATAGCCCCTCTGTGTAGTTCCAGAACATAACTGTGCATACCTTTATCACAACACAATAGTCTTCGTAGAGCAATGATCTGTCCCCAGTTGACCTGCCTGCCCACGAGTCTTCCACCCTCTGGACAGCCATGACAGTGTCTGTTTTTGCGTGGTCACTAGCACAGAGCCTAAGACTTGCTGCCCTTCCCTGCATCCGTCCTCTCTTTTGCTTTAGAAGTTCTCCTTCTTACAGAAAGAAACCTGCACACACACTCGCCTGCAGAAAAACCTCTCAAGGTTCGGTAGCTTCTATCAGAAAAAGTACAAACCCTCTGGTTTGGAATAGGTATCCTTCTTGGTATGGCCCTTCCATTATTATGGCCAGAGTATCCAGGTACTCTGAACATTTCACATCCGTTTTCCTCTGCATTACCTTACTTTTTTCAATGGGGAAAAAAAATCTTTCTTCCCTTGATCTCTGCTAAGTGATTACTTCTCTTCTTGGAAATGTCCCGTCCTTCTTAAAAATTCAGCCCAAATATTAACCTACTCCTTGGTATTCTGAAGGCACTTTGACCCAATGTACCACCTTACCATAATTCAACTCACATGTCAGTGAATATCCACTAAGAGACAGAGAGCTGGGAACTAAGGACTCACCATGTGAGCATGGAATCTCTTGTCTTCTTCACTCACTCTGGCCAAGCACAGTGTCTGGCCAGTTGCAATAGTTTAGATGAACACACTCGGGCATTTCTTGCTTATTTATTCATTACCAACCTAATGTCAATACTGCATTTTAACTAGTCATTTTACATGTCATTTATGAAGTTGTAAGTGACTACAGGTGGAACGTCCGTGAGTGAATTTTTTTTCCAGAGTGCTGCATTAGAAAACTCTGCATTAATTCTAGAAGCTCATAATATCTTCTTGCTACCATCTTTCTAATCTTTTCATTTAGAATTCCCTTCTTTCACTTTTGTACTTTGCTGTAGTTAATTTTTGCATTAACATTGTCTTTGACATTGTATTAGATATAATGCTTTAATTTTTATCATAATGTATGGAGAATTAGGTATACAACTTCTCTACTGATAATGGTAATACTGATAATGGCAGTTTTAATGTTCAAACTCCTTGCATATTTTATTAAAATGTACACTATTATTTCACCCAAGTTTCTTCAGGGAGCTGAGCAGACACTATTCAGGCAACTTTAGAAGAAATACAAGCCTGATTCACTCTCATCTTTTTTTTTTTTTTTTTCTGTTACACCGTAACCTGTTGCTGTGCTTTTCATGGAGGAACATATGCTCTGTAGAAAGAGATAGATAGAGCCCACACAATGAAATTCAGCATGCACACCATACTAATGTAGTTGGCAGGTATAGGGTCTTAACTCTTGCAGTGAGACAAACCTGACCCCAGGACCCAGAGGAGTTTCCAAGAAGCTAAACCAGAAGCAGTGAACACGACTAGGTCTTCTCTCCTCTCCTCCCCAGGGGAGCACATCCACGCGTTGTACATGCTTAGTGTGGAGCCCCTCTTAACTGGTCTCTACTTAATCCAATTGGCAGATTCCTATTTTTAACACTTAACACATCTGATGGATTGATTGACTGTATTCATTGATACTATCCATTCCTTCTCTAAAATAGTACATGTGTTGGCAACTAGACTCACTAACACCCATGATACTCTGAGGATTCAGAGTTAGTGGGCCACACTTTTTTAAGTTGGTTTCCTTGTTGGTTTACTTACTTTATTATTTATTTTTCAGTGTTATTGCAGTGTAATTGAGAGAGTCATAATATATTTAAAGTGTACAGCATAATGATCTGATACACATCTACCTTGTGAAAGCATTCCCTCAATCCAGTTAGCTCACACATTCAACTCACATATGTATCTTTTTAAAATATATTAGCATTTGATAAAATATGTCATGCATATTAAAGAGAATTGAAAACATTTCTGATTCCTTTAAAAGATAATAATAAATAAATACCTCAGTGCCCACTATCTAGCTTTAAAAAATAGATACCTCTCAGCCCCTCCTTCCCTGCATTTCTCTTGCTGCTCTCACTCCCCCTGCACTCTCCCCAGGGCGACCACTGTGCTGAATTTTCTCTAAATTACTCTCTAAATTTCCTTCATGGCTTGATATATACACCTAAAAGTATATTATTTCATTCTGATGCTTTCTAACATAATCATATTATTATACTTATAGGTAGTACACATGTAAAATAATCTTCTCATCTTATTTTTTCCTCTGTGTGTTTGGATGTTGTGGGCTCAATGTATTTTTCTTTACCGTGGCATCTTTAACAGACTTATATAACCATCACCATTGCCACCACCTCCACTTTATCATCCTCCCAGATATTCAAAGACCTTAAATGATTTAATCGTAATCAATTCCCCCCAGTTTAAATCTAGTTGTTTTTCTGTGTTTTAGTTCTCTTCTATTTTTCTCCACCATTCTATGTCAATTATTCTATCAGTGATCAGTTCCTTTCTGTTTAAAGTACATTCCATGGACTGTACTCTAGGGAGTGTCTGTACTAGGTTGAGATTTTCATGTATTATTTATCTGAAAATGTCTTTATTCTTTTTCTTGAATAATATCTCAATTTTTTTCTCATACATTGAAAATATTATTTTAATACTATCTGGTTTTTATTGTTGCTGTTGATAAATCAACAATGGGTCTAATTTCCATTCCTTTGTGGTCAATCTGTCTTTTAAGACTTTCTTTTTCTTCTTGGTGTTCTTCAGTGTTATTATTATGACTCAGGTGTAGATACTTTTTATTTAATCCCTTAGGGATGTGTTTCAATTATTAGTTCTGAGAACTGGTGTCTTTAAATACCTTTGGAAAATTCTCAACAATTGTTAATTGAACACTACCTTTTTTCCATTCTCTATTATATCTGTGTCAAAGACCATACTTTGAATGTACCAAGCACAGAATAAGATTAGCTTATCTAGGCTCCCTTTCAATTAGGTATGATGTGACCAATAATGGACAATGGAATATGGGTGGAGGGGATTTCTGTCCCATTTAGTTTTGGCAGACATACAAGTGGTGCCCTGATCATCAACTTTGTGGGGCCAGAGGAGTGACCTCCTCAGGTTCAAATATACATTGATTTATGGGAAGATGCAACTACCCTGACAGTGGGTCAGACATCTAGAAAGAGAAATATTAGATGACCAGGGAAAAGATAATCTAGGATAGAGGCAGATGGATGAACATACCAGAGTGCATGCTAGGTGCGAAGATCTTGGTAAGACATATTAATGCTTACCAGAGAGCATCGTCTGTGGGAGAGGAACAGATAACTTGGCTGAGTGACATTGGCCAGCCTCTGTCACCCTGGTGCTGGATAATGTACAGGTGAATGAGATGACCATAGGACAGAGATGGGGCCATGAATGGCCTCAATAACATGGACTCACATTCTCCAAGCCTGGTGTAGCTACTCCTGTTGCCAAATGTTCAAATAATCAACACCAGATACTAAGGACGAGGCCCTGACACAGCACCATTTCTTGAGGGACCAATAGCCACTTTGGTGGCTAGTTGACTACTACACTTTGCTCTGTCTACCATTGAAGGTCCAGTGATAGATTCTTGCAGGAAAAGACATGTAGTCTGTGTATACATTTTCCTTTTTTGCCCATAGGGCCTCACACAGCACCACAATTGAAGGACTTACAGATCTGTGACCACTGGTCCATCCCATGTAATAGTATGTTGGACCAGGGGACCAAAAAAGTGGGTCTGCACCATGACATTCATAGATTTTATCCTGCAGAAGAAGATCGTAACATTGAATATCAGCTGTGGCCCAGACACCATCTATACTAGTGGGGCTGTTTTTTCTTCCATTAACCTTCCTCTTCCAAGTTCCCCTCCCCCCAAAGAGAGGCCTCCTAGAGTCAGGAAGAAGGTGCTCCTCAAAAATAGTAAGAAGTGTAGTGGAGAGACACAAAGGATACCTGTGATGGACAAGGAGAGGTTTTGCCTAGATTTCTCTTCACAGAAGGACTTACTCCCTTGTTTCTGATAGTTATATTACTATAACAGCTTTTTCACAGAAGTCCGTGGCTGCGGATAGCCATCTTGCCCAAAGTCTCAGCCTTCCTGGTTGTGACTAGTACTTAATGGCTGACCGAAACAGGTGGATAAGCAGCCAGCCATTTTGGCCCCAATGATGACAATTTTCTTGGACCATCTTAGCTTCACAGTTCCCTGTGGGTTAGGCGGAGGCTGTTACTATCTTCTTCACATCTCGATTTCTCCATCTCTTTCATTCTGCCACCTTCCTGTCCTTTTTACAGGAGCTGACCCCGGGGTCATACCTTAACAGAAATCCTATACACAAAAACTCCATACTGAAATGCACTTTCTGGGAAACTCAACTCATGACAACGTTATAAAAATGGGATCTGTTCAAGAAAGATGGGGGCAGTCTGCAAGCACAATAAGAGGAATTAAAGATATTTAGGAAACTCAGAACTTTAAAGCACAGGCATCTCAAACACAAGGCCCATGGGTCGAATCCGGCCTTCTATTTTGCTTTATTTATCTGGCCCAGCACCTTGTTTCTACCTGGTGGCAGTGCCGAGCTCCTTGCCCCTAGTTAAGGAGTAGTTACAGTTATACAGTCCTAAAATTACATTTGGCCCTTTGAAGGCAACTGGGAGGCTGATGTGGCCCCCAGTGAAAATGAATTTGACACCCCTGCCTTACAGAATTGAGAACATCAAAATATCTAAAAGTTGCAACCAGTTAAACCTGTCAATAAGTAAAATGACCCAGGGTAAGACCACATGATAGGTTTGGCAACCCCACTCATTACTGTAGATTGTTTGTATCTGCCAGCAGGTCGAGAGAGAGGTGTGTGGGATGGGAAAACAAAGAAATCATATCTGAAAACAATGTCTCTAAACTTAGTTCTGGTATCATTATTGGCACATGTAACTGACTGAAAGCAAATAGATCAGAGGCTTAATACGTTTTGAGGAAACCTGTATTGACAAAGAAATCATGGGCATGGATTTTTTTAAGAAACAGATTTTTTTTTTTCAGATTTAAAATAGCCTGTCGGTTCCAACTTTCCATAAACAGGAAGTCAGTTGTGAAACCCGGGCAGACCACAGGGGATGGCTGACTCCCCAAGCCCACTTCACATGTGGCCAAGGCTAGTGACTAAAAAGGAACAGCATTACAGAGAATGGCACCACAGACATGAAGCCAATGGACAAAAATCCTTCCACAGGAGGGAATCAGGGCTGACTGAAGAAACTCGCTTCCTGAGTAAGGGGCACATGCAGCGTGCGCACTGCCGGCTTTAGCCCCCGGTGTCAGCCTCCCACTCTTCTCCTCTCAGAATGGGAACATTTACTGTGGTTATTTCCTTCCTGTTTCACCACTGCTGATTTGATGGCCTGGGGGTTTATGGTAACTTTTAGTTCTTGGCTCTCAGGAACAAGAGATGCTCTGTTCCTGAGACTAATGTAAATATGACTCAGAATTCCTGGGTTTTGAACTGAGGGGAGTGGCTAGAGGGGACTTTGGACTGGGGCTGAGTGTGTTGTGCGTGTGGGAACACAAACGAGATGATGTGGTGACTGAAGAGCAAACAGAGGCAGAGATAATGCTGCGTTTCTCCCATACCATTTCTGCTCATTCTGGGACCCCTCCAGCTTGCTCTTCTCTTTTGGAAGCAGCTGTGGAGACCACTTGTTGAGAGGGAAGAGCCACAAAATCCCGGGGGCACCCACGGGAAAATGTTTCCCTAAACAGTTGCCTGATTTACATTGGATTTTGTGTGAGTAAAAAGTACACCCATTTTGTTAAGCTGGTAAATTTGGGGCTTACACTGTTGCTACACCATAGATTAGCCCATTCTGACTAGTGTAATTTTTCTTTCCGGACCAGCAATTACATTTACACCAGACATTATCCCTGTATCCCGTATGTCTTTTAGCTTCCTTAATGTTTCAATAACTTCTTTCTGAGATGATCCTACGTAGTTTATCTGGATCTATCATTTAGTTTCTCACACCCTTGGCTGTTGTCTTTAATTTGTTATTTAATTTACCCGTTGCATTTTTAATTTTAATTAATTTGTTTTTATTTCCGGGAGTGTAATTTGGATCTTTTCCAACTCTGTTTAGTTGTTCTCTTGTTAATTGCGGTTCCATTACAGTTGTCCCAATTTTTCCCCTGTTGCTTATATTTTCAGGCTTATCATTTTTTAAAACCATATTGAATTTGTGTATTTTATATTCTGCATCTGATATTGTAATTGCTGAGGACTTTCAGTTCTGGTATTGCCATCTCTTGGTATGTGCTGGCTGTCAGCTCTGTGTTTCCTTTTGTGTTTTGTTATTTTTGGGTGTGATTTGCTCATTTTCCTTGGCACTTTATCTGTGTGTAGTTGAATTCCTCTAAACCACATTTTGATCCACTCAGGCCTTTTGACAGCATTACCAAGATAGGATTACTTCCCTGTGGGATTTTTTTTTTTACCAAAATGGAAATATGAATTTATATTATAAGCTTTTATAATGGTTGCCCATCGCTAACAAATTATCAAGTGATTTTTTTTTCCCTTTTCACTCAGTACAGAATCAATAAATGCAATGAATTGCTAAATGCTGTTTCTCTTGAGTCTCTTTTTACTGTGAGGATGTTATCCTTGGGAGCCAAGCCCCGTTGAATTTGTCTTCATAGGTTCCATCCTTGGACTGATCCCACATTTTAACTCCAGTCCCCTGCATCTTTCACAACATTAAAGTACAAACTTAAGAACGACAGGGTTTACCAAAAATCTCTACATATAATCTCATTTTGGTATCCTTCTATTTTTCAAGTTTTCTGTTTCACCTTTTCTTTTTTTCCCCTCTGTGAATTACTTCCCTTTGTGCCAACTCAACAATGCTTTTTAGAAGATTGAAGATATATATATATATATATATATATATATGCACAAACACACATATATGTGTTTTATCCAATATTTTAGCTCTTTCTTTCAGGAAGTTTATTTCGAATTGTCTAGTATGCCATACTGCTAGAAATAGAAGTCATATTAGGTCACCTCAGGGACTCCACCCATGTACATACACCTTTACCTGTCAAGTTGTATGCTTACCAACATAGAGGTGTCTGTTACCTCCAATGGTTTGCTACAATTTTTTTATTATTACCAATTAATTTATAGAACTATTATGTTGATTAAGCAATTAAGAGAGCTTTTATTTATTATTAAATGATGATGGCAAGTCTCAATAAAGATCAGTTGTTTAAGAAAAGAACATTAAATTAAACCTGGGAGAAACAACACAAAATATTTGGAAAATTTATAAGGACCTAGAAGGGTCTGTACTCAAATCATTTTGCAACTGTTTTTAATTTCTTGTCCCCCTACAGAGAAATAAAAATAGAAATTAATGCTGTATTATAGTTAGGGTTTATATAAGAAAGATAATGGGAAAGCTAACTGAGAGAACTTCACTTGATGAGAAGGCATTGGATTTAAATACAAAGATTAATAGAAAAATATTTCAGGTATGTATGTAAACCTTTTATAATTCTCCAGTCTAACTATTTTTTTCCAATAAATTGGCCCTGGCTATGGGAAAAATGAGAGCTACTAGTAATCTTAAACCCACATATATGTATTAGTTAACACACTTGGCACTAAACTATGTGCATAACAAAGTTTTTTAGAGGTGTTGGTTTTCTCCCCCTCAGATTTTACCGAGGAGTAGTTGACAAAAAATTGTGATACCCTTAAAGCGTATCATGTGGTGATTTGACATCATACACATTGTGAAGTGACTCCCTCCATCACAGTGCTAATGTATGCATCCCAGAGGTGTTTGTGTTGTAGGTCCGGATGCAGAAGGAGGGGTTGCATCTCAGCATTGCCCAGCAAGGGTCATTTTTATAAGAGCATATTTTTATCGTGTCAACGTGAGGAATGTCTTCAATCCTACTAAATACAGAATATGCAATTTAGAACAATTATTAAATACAAAATTTTCACAAAATTTTTTTTGTCAAAATTTGCAGATCCAATTTTGGTGAGCAGGTAAAGTAAAAGCCATTTTTATATTTTTCCCCAGCTTTATTGAGGTATAATTGACAAATAAAAATTGTATGTATTTAAGATGTACGAAGTGATGATTTGATTTACATATATATTGTGAAATGATTACCACAATCAATTTAATTAACATATCCATCACCTCTCATAGTCACCTTTTGTGTGTATGTTGATGAGAACATGTCAGATCTGTTCTCACAGTAAATTTCAATTACACCATACAGTGTTATTAACTATAGTCACCATGTGGCAAACAACTTTTATGTGAATGTTTCATACCCTTAATTCTTTTTTTTTTCCATACTGGTGTTTTTATTTAAATGGGAAAATTCTTTCTATGATTGCATTGCTAGAAAGAGGGCATGTATATGTTTAATTTATAATTGAATTCGTTTGAGTGGCATTGCTTAATACAGTTATACAGGTTTCATGTGTACAGCTCTGTAACACATCATCTGTGTACTGCATTCATATCCTTCGTTCTTGAAAAAGTTGTTGGGACAGTTTCTTTAATCAGCGTTGTTTTTTTGTTGCTGTTGTTTGTTTTTTGTTGTTACTTCTTATCTCCTTAATAGTTTCTATCTTCTAGATTCTTTCCTCCATTCTCAGACTCTGGTCTGGGGTTTATCTTTTTATAGTCAAATATGATGTTGATGTATTTTACTTGACAAAATACAGTTCTCATCCTCAGAGTAATTTTGTCTTTGACCTTAAAATAGCACTATCATTTCTTTCTTTATGACATTTTTTTGGTAATTTATGTCATGCTATTTTAAGTTCCTAGGCTCTTTTATGTACTCTTTTATTTAAATTCACATAACAATACTGCCAAGGAGTTATCATTTTCATTGCGCAGATAAGAAAATAGAACACCAGAGAAATTAACTCACTCCAGGCCATAAGCTAGAAGTTGTTGATTTCAGTGTTGAAACCAGGGTTGCCTGAGTCTTATGCTCAGGCCTTCTTATAGTGTTAGATTACCACCTACCCCTCTTGGTGGCACTTGAGCCTAAACCTATTATGTCTAGCTCTAAACTACCAGCATCGTCTAGTTTTTTTCATAACCAAACTTAACGTAGCCCGAACAATCCACTTTTTCTAACCTGCCCTGGGAGGATTTTGAACTGGTATTTTTTTTTTTTTTTTCAGTCTAACCAAACTTAACGAAGCTTTCTCTAGAATAACTAGACATTCAGCTCTCTCTTTAGTGTGATCACTAGACTATTAGTTCCAAGATGGCAGTTTTGGGTCCTTTTCATTTTTGAATCTCTAATATCTTCCCATGGGAATGACACATAATAGACATTCATATTTACTCAATAGCAGGACACTCCTTCCTGTTTCAGTTCAAGCCTTCCCTGGACTTCCTCTCCAGCACTCACTAATTCCAATGGCCATCTGCTGGGCATCTGGGTCATGTTGCATGATGTGCCTAACTTAGACGTTCACATATTTCAGGAGAGTATTCGTCTCCAATAAGGAGCAGTTACTGAAAGAGGAAATATTAGAAATTTCCTCTGCAAATTAAAATGAACAATGATGTTCTACCTCCCAAATTATGAAAAATAGAAATAATGATAACACTCAGTCCTGGCAAAGTTGTAATGAGGTAAAAAAACAAACAAACAAGTTCATATATTGCTAATGGACTGTAAAATGATACAGCTTTTTGGAAAACTTATTGGTCAATATGATCTGAAACTTTAAAAAATTCTTAACTTTGACTCACTAATTCTATTTCCTAAATTAAGAAAAAGTTTTACATGTGAAGGTGATTATTATAAGTTTATGTGTAAGATTAAAAATTATAAACACCCCAGAGTTCCAGTAATATTATAGTTGGTACACGGACTACAGTAATTCATTTTAGAAGACTATTATACAACCATTAAAAATATGTTGTGAATCATTTATAATACTGTATAAAAATTTTGTTGTTTTAGGCTGATTTCCCAGGAAGTAAAATCTGAGACGAAAGCTCATGTACAGGCTGCGCCTCTGTGGTGGGGATTCTGTGCCACAAGCTGGCAGGACACAGGGTGAAACACGAAGAATCCAACAAGGGTGTGTTTCTATGTTGTCCATGGCCACCATGCTCAGTCCCACCAGGATGTGCAGAGGGGTCTTCTAAATAGAAGTTAGAACCATCTCCTTCAGGAACGAAAAGAGAAAGCATTTATCCACTGGCACCTGCCTCTTGTTGGTCAAGGCCAGTAAGAGATCATAGCTCCAGGCTGTCCATAGCGTTCCACAAACATCCCTGTTTGTGGAATGAGGGAAGCTCTCAAGCTGGAAGAAAAGTCTATGCCAGGCATCCTCCAACTGCTCTTGCATGAAGCTCATCAAGGCTGCTGGGAACCATTGCTCTTACAGCACTTGGAGCAAGTGAAGGTATTGCAGGGGCCGTGTGGTGAGACACAGGTGCGCTCGCCATACTGCTATCACATTAGGAGAGAAATGCAAGAGCTGAAGGTACACATTCAATAGAACCGCAACTGTTTGTGCATCCAGCAATCTACTGAGTGCTGAGCAGAGACCAGGGCACAACTCTTCCCTCGGGAGCATAATTCTTAGAACAGGAAGAAGGTGTGAGGGCAGTGATGGGGTGACAGACAACAAATAAATAAGCACAGTATTTAAAGGTTGCGATTAGGTCTAAGCTAGAAATGAAAAGCTGTAAAACAAATTGACAATAGAGTGATGCTTAGAAAAAAATTAGGTAAAAATGCATCAGGATGTTATTAGTGGTGGTTTCTGAGTAGTAGCACTTACTGCATACCATCTCTGTAGTTCCCACATTTCCTATAATGGGTGTAGATTTTTCTCAATAAGCAGAAAAACTGCATTAAAATTACTAGTAAAAATTGTTAAAAGGAAATGAAGTGGTTCCTCATCACTTGGGTGGCCCCTGGAAATGATTTCATATCCCGTGTTGTACTTGGTCTTTTTCCTGCACAGCTTTGGGCTTTGGTTTCCCTTCCCACTTGTTTTTCACAGCCTTACAGACATTTCACAGAAGGGAAACAGATGCGTGGGTCTGTGTGGGTGGATGTGTATGTGGATGAAAAGCAAGTCCCTGAAGGCAAGGATGTTTCCAAAGTTGCTCTGCCCTCAGCAAGAACTTGGTGAGCCGGGGCTCCTGAAATATAACTTACCCCATTCGCTCTTTGTTAACAAGGCCAGCGATCCATGAAGTTGATTCTTTTTTGGATTTTGGTGTCTGAGCATTTAAATTAATGGTTTGAAAGGAAAGTCGATTACTGTATGCAGCATAGCCAGCAATTGTTTATATTCAGGCTAAACAATAGGTTTAGCCTTAGGCTTTCAGGTTTCAGGGTGCTTCCTGAGCACTGCTATTAGTGACTCAACATTGCTTTCGTGTCCCCCTTGCAAGGTGTTGCCAGAAACACAGATCCGGAAGGGGCTCTGCCGCTTACCATCTGCTTGGTACTCAAGGTCTCCGAATGGCCCCAAAAGGTGGCGGCTGTGCACAGTGCTCGGATTTGAATCGCATTAAGTAGCAGTCTGAATTTTCTGTCTGGCTGACCTCTAAAGAAAGGCAGAGGAGACCCATGCAGGCATCAAGTGCCCAGCAAAGGAACCTTTGGGACAATTCTTGCTCCCGTCCCGGATGCCAGTGTGACCAATTCAGCAATTGTGTCTTTCCCCAGGATAAAATGAATATTGTGTCAGTGAAGCTAGAATCAGAGAGTGATGATCTGAGAAGCAGTGAGAAGGAAGACGTTGACCTTGGAGAGGTTTAAGAATGCCTTACGAATAGCTATCCAGAACATAATTAAAGGCATTTTAACATCATAAGCCTTGAAGAATGCGCACCATCACTACTGCACGCTGGGGAGTAAAAGATATTGCTTTTATAGCTGCAGAGCTTATGGTCAGAAGTGATATGAAATATTGGAAATGTGACAGTTTTATAATAATTTTATTCTTGTTCATTGTGATAATTTTCATTTGCAGCTTTTTACCTTTGAATATCTTGAACTGCATTAAGTCTTCCTCATTCCATCCTTGTCCTGTAATGTTAGAAGCTGCAGTTTTTAATCTGAGGAATTACAGTAAATGCTACAGGCACAAGCAAACAGATAATGGTGTTTACAGTGCCTGCTATTTGAAGAATTAAAAGTTCTGAGTGAATTTGTCTCCCAGTTAATAAAAGTGATAGACCTCCGAGTGAAAAATTGTCTCTTTCTTCTTGTTATAATATCACCATCACTTTTTATATCCTGTTTCCAAACTTAGCTGCTTTTTATTTGGGGTGCAAAAGGGGAAGGAAGAATCCTTTTTTAAAATTTATTTTTAGAGAGAGGGTAAGAGAGGGAGAAAGAGAGGGAAAGAAACATTGATGTGAGAGAGAAACATTGATTGGTTGCCTCTTTCAGAGGACTGAACCAGCAACTCTGGCATGGCCCTGACTTGGAATTGAACTGGTGACCTTTTGCTTTGTGGGATGATGCCCAACCCACTAAGCCACACTAGTTGGGGCAAGGCAGAAGAAACTTTTTCATCACATAATTGACTCTGCTCTATTTCTGTTTCCCCTGTCAATAGTTTTCTTTCAAATACTGTATGTATTTAGTGAATAGTCCAAATTCGAATTAGGTAGAGATTATTTGCTAGAGATTATTGGGTTTAAATATTTAAATATTTCCATTTCTCAGATGAGGACACATAAGATCACATATGTCTTCTGACACAACAAAAACAATGGTGAACGTTCACTGAGCATTTGCTGGGAGAAAGGCAAAGCTCTGAGACCTTCACAGGCATTAACTTGGATATGTGTGAGTATGTGTGTGTGCTCTAATAAAAAATTCTTTATAAAAAGCAGGTGGTGGACCAGATTTGGCTTGTGGGCTATAGTTTGTCCATCCCTAGCGCTTTTAAGTCTCAGAGTGTCAATATGAGATGGATCCTTCTATTATTGTCAGTCCCAGCTACAGAAAAGTACACTGAGGCATAGAAGAGCTAGGCAACTCACCTCAAGTTATACATGTGGTGAGTATAGAAATTAGGCTGAAGAAATTGGACTTTTTGACCTAATCTTACACACTCCACTGTAGACAAGTGTCTAAAGATCTTCTCCAGGTTCTTTCCTTTCCTTTTGTTCCCTGGGTTCTTTCTTGGAGGGAAAATGGTTGGCACGTAGAATCTCACACACACGTATGTGCTATAGACTAATTTTGATTTATTTTTTTTACCTCATTCTCTTTCTATGGTTGACAATGCTGTTAAATACCATGCTTGGTCATCTGAGGAGGACGTAAAAGAAGGCTTTGATGTGGTTCTGCATTTGAAAAGGTTAAAATTTAATTGTGAAGTCAAAGAAATTAAAATTAGATAAAAATTTGCTGAGCACTTAGCACGTGGATTACATAGTCCAACTCTTCTTTAACTTAAGACCCAGTCAGGATCCAAAGGGCTGGTGGATGACTCACTTGTTCAGGAGTCCCAGGATACTTGACAAACAATCTCTGTTAGTACATTTGTGTGAAGTCTTGTAAAAGAACGTTATATATTTAACAGTTCTGATTTTTCAAACCACAAACAATTTTTCAAATATACTTGCATGTTCATAGTTTTCTTTTTTATGGCAAATAAGTTGATGACATGATACCACTTCAGACACTCAGTTAATTAATAAAAGTCCCGATTGCCAAGTCTCAGGGGACTATTCCCAACCATCTGTTGATGGCTGGCAGTTTGCTTCACTTTGCCTGAGTAAGAATCTTTGTCTCTATGAAAGTTTGTAAACTGAGTGTTTGGAATTGGAGAGCTTTCTGTGATTATGCATTACAGGCAATACAATGATTACAAAAATATTCAAAACTGAGTTGTTATCTTTGAAGAGCAGAGAATCCAGGTAGGAAGACAAGGCATAATCATATATCTAAGATGCTTCTTGGTTATTCTGTGAATTCATGCAAGGGTTAGATTCTTTTCTAATGAGTATAATTATTTACTATCTGTCAATAGGTGAGCTAGCTAATGAATGGCATAGTTGTGACCCATGTGATCATGGTGAACGAACTGCCTGCATAGGTGTCAGGCAGGAGTATGAGTTGAAACCTGAAAGTGGGTATGGTTTAGAAAGGTGGATAGGGATGAAGGCAGAGATTGACCATTTCATGTCAATGTCCAAACCCATCATCAAGTGAATCCTAGCCAAGGCAAACTAGGACTTCCCATCCACCACAGCTGCCCTATCCCTTTTGTACTTCAAGGAAGCAGTTGCTAATATGATCAATCAGATCAAAGCACTTCTTGGGGGCCATGCTGGTGTCACAGGTGTGCTTACAGTCCTTAAAGGTGGTGATGGCATCTTTCTCTATCTCCTATGATTTCACTTCATGTAGTACACAGATGTGGGCAGAGCCACCATCCTAGGGAACCATAGTAACTCATTCAATATCTCTCAGGTTATGACAGGGTAGGTAACCCAGGTCAGGGCCTGCTCTCCATGTTTACTCACTTATTTTCTCTCTTCTTGTACTCTCCCTCTGCCTTCCATCCCTTTGTCCCTTCTGCACCCCATAGATCTGATTGTGTATAATTGTCTAAAAGTGCAGATTTGCAGAAAGAGGAAGGGAATTTGAGGCACCTCTTAGGTGTTCACCAAAAGCAAAGTTGCTCTGATTCTGCCATGTAACAGAGTCAGATGGTAGGAGGACCTTGTGCTACTATTAATTTAGTGGTTCTTTTGTTCTAAACATTCGACTTCTGCATTTGGAGATATTTCTCTCAGGAAATTTATGTGGAGGTAAGAATATTTATCATGGCAAGATTTGAGAATTTGGAAGTCCTTGGGTATTGAACTTTTACCCCAAGTCCCTAACATTAGCATTAACATTAACATTAACATTAACATAGGGTTTATCCTGGGAGAGAGTGCCTCAAGTTTATTGTCATCCCAGCATGTATAAAACTACCAGGAAACTTGATTATAGCAGTTCTTGGTGGTTTTAAAATAGTTATTTTTCTAGAATTATGTCACTGAAATACTTGATAATTTATTTGCTAAGTGACTGAGATGAGGTACTTTAATAGCTCTGCCTCTGTCAAGTCACTAGGCTGGTGTGTGTGTGTGTGTGTGTGTGTGTGTGTGTGTGTGCATGCGCACACCTGTGTGTGTACACACAGACCTCAAGCCAGTCAACATGGTAATGTCCATTGATTTTTCTGAGGTCTAACCATTGTATAACTTAGCCTATGTGATTTTAGTTTTAAAGGAATCCATTTTTAGGCCAATCTCAAAGTTACTTGCAAAGACTAAATTTTATCATTTAAAATTGGATAAGTGGATGATGGCCAAGCAGTGTCTAGATTAATAATTTTCAAATTATAATCTGTGGTCCAGTCTACCTGCCTCAGAACCACCTGGGGCATATGTTAAATATAATCAGGTACTTTAAACTAGACCTGTTGACTACATATTTTAGGATAAGATATAAGAATCTATAAATTTAATATACTTGTTATTTGATTATGACTATATACAAAGTTGAGAACAAATGATTCTAGGCTGTTTATGTTGAGAATAAGCATCTAGAGATGTAGTTGTAGCCAAGACATGAGATCCTGTACATGCTGCATGATAAGGAATCTGTCTGGTCTCATTGGACAATTCTTTCAATAACTTTCTCCATCATATCCCCAGGAGGCTCCTACCAGATCTACAACGTGGTGATTTGCTTGAGAGTGATAGGATGTGATGGTGACAGGTTTTTAAAAATATTTATTGAATTTATTGCAATAATATTGGTTAACAAAACGATACGTCTCAGGTGTACAATTCTTGAATACATCATATGCATATTGTATTGTTTGTTCACCACCCACAGTTGAATCTCTTTGTGATGGTGACAGTTTTAATAAAGTCTCTAAACATTAATTCCTTAAACTCAGCAGATTTAAAGGCAAGCCCCAGGCCCAAAGTAGAATGTGTAGCAACTTATGCATTGCAAATAACTGGCAGGGTGTACAACTCAGCAGTAAATATTTAAGTCAATTAGAAGAACTCTGGGACTTTTTGATATGTCCTAGAATGGTCCTGGTGAATCAACCTAAATTCTTGACTAATGTCTCATTTCCTAAGGAATGGTTGGTTTATTTGACAGGAAAATGCCAGATATGTTTTAGTTTTCTGTTGGGGTTTCTGTCACCATTATCAGAACAGATTAAAATCCATGGCTAAAAACTAAGCCAACACTTTCTGTAGTTTGGCCAAGGTAATAAGATGTCTGCTTTCTGTAATGTTGATTCTTGAGTATATTGAAAATTGATTCACAGTGCCTTCTATCATCCAGCTTTATTTTTATTCATACCAAAATGCAGCGTTTTGGAAGGTAACAAGCAGATGACTAGCAATTTTCAGAAAGCATGCTTTATTAAATGATATAATGTGTACTGAGCACTCAACACAGAGCCTGACGCCTGCTAGAATTGAATTAAATAGTAGTTACAAATATTTCTTCAAAAAAGTAATTAACCCTACCCTATTTCCTTTGCAATACAAGAGGATAACTCAACAAGAGGCAGGGTATAAATAAACACATTTAGAGAAGCATTTCAGAACTAATCTGCCCACATGAAAATGAGAGAAAGTAAAGGAGGGTTCCTGAAAAGATTGAGGGCACCATTGCCAGACTGCATTTATTTTTTCCTTCAGAGCTCACCTCCCAAAGCCTACGGAGGCTGAAAATTGTCAGTTTTCCCCTTGCTTGGTCTCCTTTGCTTTTAGCACATTGGCATGGATTCTGATCCTGACCAGTAGGACCTGAAGGTCTGATACCAAACCTGACAAGGATACTTGTCAAAGACTTTACACCCTAATGGAAGAGAAACAGAGAGCACATCTTTCCCCGTTTTTCTTGTTTTATATATTTTGGGTGTGAGGATGTGATGCGTGGTGCTATGGCAGCTATCTTTCAACCATGAGAGAAGGTCCAACCAAGAACATCAAGAGAAAGTGACACAAAGCCCTGATGTTGCTGAGCCATTGAGTGACCCCTGGAGCCACTCCAGTTCCTTTACATGTGAGACAAACAGACCTTTATTTCAAAACCTCTTAGTTTCTGGTCATTCTTTTTCTTGAAACCAAAAGTATCCTATCTGATATACCTTTATGACAGCTACACTTTACTTCTAGAATGCAAGCACCATTAGGACAGTGACCAAGTCTAGTTCACTTCCAATTACAGTGATTTCAACACAGCGGAAGCTCATTTCTCCCTCACACCAAGTCTAAGCTGCCGTGCTGGCTGCGTGAGCTTGTTATACAAACAGGCTCCTTTCATCCAGTTGCTTTGCCATCCCTGGGATGTTGCCCTACCTCATCCATAAGTCTAAGATGACTCCCCACCATGTCTGCATTCCAGAAGGAGGGAAGGAAGAGAAGGGGAGGGCCTTTCCTTTTAAAGTCACCACCCAGAAGTCACAGCCTCACTTGGTTTATTACCCCATTGGTCAGAACTTAGTCTCCTGGCTACAAGTACAAGGACAGCTGAGAAATGAAGTCATTACTCTGCACAGCCATGTGCCCAGCTAAAACTCCCACTCTTAATATGTTTGAAAGGAAAAAATGAATATCAGGACACAAAGAACAGTTTCTTTCACAGTGATGAGAATTATAGTTATAAACTGATTTAAAAATATGAAAACAATGAATATTTTGTTTATACTTATCACTTTACTAAGTTTTTTCCCCCAAATTATCTGAACCACTTTTTTACAATAACATTGCAACGTAGATAGCATTATTATCCCCACTTTGCAGATGAGGACAATAAGACTCAAAGACTTTGAGAAAATTGCCAAGGTCATACTTTGAATAGTTGATGAGATTTTTATTTGAATCAAAGTCCATGCCCCTGAGGTTTTATCCTTTAAGACCTATCTGGCTCACTACCATCTGTCCACAATGCAAATGCTTTGCCTAATGCTACATTCTGTTTTATATTCACTCCCTCTTCAAATTTTACTTGTGAATTCTAAGGGCTCACATTTTTGTTTACTAGTTACCTCTCATTGCAGTTTTCTGCTTCTCCTGATTCTTATGCCCTGCATCTTTATAGCATCCACCCCTGAATGGTATACATCTCTTTCTCTCTTTGATTATTCACTAATGCCCGTTCTTAAGGAATTGTCTCCCCACTCCAAACTGACCCTTTGTGTTGCTGGCACTGAGCGTCTGTAACCACCTTCTGCTTTGCTCGCTGCTCCCTGGTAAGTCATGCCACAGGGAAGCACTAGAAGGAGACTATGAACAAAGCTGGAGGGGAGAAGGGACCTGCTCTTCTCATTTGCTTCCTGTTTCCTTTATTGGACTTCCGGTTCCTGTCAGTATCACTCAGGGGATGCTTCTTCACCTCAGCAGCAGAATGCACATTCAAGTTTTTCCAACACTTGGAGGACCAACCCTGTCAGGACTCCTCAGAGATACCAGCACCAGCCCAGCATCGCTCCCTCCTCCAAGGTATGAGTTTCAGCTTTACCTGGCCTTTGTTCTGTTGTAATGATGCTAATCATTCACCTTAGTTTTTCCAGCTCTAGGGGTGGTAGCCACTTAGTACAATTGCTACCTCCATAATACTTTTCTGTTGTGAAGTGATGCTTAGTCAATTTTCGTTTAACTTTTTTTCTTTTCAACTATTCATTGGCTTAGCTTTATTTTTCTGGGTAGATCTGTGTTTCCAGAAACTGCATAGAGAATCCTTGATTGAAGACAGGATTCTATTTCTCCCTCTCTGCCTGTTCTGCAGAGGTGGGCACAGTCTGGGGACACAGTGGGAACTTGATGAACACGAGGGGATGAGTGATTTCCCCTGTGCCCATTCCTCAGCGCCCCAAAGTGGACTTTCTTCTGCTGACTGAATGGCCATCACGTTTGTGCACTCAAAAGCAGTTGAAAGGGGAAAACGCCTGGGTTCTTAAGTATCTCTGAGTACAAAAACCTGAGTGATGCTGCCCACTCAACAGGAAGGAAAACTGAGGTGGAGCAAAGAAGTTGGCCAAGCTTTCTAATTACTGGACCGCAGCCAGGATGAGAAACAATCTGCTTCTTGGACTGCTTTCTCCTAAATGCCTTAGACGGGGAGACATTAAGGAATGCCTTAAACTGACCTTTGGGAGCCAGGTTGTTCCTCCTCTCTGACCTTTCTCATTGGCACGTACAACCCTTCACTTTCCTGGCCTGGTCAACTGCCTTTGGCGCTTTCCACAGGCCTAAAATATACTTCAGAGGAGGAAAATAAAAGTACGATCAAAGCCTTATATAATTTCACTTCTCCAGGAGGAGAGAAAACCTCTTCTAGCAGCCTGCTACCTAGGAGTTAGCCAAACCACCTTGTCTCTCTTGCCCACTTTGAGTAGAAAGCAATGAAGAGGCCTTGTTTTTTTTTTTTTTTTTCCAGTCACTAAATGATACGAGGGATGGGTTAGGCAGCCAAGATAAATGATCACTTGGAGGCACTAAGAGGCAAGAGTGAGCTATGGGGCTCCCACCAGAATAATGGGAGCTGCAAGTGTGGAAAATCGAAGCCCTGTATTCATTGGGTATAAAGTTCTTGTTTAAATGTTGGTAGCCTAGTGGCTGTGTTTGAGCCTTTCACCGGGTGGTGTTTTTGATGGGGCCTCACACTGTGGATACCACGGCTTGGTAATTGACTCTTTGTATCTCCAAGCCTGGCAATTTTTTTCTTTGTATATTTATTTTATTTTGTGATAATGGCAGATCTTGCCATGGAAAGGCTTCTTGATATGATAAGTTGCTTTGAAGATTGAGTGATATTTAATATTTTGAGTGACTGCTTCTTGTTGAAGCAATTGGGTTCTTCAAGGACATGCTATACATGTTTAAAATGAGATGTCTGGGGCTGCCACAGAATAATCGACTGTGAAATAAGCCTGTTGGAAAGGACAATTACTCCCAGGGCCTCAAATGCAAGTCAAGTCTCCCGTGGCAGTGAGGGGAGGTTCCTGTTCGCTTCTAGTCAGGAGTGAAAATGACTGTTGCTATACTGCTTAGCATGGGCTGGTGTCTGCATCATAAACTCACCAGCCAGCATCACTGAGATGCAGGTACAGCCCAGATAATCATCCAACAAGGGCTCATAGTATGAGTGGCTACTCGGAACAATCCATCCATCCATCTATCCAATTCATTCTGACATTAATTAACTATCCAAAAAATAGTTATTTAGAACCCATGTGTCAGTTATACACATAGGTACTAGGAACAAAGAGACACACAGTACGCTCCTTAAGCATACAGTTAAGGAGAAAAGGAGAGAGAGAGAGAGCTAACATTTATTAAAGCTATACAATGTTCCAGAAATTATATATCTTGTTAATCCCCTTGACCATCTTATAAAACGTGTCATGTCCATTTTACAGAAGCTGAAACTGAGGTTTAGAGCAGTTAAGTAACCAGCTTGCGCGGTCACCTAGCCAGTAAGAAGCCACACCTGGGCTCAGCTCAGGCTGAACATCTCTGTCCTCGCTGCCCTGAGGCTGCACTGAAGGAAGCCAGGTGGGGGCGTAGCTGTGAAGTGACTGAGACTCTGTTCCTTCACATCCACAGATCTTAAAAGCCTCACTGCTAGTGTGGCCATTATTATTTCTTTCTTTAACGGAGAACTTTTTTTGTTCTTTTCCTACATGAATCAAGGATTCTAAAAGCTGCCTAGGAGGTTTTAGTGAAAGGTACATACTGAGGTTGCATCAAATTAGACGCACAATTACAATGACAGTTCGCCAATACCCAAACCTGAGGCACCGTATTAAACAAACCCCACAGAAATTTAAGGCAATGCTTGACCTAAAACTGTGTCTGATATTTGAAATGCCAAGTGAATTCAAGAAATCCCATGGACGACTCCAGGATTCAGCAAGTCACAGCGCAAGATGACAAGTGTAGGCAGTCCTTCTGAGCTGAGGGATGCTTTTCCTTATCAGTGCCCGACTGATAAATGTCCTTATCAGTCATGACGCAGTTTTTGCAAAATCGCACACACACTCACACACTCAGAAGCAGGAAAGATATTTTCTTAAAAAATAATTTTCATCAGTAAAATCTCTGTTCACTAGTTCACGTGTTATAAATAAATCTTTTAATTTGTTTGTGTTGATTTCTCTCTTTTCAGATTCTGTTTAATTCATCCTGGCAAAAATTTCTCAAGCCGTAGCTTTTATCATCTGCACTTTAATATGTTTTCTGAATACTGTGGTTTGGATCACTGAAACCTCCAGCTTCCTCCTAGCTGGTGAGGTTAAAAAGCTAAAAATAGCCCTGGCTGATGTGGCTCAGTGCATTGAGTGCTGGCCTGAGAACCAAAGCATCACCAGTTCAATTCCCAGTTATGGCACATGCCTGGGTTGCAGGACAGGTCCCCAGTAGAGGGCTCAGTCAAGAGGCAATGACACATTGATGTTTCTCTTCCTCCCTTCCCCACTCTAAATGTAAATGAATAAAATCTTTTTTAAAAAAAGCTGAAAACAAAACAACATTTCCCGAAATTCCTTATGGAGAAGGCTCTGGATCTGAGTTAGGTTCTCCCAGAGTGCTTTAGTGCAGTGTGGGGAAAGTGCCATCTCCCTGCCCCTCTTGGACAAGGGCATGGATGGAGGTGTTTCTGCAGCAGTGTCCCTTGTCCACCATCAGCCTCCCAGGACTTCGGAGGCTGCCGTGGTGGAGCCAGAGGTGGTGCAGCTTCCTGGGCCAGGCACAGCTCCCCTGGTGGCTCATCCTGTGTTGATCTGGGAGATGTCCCTGGAGTTCCCAGTGGCCCAGCTTGGAACGCATGAGTCCAGTGGCCCGCAAGAATCCTGGAAGCTCCCATGCCTCCTGTGAAATCCCTTCCTGGTGAGAACACCTGGGCTGGTTTCCTTCTCTAGAGGGAACACCAGTTAGTACTGAAGTCTGGAAGGGCAGGCAGGGATCACCTGCGTGGGGCCACTGTATGTCACTCGCTAACTTTATAGTCTTAATTTCGAACTTACCATCTTATAATTTTGACTCAATGATTTCTATGCTTTTGCTCATGTCCTTTCTTTGCTTGGGATGTCCTATTGTTCTCCCTTCAGAAGCCACTATCCCCAGAAAATTTCCTCCATACAGCTAGGGGAAAGTGAGAGGTGTGTATGCCAGGTACACTCAGCCTTTGGGTTTGGATTCCACTGTGGTCCAGCGATGTGGAGAGGAAAGACCCTGCTCTCAGGGGGCTTTCATTCCAGTGTGGGAGAGATGTGAGGAATTACACAAACACAGAGAAATCCAACAACACCAGCATATCACTATAGCTCTTGGAGGTTGGTACGGTGCTGGTGCTAATAATGTTTGCTGATGGGATTTGATAGGACACGTGTGGGTGGAGTGATTACACACAGTGAAATTCACATGGCAATACTGATGCTTTGAAAGAGACACAGTCAGTTCTGCTTTATGGATTCAAAATCCACATTTCATTTCATCAGCACTCGGAGAGTGATTTGCCTACTGCTTTGATCCCTGAAAGCCAGTATGATAGTGTATGGAAAGAGAATATTCTGCTTCTTTCCTTTCTACATAAAATTTGACATTCCTCGAATTAATTTCTTTCAGAAGATACCCCATGAAGTTCCATTTGAATGTTTTTAAATGTACTGAGTTAATTCTAGGATTAGTCCCTCCCCAGCTAAGAGAGAGGAAAAAAAAACTGTTAATAAGTTGAGATTATTGCTTACTATATCTCTTTAGAAATGAAGTGTGTATTCACAAAAGGCTTAAACTGAAGTTTTATTAAAACAAAAAGTAAATCAACAAAGGAAGACTTTTTTTTTTTTAATTCCTCAACTTGTCTGCCTGGCATCATGGCTATCTGCCAAATGGAACCACGTATAATTCTCAGACACATACAATTCAGACTGGTTAATGGTCTAAATTCTTCAGGGCTCCCACCTGTGCTGAACCGGTAAACTGCAGAACTTGAAACCTGCTTTCCTTGAATCATTTTCTTGGTTTCTTGGTGTTTACCCTCCAAGTGGCAAATGGAATGCTGAGGCATTACCATTATGTGAGGCAACTGCCCCCTCGCCCCCTATGGGAACAGTTTAACTTCCTTAGAACAACGCTGCCTCCTCTGTTCCTTGGTTCTTCCAACCTGACAGTTCTCCTTGGGACCACCAGATGGCTCCAGCTTAAATTTCAGTCTTCACATCAAACTTCTCCTGCCAACCAATGGTTCTAATCCCCAGATTCTTGATTTTGCCTTCTTGCCAAGACATTGCCGCTAACTCAGAATGGGCCATTGTTCTCCTACTTAGTAAGATATTGGGCTAGTTCAATTCTGAGTTTTTCCTTCTTTGTGTCCCTCAGAGAGATATGCCGAAGTCCTAATCCCTGGTAGCTGGTACTTGTTAGAAACCATCTTTGCAGATGTAATCAAGTTAAGATGAGGTCAACAAAGGGCCCTGATCTAATATGACTGATGTCCTAACGTGAAGAGAAAAGAGAAACATGGGAGGAGAATGCCTTGCAAAGCGATGAGCAGTCATGTGAAAGTGGGGGCAAAGGTTGGGGGCATGGTGCTCCGAGAGAGAGCACCTGGGACCACCAGAAGTTGGAGGAGTCAAGAAGAGCTCTTCCCCAGAATCTTTACTGGGAGAATGATGTTACCAACACCTTGGTTTTGAACTTCTAGCCTGTGGAACTGTGAGAGAATAACTTTCTGTTATCTTAAGCCACCCGGTTTGTGGCAATTTGTTGCAGGAGCCACAGGAAACAAATATAAAAACTCAAGACATGGTACAGTTGGCCCTGTGGTCAGGCACTGAAGTTCAAGAAAAGCAGAAGCCATCCATCCCAGCTCTCTGTTTGGAAATACTCCCCTAAACTTTAATACCACATTAAAGGTACAGAACAGTTTCCATGTGTTTATCTGCACAGCTCCACAAGCGGAACGATCCCTTGAGTTTTACAGCTGAGCTAAGGAAGGCTGGATGTTGAGTGTCTTGATCAGTGACACAGCTGGTGGGTGGTGGAATCCAGTTCATTCTTGGCTCTTTTGACTAAAACACAAAGGCCCGTCCACTCCCCTATTCTGTCTAAGTTGCACAGTGAAAAGAAGTCCCTTGAATATACCTCATCTCAATCCATTCCATTGTCCACGTGCATGTGGCTGGACAGGTGAACTCAGGACTGAAATTAAGAATTTGAGCTTGATCAGATCAGTGAAAATAAGCATGTGCCAGGTTTACTGGCTTTGCTGAAATAGACTGGAGTGTTGTGCACCTCCCTCCATCTCTCAACAAGGCCATGGCACCACCCTCCTGTTATTCTGCTGCTGCCCTTGACCATGACCATGTACTCACAGCAGCCAGAGGGAGCACTTAAACATATAATTTACTTAACACCAGTTCCTCACAGAGCCTTCCATTACACACAAAAGAATACTTACCTTGAACTACAAGGTCCTGCCAAGTCCTCTGACGTCATTTCATGTCCCTCTCATTCCTTGCTCACTCTTGCTCAGCCTCACTGGTCTTTTTCCCTTGGCCATGTTAAGACCATGCTGCTATGGGACTCTGTACTAGCTCTTTTCTATGTCTAAGCATTTAAGTTACAACGCAGAGATTTCCACTTTAGAGAGAGGTCTCTCTTGAACACCCTGCCTCCAGTGGTAGTCCCCACCCCACTCTCTCTACCCCATCTACTTTTATTTTGTTCAGGGAAGTTCTTACTCTTTCAAATGATTTTGTTTATAAATTTATTTCAGCGTTTGTTGTTTGTCTCCTTTACAAGTATCTAATATTCGTGATTGCCCTTGTCTATGTTTTTCTGTGCTGTATTTTCAGACCACAGATGAGGCCCAATAGAGAGTAAATGCTAGGTAAAAGCATGTTGAATTACCAACTGCAATCAGCAATAATGGCCAAGTTTTACAGAGCTTACAGTGCATTAGATATGATGTAATCCTTACATGAGTGATCCCATTCACAGAATCCCAATGAGTTGGAAATGATTCTTAGCCCCCATGTAAGAGATGAGACACCAAGGCTGAGAGGGATTAAAGGACATGCTCAATCAAGGTCACATAGCGTGCAAGTGGCAGAGGAAGGACTCGAACCCGGAGGTGTGAATGGCAAGCTTATTTTCTTGCACTGCTGTGCCCTGCTTGAACTGAGTACGGAAACTGGAGTTGCTTCTTCTATGGCAGCTAATGACCACGTCAGAAAGCAAATACTAGGTATTCAGGCTATGATTTTTTTCTTTCTTTTTTTTTATTGGAGTTGACCAGCTCAGTGCATGGAGTCAGGGAAATGGTTCTATTCTTGGCAATCCTATTGGTTTAGGACTCCATTCTGACATCATTCATTTTGGTGCTTTATGGATTGGGGGCACATGATCCAGACAAATCAGTGGATCCCCTGACAGTAGAGAACTCTTGGAAACAAAGAGGGTCATGGTGGAGTATTGTTCGATGCTTCCCCTCCTCCTCATATGCCTCCCATTAATTTCCACTCCTGTGTTAGCAAAGCTGGCTGGGACACAGGCTCCATTTAGCAAAACGATGAAACACAAACGTTTATTGAGACTGTGCTTCGAATCAACAGGGTTTTCCTCAGATTGAGTTGCCGCCAATTATCCTCCATGCAATTATGGTGGTCCCAGAAGCAAGCAGATGGGGAAGAGTTTTGTTTTCAAATGGAGGAGAAACCAATATGCAGGAAGAAAAGGCAGCTTGTTCATTTGAACAGACTCCAGGTGGCGGGTCGCCAAAAGGCAAAGAGCTGGGGAGCGGGTCTGGCCCTGGATCAGTCGGCTGCCCACAGACCAGAAGAACCACTGAGACAACAGGGCTCTGCCAAGGGAGGGGCGGCCCACAGAGGCCCTCGGATGTCAGCCTGCTGACCTTGACGTCTTCGTGACATCAAGTGCTGCTACTTTGCTGTTGTTCAACACCGACAAGTTGGTGTGTTTTATTAAAGAAAATTCAAGGAAAAGGAAAAGCAAAAGCTCAAGCCATATGGCAAACCTCCACGGACAGCTTTGATCATTTGAAGTTTCATAAAGCCTAAAAGATATTTCCCTTTTCTTAAGGCTGAGGTTGTCCTACACTGCTGCCTCTTGAGCTGGCCATTCACAAGAGAACCAAGGATGCTACTGAGTGATGACCATAATTACTTCTGTCTGAGTTTTTATTTATAATTATCAGGTGCACCTAGGGCTCAGTAAAAAAATTGTCCATATTGCCAGTCCCAGGATAAATTGTCCCCCGTTCAACAAGAAGGAGACATGATCGAATCCAAGGCATGTGATTTGGAGTGTGGGAATGATTTACTCAGTAAATAAATAGAGGTAATAGAGGTATTAAATGAATGAGATGCAAAAATTAGGTGAACCCATAAGCCAAATGAAAGTGGCTTGAATTTTAGTTATTACCACTTAGTAAGTAATGACTTACACTCCTGTTTGAAAAGAGTGGCCATTTTCCCTAGGTGAATAGGTGGGAAAACTCTTATATGACCTCAGTTTTAATCCCTGTTTATTCACAGAAAGCTGTGTAAATTGGGTCAAATCACTTGAACTGTCCGAGTCTGGATTTCGTCCTCCAGATTGAAGTAGCATTCTCAGATTCTGGGATGAGTTCGTTAATGGGTCCTGAAACATGCATTTTTGGTTAGAGGGAAAAAAATAGCCTGATAAATGCTGGGTTTTTTTTTTTGTTTTTTGTTTTTTGTTTTTTTTTTTTTTTTTTTTTTTTTTTTTTTTTTTTTTTTTTTTTTTTTTTTTAAGGGGCTGGCTCACTCTGTAAGCACCTAAATGAGGTTGCCAGAGAGCATATTGATGATTGCACAAATGATTGCTGCAATTGCACGTCTCTTACCTGAATGGATATTGCGGGGATTTGCTGGGATATGCAAACGGAGTCTGGCCATGCAACAGCATGGACAAGATGGATGGCGTCTATTTTGATGGTAAGGGGAAAAAAGGCCAGGGAACCTCTCAGAGGCAGGAAGCAATTTTGGAAGTGCTACAAAAGACAATGATACTGTTCTTGGTTTAATAGGTGATCTACCCATGAAATAAAGCTGCAGGGCCACATTTGTCTTGGTTAATAATGTCAGTGGAATGAGGAGGTTTAGCTGTAATAACAGTAATAACTGTGTCGATGTAACTGCTGGGCTGAATTTCCATCTGCAGCCTCATAATATATGACCTTTGTTATGCCTCTACCTGTTGATTTTTTAAAGGCAAAATTGGCTTGTCTGTTCTGCTCAGGGGACAGAGGCTGAGACAGTCCATTTTCCCTGGATAAATCAAGGTCTTATGAGTGGTGATTCAATCTCACATGTGTTTTTTTGGACTTGATTACAATTGCAGAGAGAGGAAGAAGAACATTAACAAATACATTGTTATGTTGGTACTGAATCAGGTGGGCTTAAAGCTGGACGTTTTTATCTGCTTTTGTCTTTCCCTCTTTTTTTTTAATCCCCCATAAAACAAACACTGATACCTGCATTTTCTTTCTATGACATGTTTCCTGATGCAGTTAGCTCTCCCTACTCTTGGGGACGTGTTTTTTGTTGTTGTTGTTGTTACACTTGTCATACTGTTTTGAAATACATTTGTTAACATGCTGTGTCTCCATGCCTAGACTGTGAGTTCCTTGAGGGTGGAGACTAGATCTTACTCATGTCAGGATTTTAATACTTGACGAGGAGTCCACTTGGAAGTTGGTTGAATTGTTCAAGATTTTCTAACTTATCATTAGTGAACATGGGGTCATAGCTCCTGTTTAGTAAACACTAGCCTTGAACTTAGGCCAACCCATGAGAGGCTGGCCCAAGGGCAGTGACAGGCACCTTTGTCATTATCATTCCTTCATTGCTATGCCCAGGCTCATACACCACTTTATTTATTTATTTTTCTAACCCATTGTTCTTTCCCTCTGCTAATTTTTTTGCCTTCTTCCATTTTGTTCCTTTTGCTACCACTTTAATGCTCCTTCTTTATTTCTCTTTCCCTCCATTTGAGGCTGTAAGGTGGTTGGTGACTTGTGCCGAAACCTATTGCTTAGCTAAAACAATATCAACAATTTCCCTGGCAGGCCTGATCAGGTACATTTGTCTTTCTCACACTTGAGGTCTTGGGATTGGGGGTTCCAGCAGCCTTCCAGTGGGCATGTTGTAATTATGATAAAATGTAAATAACAATGTGTCCTAAAGAATATATGATTACGGAAGGTGTATAGATGGTGAACGCTGCGACTTTGTAGGATACCAATCTCATTACAGGGGAAATGGAGAGATTGCTGGAGAAGAAACTTCAGCTGGCCCTTAAACAATCCAGCAGAGCCCTGGATTCAGTGGGCTTGGGTTTCACTTTTGCATCTGGCACTGCTTAAGCAGAGTGAGCTCAGGTAGAGTCATGGTTCTTTCCAAGCCTTAGTTTTTCCATCTGTAAAATGGGGATGGTGACAATAATAATGATACTATTTTGTGTTGCAAGGATTTAAAAGAATAATATGAGTAAAGTGCATAAGGTAGTGCCTGGCTCATGGTCAGTATTCCACACATAGGAACTATTATTCTTAAAGTATTAACTGTACATTACTTTTTGTTGCCCTTACAGGTATAGGTACATTATAGAGTATAATGCAAAAATTCACTTAAGTGTCTGAGATAAAACAAATCTTCAGCTTTGAACCTGTGATGATAGGCCTCAGGTGCTGGACAGTCTGTGCACTCTCCTCTGACTTGATGGGCACTGGGTCCCATGGAGTGGTTTGAAGCACAGCCTGGACTGGAGAAATCATAACTAAGCACACTGAATGGGAAAGTGCAGAGTTCCCTGGCCTTTTAGAGAGAAGGCAGTGATGAGGGGTAATTTCTATTGAGTAAAATAAGCACTGCCCATATAGGCAGTGACCCTACTCTTAAGGATGAAATGATGAGCAGCTATAGCCTTGGTCACCAGCGCCTCAACTTGACTCCTTTTAGGATCTCTCATACCCAGAGTATCAACCACCCAGCTCTCTCCAACTGATCAGGCTGCTGCCATCTTCCTCACTCTTGTGATTAGTCATCTGTGCTTGTCCATCTGGCTCAGGACACTGTCCATCCCATTTTCCACCTCTGTCCCTGCCTCTAGCTTCCTCCCTATCCTCAAGAGGGCATGGGAACTCCAATAAATTAATTTGTGAAAAGTAGCCCGTGAGTGATACTGCAGGCAACATGTTATGTCTTTAAGGAAGTAGAATTGATTCTTCTTATTCATGGCAGTTATGTTTTATAAAGTCACTGTCAACACCTGTTAGAGAGTACTGAACCGCTGATCCTAGGGGAGACACAGGGTTAGGTTCCCATGAGCCTCTGGCCACGTTTTTGACAACCAGTCAATATATGACATTGTTTTGTGTATGTTTCTGTTTAAAGACATCTTATTTTATATTTATTTATTTATTTGATTCATTAACACTGAACTTGTGGCCAACAGCACTGTAACTCACGCCTGAATGAAGCTTATCTAACACATGTACTTTTTCATATCATAGCTCTCTTGTGCCTAGGGATACTGGACAGAACTTTAGCAGTACACTGGGGGGAGGGGTCATTTTCAATAGCAAAATCACCAGTGAAGAGCACAAACATGTGACAAGCATGGCACTGAATAGATCCTGCCAACAGCACCAAGAGCTACCAGAGAAAGAAAGCAGAGCCTTGCTGTGCTGGACCTCAGCTGGGAGCATCAGAAGACTCAAACTTTTTGTCATTCTGCACATGTCTAAGAATGACCACAAAAGTACCCCAAGTATTGATTTTGGCCAGTAGGCAAATTCTCACATTCCGAGCCTGCAAATAATGAGGACAGGTTATATATGCATTTTCACAGGGTTCAGGCTACAAAGGAGCATCTCTTCTAGGCATGTCAGGACTGAACACCCTCTGAGCATCAATGCCATCTTACAGTTAAGTGAACGTAAGTGCGTGTCCACTTTCCAGTGTGGTTAAGGGCATGGGGTTTGGAATCAGCCACACAAGTCTCCCCATTGTTAGCTGTGTGACCTCAGACAGCTCAACTTCTTTGTATCACATTCTATGTATAAAATAGGAATTATTGAAGAATTCTACCAGTATTTATATTCATCCCTCAGAAAATTGTTGAGAAGACTAACCAATTCATGTAAAGGACTACCAGGCAACCATATCTCGATATATTATAAGCACTTGGTGAATTTACCAATTATACCTTGCCTCTTTGATTGTCTTCTCTCTTTTTCTATAGGTAGCTAACCCTGGTCTATCCTTCAAAGCCAAACTAAAGTACTTACTCCACAATTTCACTCTAGAGTTCTTCCTGGAGAGGATTCAGTGTCTTCCGAGATCATAGCACTGACTGTCCATAGCTGTCTCACAGAATCAGTCACTCTGTCTTTTTTTGCCCTGTTCGCTCAGCTAGATATACTAAAACAAGTCTGGATATCTTCAATGTGCAGCACTCCATACAACGCTGTATGGTGTCCCTGACCTCAAAGAGCTCACAACCTTGGAATCATTTCTGATTATTTTCATATTTGCTTAGTGCTTTCCAATGGTTTTTCTATGCTTCTTTACCTCATTTGTTTCTTGACATTTACATCTCCTTCCTTTATAAGGTGAGCATGACAAAGTTCAGTATCTCTATTTTACAAATGAGCAGATTGATCATCAGAGAAGTGAGTTTTCCAGGTCACATGGCAACTTGAGTGTAGCATTGCTGATGATAGTGATGATGATGATGATGATGATGACGATGATGATGACAACACATTATTTTCAGGGAGACACTTCTTGTTTCCCTGATGTTTGTGTGAATTCCTTTTGCTGGTGACCTCCAGCTGCCCTAAGCAAGGCCTTGAATCTTTCTTCTCTAGTCCAAGTTTGCCACCAGCTGATGAGTTGGTTTGGCTTTATGATTACCACCCAGATATGAAAGTGAAAACTCAAGTAGGGGATCTGCCAAAGATTCCAGCCAACATCTGACAGCGTCTGTTTGAAATTCCAATTCTGATGCTGATGTTGGCCATAAAAAATACTCCAACATCATGGACCATTGCACAGAAAGAAAGAAGGAGGCCGGGCAAAGAGAGTGGACAGCAGGAAACACAGCAGGAAACAGAGATGATATAAATATTTGTATCTGTTGCCTCTGGTCATCCTTTTTTGAGACTGAGATTTCACATTGACTGAGCTTCCTGTCTCAGCATTCAGAGTTTTGTACTCTTCTGGTATTGGACGTTTAAACTTTTGTTTCAATTTAGGTCAAAACCACTCAAGCAGAACCCTGAGTTAATGTGTAAATTTTTCCCTAGGGTATCCTTCATTTTGGAATGAAAGGCTGAGCCCCATCTTAAAAGAATTTCAGGCATTAGTGAGCAGGCTTGTGGGTGGGGAGGGGGTGGTTAGCAAGGAGAACTTTCCAAGTATTGTTCCAAGAAAATATCATGCATATCAATGGAGTATACTCTGCTTTGTCATTTTTGAGTCTCAATGTTTGCAATATTCTCTATTATTCAACCATCTGTCTCTTAGTCTGTCATTTGTAAAGGCAGGAGGGTAGGTAGAGGGTGAGTGGAAGAAAACTATTCTTATGTCTTAGTCCTTAACATTCAAGGATACCAGTATTCCACCTCCCATCTTACCTCTTCACTATTCTTTCTGAACTCCCAACACTGTAAGATCTGCATATCCAGGAAAACTGCCTGTCACCAGGTTGGCAATAAAAACTTTGGGACAAAGACACATTGGAAACCAATATCACAGAAGGTTTAGTAAAGTTAAAACTGATAAACTCAGAGTAAAAAAAAAAATCAACATGATAAACAGTAATTGGGAAAATCACTCACTTAAAAAAGAAACACTATCCAACAATTAGCCGAATTAGCATCTCTATTGATTCTTGGAAGTATTTTCTCCCATTTAACCTACTCAGATCAATTAGCTTGGCATCTGCCTCCAACTTCATATATCAATATAACTGTTTTCTCCCCAGCCTAACCGCTTAGGAGGTAATGGGAGGGGTGGACCATTTTCCAAGACAATACCTCAGTTCCCGGAGAAATGGAGGAGTCAGATTCCCCCCCCCCCCAAAGAAAGTGGTTTATCCTCCCGTGGTGCCTAATACACTGGTGGTTAAACAATTACGTTTATTTTTGGATACAGAGTTAATTACTTTGAAAAGTCAGTGATACACCATTGACAAATACTACCCTTAAAACCCTTAGAAATAACAAGGCAGTCACTCAGAACATCTAAAATGGCAACATTTAACATTTGTTATTGCGGAAATCATGGTCCCCCTGCAAAGTTGCCCAATCTTCTCATCTTAATTGAACCTTAGCTGGGCTGGCTTTAGAAGTTACCTGGAGGTGTGGACTGAGAGCCCCATGATTTTCCTTGTTAGGCCCAGTGATACTCCCCAAATGCACTGATTAGCTGTCAAGCACCTTTCCCTCAATTGTTAAATCCCTTGATTTTAAATTCTCTTTAGGAGTTAGGCTGGCCCCAAATTCAAAGAAAACCATTACAATGGCTAATAAGTGAATGGGAACTTGATTTCCATTCTGCAGAATTTATAGCCCCTGTTAGAAGCAAAGGATCACAAACAATAGGGAAGTTGTTGAACATGTATGTTACACAATATGCCATTTACATGGTCATTAAAAATAATATCTGCACATTATATTAAATGATAACAAAAATGCTGCAATGTATAGTTAGTTGTAAAAGTCCAAGAAACAAAACTCCCTGAGAATCTAATTTTATTTAGGACAGTTATATATGGGTCATTAGAAAAAAGACTGGAAAGAAACACACTACATTTACCTCCGGAGAGTGGGTTTATGGATGATTTTCTTGTTGCTGCTGTTTACATTTTTCTGCATTTTCAATACCTTTTAACATATTTATCTTTTATAATCTGAAGGAGTAGACTGTTTTTAAATAATTAAAGGGACATTTAATTTAAATAATTGAAGGTTTAGAAATTCAAGGGCTCTGGGCTCTCCTGCCCCCATCCTTTTTCTACCTACTATTGCACAGCCTCCCCCAAGCAAGGAGCTGGATATCTCCACACTTCTCCTTGACATGAAGAAAGGCTGTTATCTCCGTTTCTTCCATAGAGGAAGACATAATGCAGAATGATAGAATGAGGCCTGTAAAAAAACATTCATTACTTTGTAGGACACAAGGTTTATATATTCTTCTAATACCGTGTGTCCAAAGTGATGGTGGATCAGTTAGAGGCCCAGGAGGAGACAGAGGGCCTGTCCATGAGGGGTCATGGACAAGAGCATCCTCAAGGGGCAGCTTACACAGGTGGCAGCAGACTTGGGGGAACCCAGCAAGGTGGGACCAGGGGGAGCCTATGTGGAAGCAGACACTGTCTATCTTTGATGTGACAGGCATTCAGTGGAGTACTACACCACCATAAATAGTAATGAACGATGGAAAGGCTCAACAGCAGGGATAAACCTCAAAATAATTATGTTAAGTGAAAGAGTGCATACTCTCTGATTCCATTTCTGTTAAATTGTAATTAAGGCGAAACTAATCTATAAGGATGGAAATCAGATCCCTGGTTGCCTGGGCCAGAAAGGTGGGGGAACTGCAGGGGAGACTAGGTCATGTTTGGGGGTGGCGGCACGTTTTCTCCCTTGACTGAGGCAATGGCTACTAAGGTGTGTACATTTGCCAAAACTCATTCAACAGGTCAAGTAAAAAGGTTTTTACTACATACAAATAAAGTTGATGGAGAGAGGGAGG
The DNA here is from genome assembly GCA_004027475.1 of Anoura caudifer. Classification (NCBI taxonomy): domain Eukaryota; kingdom Metazoa; phylum Chordata; class Mammalia; order Chiroptera; family Phyllostomidae; genus Anoura; species Anoura caudifer. The sequence continues at coordinate 490,194 of PVKU01000094.1, read as the reverse complement.
GATGGAGGGAAGGAGGAAGGAAGGAAGGAAGGAAGGAAGGAAGGAAGGAAGGAAGGAAGGAAGGAAGGAAGGAAGGAAAAAAGGAAGAGGGAGGGAGGAAGAAAAGAAAGAAAAAAGGAAGAAGGAGGGAGATGGAGGGAAAGAGGAAGGAAGGAAGGAAAGAAGGAAGGAAGGAAGGAAGGAAGGAAGGAAGGAAGGAAGGAAGGAAGGAAGGAAAGGAAGGAAGGGAAGGAGGAAGAAAGAAGCCTGTTCTAACAATTGGTCTGCAGAGAGGAAGCCAGAGGCATGAAATGCCAATCCTCCTCAACCCCCACTCCACATTCCTCGCTGCCGCCTCTCATGAAGCCAGAGGGCAAGGGGGCCTGTCCAAGCAGGATTTAGAGGTCAGCCTCCTGGGGCTCAGAACAGAGTGGAGGGCAAAACTGTGGAAGGGAGCAGAGAATACACAGCGCCTGTGCTTCCAGGCAGGCAGTGTGAGGCCCTTAAGGAACCCTTGGGGGTGGGGGGATATCAGGTAGAAAAAGTACCTCTTGTGTAAAAGACTTGCAAATAGGACAATTGACAGCACAGGGCAAGATCCTAGGGTCCTGCCTATGCTAGGAAAACACAGTGTGAAACTGTAAAAAGTCCTCCAGGTGTGCTTCAGTCTGAACCTCTGTCTGAAGTGGTCACATGCTCAGTGGCAGAACCCCCTGCCTGAGGGTCCCAAGTGCCTGCGGAGCCAAGTCCACCCATCTTTCGGCAGTCATTGTGAGATGATAGAGCCCTCTCCACACAGCCTAGTGGCTCTTAGTGATTCATTAGGTGCCTGTGGTCCCTTTGTCTCCATTTATTTGATATTTTATTTACCTGCTCTCACAGAGGAATTTATATTTGAATTCAATGGATGACTGAAATGTGCTATCATATATAATTTTTAATGCTAATTAATGATATATATATTTATTTATTTATTTTTAAGATTTTATTAATTTATTTTAGAGAGGGGAAGGAAGAAAGAGAGGGAGAGAAGCATCAATGTGCGGTTGCCTCTCATGTGCCCTGTGTTGGGGACCTGGTCTGCAACCCAGGCATGTGCCCCAAAAGGGAATTGAATTGGCAACCTTTTGGTTTGCAAGCTGGCACTCAATCCACTGAGCCACACCAGCCAGGGAACGATACATTTTTATAAAAAAAAGTTACGACACTTTCAAGTTTAGGAAGACGAAATGCAAAACATAAAGTTTTGCATCTTTGGAAGGATTCTATGAAATTATGATGCGTATATTCATGTCATTGGGACATACAGGACCTGCTTCCTGTATGGCCCCAGAGTGCTCTTTTAAAAAATTTTGTTTAGACTTTAATCTAATTTGTTTTCATTTGTCTTCTGTCTGTCATACTAGTGTCTGCTGGTACCTGCAGCTTGTTTGACTAGGCAACTGTTGGAGCTTAATCTCAGGAGGACTGAAAAAAGAGGATTCCCACTTGGGTTAGAATTACGTGTAAACCACAGGTAAATGGGAACCCTCAGACTAATAGATGCGCATAAACTTCGTAACACTCATTTTACCTTTTTAAAGACTCTTGTTAAAGGTTTTTCAGATAAAGTCTGAATTTAAAATCCCCTTTCAGTTATATATTTCTATATTTCGATTTCATTGCATCCCATTCCTCAGGTTTGAACATCTCATGTTTATTACCTATTTTACAAGGTCATGTTTTAAATTTATTTTTCTCCAGCTGACCTTGATTCCTGTTTCCACATGTGTTTGGGGGATGTGGAGAGTAGGTCTCAGGTCTAAGCACATCCTAGTTCATGTTATAGGTTTGGTTGTAGTCATGTGCAGTCAGAAATTCCTCCTGCCTGTGAGGTTCCACTCTTTTAACAACCAGTCACTTGCTTTTCTGTGGGATACCTGTAGTTGACTTTCTCTGCATTTTTCACAGATAATGATCCTGTTTTTGGAAGGATGGTAAATGAAACTGTAAATATTTTTTTTAGTTTATTTAGATTAGTTATTGTGAACATATAGGTTGGACCATATAAAATCTTAACAAGGTAGATATCATGATGCTTATTTTATTATTGTAGAAGTTGAGGACTTGGAGAGATTTATTTGCTTTTTCCAGATATCTTCATTAGTCAGTGGAGAGCCAGGAATTATATACACATATGTTTGGCTCAGAAATCTTTTAAAAATAATTATCAGACTTATTAAGTTTTCTTTTGCTCAGAATTCTACACGGAGACACCCGTAGGTGGTAGGAAGGTCTGTGTCTTCTAGATTAGAAGGCCCACTTTGGAGTCAGAGGCTGTATCATATTCACTTTCTGACACATAGTGTCATCAAAAAATGTGTTACTTAAATAAATAATCTTATTTATGCTGTTATATTTCTATAGATTTAGATTGCTGAGTAAAATAGAAAGAAGTTGCTTTTATAAATCTCATATGTTATGTTTCCACTGTCAGTAAAGAGTCACAAGATATTTACTTGGTTATTCAAAGATATTTATTGAGCAACTATCAAGTGCCATATATCACTGTATTAGTAATCTTTCTATAAAACATGTTATCCCCAAACTTAGTGACTTAGAATGACACACATTCATTCTCTCAGAGTGTATGTGCTTTAGGAATCTAGGGACAGACGAGCTGGAATCTCCTGCCTTAAGGTCTCTCACAGGCTGCAGTTAAAGTATCTTTTGGGTCTGTAGTCATCTCAAGGTTCAATGGAGGGGGTTGCCCTTCCAGGTTCATTCACATGGCCATTGACAGGTCTGAGAACATGCATTGTCACGATCAGTCACATGGCCATGGGGAGGCCCCAGGTCCTAGCTGGATGTCAAGTGGAGACATTAGTCCCACGTCATGTAGCCACTTCCTTAGGCATACTCAGCATGGCAGCTGGTTTCCCCCAGAATGAAGGCTCCAAGATAAATGGGGGGAAAGAGAGATAGAGAGAAGGGAAGTTTTTTTTGGCAGTGACATACCATTACTTTTCCAGTATTCTATTCTTTAGGAGGAAATCACTAGGTCCAGCCAACCCTCAAAGGGAGGAAACTACACAAAGTCTGGAATATCCGGAGGCAGGCAGCATCGAGAGGTGTCTGAGAGGCTGCCACAATCAATCCCACTCAGTTAACAGGGATTTGGTGACTGAGGACCAACATGGCGCCCGGAACTGATGAGGAGGTTTTGTAGGGCAGTGATGAGTGGGCTCTACAGCAGTCAAAAGGCTGCTGAGTTATTTCCTCTTCCCAAGAAGATGGCAGTGAGTTGAACAAATGGCCAACAACCAACAGAAATAGTTAATTAATGCAACTATGCATGCAAATCTTTGTAAAAATAAGTGAACCTTGCTTATGACAGGAGAAACATGTATCTGAATACCTGCAGTTTAAACTAGGAAATCAAAAGTCCTGAAAGAAAGAGGTTGTATAGGAGTGCAGAGGAAGGGAAGATGTCTGGGGAATTAAGGTACTAATAAAAATGTACCTGGGAACCCAGTCATAATATTTAGGTTTCAAAGAAAGGATCCTAATTACTTTCATAAATTTCATTACTTATTTTCTGTGCATCTCTTGTGTATGAGGCACTGGGCAAAATATTACAAACAGAATCTCCTTTGTGCCTACAGTGACCCTGAAGGCAGTTATTATTACTTCCGTCTTTATGGATGGGTTCGCTATACAAACCGGCATGCCCAACTGTAGAGCTGCGATATAAGTTTGCAACGCCATATTATAAGTACCATATCATTCTTTCTTTTTTCCTTTTATTTAGTATTTCTCTTTGAATAAAAATGTTCCAGGGTCTATTTAAGCCTTGGAGTTACAGAGATGAACAAGGTAGTATCGGGCCCTGATGTCTTATTGGTGTACATTCTAGTTGGAGGAGGGATGGGTTGGGCAGACAATTAAAAATTAAATAAACCAGAAAAAAAAAATGGGTAGGGATATGTGACTTATCTCTCTTGCTCCACTGGAATGTAAACTCCTTGAGAAGAAAGGCTTTGTCACTTTGCCACTGTATTCCACAGTGCCTGGAAGAGTTCTTGCAATGAGTAGATGTTTAATCAATATTTTTAAATGGGCAAAAAACACAATAGCAAAGAATAGAATGTATCAAGAAGATAATAAAATGACATGATGAGAGAGGGACCGAGGAATTACTACCAGGGAGTGCCTCATTGAAGACTCCGATGAGATTTGAGATGAGTACCGAAAGATAGAAGAGGCTGGCCACGTAAATATCTGGATGGAGAGTGTTCTGGACAGAAATGAACAGCGAGAGCAAAGGCCCGGAGGTGGGAATAGAATTGGTGATTTTTTGCGACAGAAAAGAGGTGGCATGGAAAATAAAGTACGTAAGGGGGATGGGCAAGGCAAGATGATGGGAGGCCCAGGAGGCCATTGGGTAGATTTTGGATTTTATTTTCAGTGTGATAGAAGTGACTGGAAGGTGTTAAATAGGAAAACAAAACTTTTTTTTTTTTTTTTGCAATAGTCTGGATGAGAAGTGAAGGAGGCTTGGGGAGTAGAGGTGGAAATGGAGGGAGGGGCAAACATTACTTGTTGACCAGACGCCTATTCATGGTTTGAATGTGGTGGGCAGGTGTTGAAGAAAATTGACAAATCAAGGATGACTCTTAACTTTCTAACCTTGTTTTTCAGGGGGAAAGTGTGGTGATACTTCCTCAGATATAGAAGATTAAAACAAAAAGCTGTATTACTGGTAGCTTGCTAGGGTTGCCTTAACAAAGTAGTATAAACTGAGTGGTTTAAACAGCAGACATTTATTGGACTAGAAGTACAAGTTGAGGCATTGGTAGGGATGATTTTTTCGGAGAGCTGCGAAGGAGAATCTCTCACCTAGCTGACAATCCTTGGTATTCCTTGACTTGCAGATAGATTACCTGCATCTCTGCATTTATCGCTACACAGAGTGAGAAGGTTGGGAAGCAGGAGAGGAACCCACAGTTTCTGTATTGACTATGTTAAATAAGGTTTGACTATTAGATCCAAGTAGTGATGTTGATAACTACAGGAGAGCAAAAAAGAGGCAGGTTACAGGCAGGAGGACTTCATGGAGAAGAGTCTAAGGGATAGGTAGAGTTTTGGCAACATTAACTTCCAGGCTCTCTGGGATTCTCACACCATTTGGATAAGTAAAGGGGTAAGTAGATATAACTACAGAAAAACATTTATTGTTTTTCCCTTCACAGAGGGAAAATTGAGCCAAGGAATTATTAAGCATGTTATTCTGATAAGTCTCTTTAGCCATTTCCAAAGGGAGGTGATGTCTATTCAGTAGGGAAGTGAGAAATATTCCTTGTTCCCAGGAAAAGCATCTCTCTTCCCGTCTCTTGTCTTCACTGCAATGGTTTAGTCTCATCCATGTCCAGGAATATGCAATGAGGGGAATGGAGAAAACAAAACCACTGAACTTTGACAAGGCTTGACTGGATATGACTTAAGGCATTTGCTCAAAATTTTAGTCTGATCAGGTCACTTCCGTGAGTAGAGACCTTTAATTGCTTCCCACTGCTTTTAGACAAAAATCCCAATCTTAAACTTTGCCTAGAAGAACTAACCTGTGCTGGTGCTGCTAATTCTCTTTCTTCTTCGCAGCCTAGCCTCACTGGCCTTCCTGGGTTTCCTATCCTCACTCCCCATGCGACTTGTTCTCTTTGCTTCAGGGGCTTAGAATGCACCACCAGGACCTCCCTTGCAAAATTGGGTTTTCTTGTCTTCTCCTTTTGATTAGTTTCACTCATCCTCATGATGATTGAAGTGCTACGTTTTTAGTGGGGCATAAGAAACATACTTCATCCTCATCATTTGACATTCAACACCTGTCTGCTTCTTCCATTTGTAGTAACTTTCAAAAAGTCAGTAGGTTTTAACAAAAAGGGATGCGTTTGTAACCCAGGCAATTTTAGGATATTTCCTGTGTCACCACTAGGGGGAGGGCTGCACTGCCCAAGTTTTCTACTTCAGCGCTTTGATTACAGGTTATTTGATGGAATAAAGTGTAAAAGAGGAAATTAAGTGCAGGCATCCAGCTGCAGTGGACAAGTGAGAAATAAAGGCAGTATTAGTGCTGGAGGGTAACAAAACAGAGCAGCCTGAGACAAAATCAGAGAGGAATGCCCATTGGTGATTATAGGGGTTGACATCTTTGCAGAGGGTCCTGGTAGAGGCTTCTTTGCTTACTATTCCTTGTTGCCTCCATTCTGAGAAAACTAGAGATAATAGGTTAGAAGGCTCAAATAAGGATTTTACCACACTCTTGATCAGTAATCTGCTGACTTGATTTTTTTTTCACAATTGTGACAGATTGAAAGGGAGGCTGTTAAGAGCTTGAGCTACTATTTGGGTTACCTTGAACAAGTTACACTACTTCTCTGTCCTTGGTTTCATCACCTGCAAATTGACAGTATTAGTTGTAGGAGGGTTATTGTGATAGTTGATAACAACTAAAAGCAATACCATGCTTACTATATCGGGCTTATTCTAAGAATTTTATGTCTGAGTCCTTTAGTTCTCAGAGCAACCCTAGGACATAGATATTATTATCATCATCATCATCATCATCATCACCATCATCATTATTATTACTATCATTGTTTCAAAGCTCAAGAAACTGAGATAAAGAGAAGTTTAGACATTTGCTTAAAGTCACATATTTGCAAGTGGCAGAGTCAGGATTTGAACACCCCATGCACTTAGAACAATGCCCAGCTTAAATTAGGCACTTTAAAAGTTTGAGAAATTATTCTGCTTACTGGGAAGCCCCTACCTGTCTTACTTGGTGGTTCAAGAGCCAGGCATCTATTTTTTTCATAATCTGATTTTGTATAAGAGGAAGTAGAGAGAGGTAAAGGGTGCTAGGGGAGAAAGTCTCTGATGCTTGGCGCGTTCAGCGTCTGCTTGTGTGAACATCCCAGGAAAATAGGGCTCCTCCTCATTTCTGTGTCAAACATGGCGTGGCCCCTCCACTTCCGTGAGGCCTGAGAGGATCACAGTGCTGTTTGGCAACTCCAGCCCCTTGGCTCACAATCTGGGGAAGATGGACTTGCTGCTTCCAACCCACAGGTGGATTTCTTTGATCCCACTGAGGACTGTGCAGGCAACAAGAGCGGGGGAAGTTTCCAGAAGAACAGGATTTCAATGCATGGGTTGTCGTACAGCAAGAAAACTCTTCATAAGGATAAGTGGCACACATGGAAATCACTAGAAATACCTGAGGAGGAACTTAGAGGAGGGAAATCAGAACACCTGTAACATGCAGGTGAGGCCAACAGGCATCCAAGACTGGTCACTCCCAAAGGAAACACACTTAAACTCAGTCTGTTAGGTTTGGGTTCATAGGAGGAATAGGAATCTATTTCGTTTTCATTAAAGCATTCTCCCTCTGTTATTGGAAGCCTATTGTATAGTATTTATTCCCTGGGCATCTAGCCCATGTCCGTCAGAAATCTGCATCCTTGCACCATGGTTTGATTGATGCCAGAGGAAGAAACATGGACAGGCATCGAGTTACATTTTAAGTTCAATTAATGACTCAATCAAGAAGCAAAATGGTGGTCAACACAAATTTTGAACACATACCCTTTTAGGAAAGTGTTCAATGCCTTTCTACAAGATTCATTATGTAAATAGAGACCACAGGCATAAGTATCGTTAAAACCCAGTATTTTCGTTACATAGGTGAGTGATACATCCACCACATAGAAGCAGAAGTGTGTGGGCAGCTAGTTAAGCTCCTGTAGGGCAAGACAACCTCTGCTTATCTATTCATTTTATATAATGCCCAGAGTCTTGCTGGGTGGAGACAGTACTCCATTGATGTTCCTTGAAAATGCTGATGCTGGTTTCTGTTCACTCCTCAGAAAGCACAATTGGAAAATACATCTACCTCACTGAAAACAAATGACCCCATGAGATGGGAAAGATTTAGATCCCCCTGCTGGAGCTATGGATCAGAAGGACTGATAACCAGCCTCAAAGATTAGAGGGATGTCAGCGTGGACTGTGGTTGCTACAAATTAACATTAAATGTCAAATTTATTATAGGTTGGTCAAGGTTAATAAATTTGTAGTTAATTTCTCATTGGCAAGCTAAAGCTGTAAAACAATAAATGATCACTTGGGCCACCTTCTTCAGGAGATATAACAACAAGAATTGATTCTGGAATGGGACAAGTAATGCTGGGGTGGGGGAAATTACATGAAACGTGATGGGAGAAAACTGACCCATGGAAGGATTTGTCAATATTCTCACAAATGGAGAAGGTTTTACTAGTGAAGGCCTTTAGAAATCATTACCCTTCCCTGGTGTTGGATAATAACCCACTGCTATTGAGGAAGGATAAACAGGAAGTGGTGCTCAAAAGTGTGAAAAACTTTCTTAGAGTTATATGGGAAATGATTAGGAAGGTTGGATCAGAAAAACTGAGAGGGTGTCATTCATTTGCCGGCTTTACCAGAGCGATTTTTAAAATGGTGAATCCCCAGTTCTTAAGCAGAACAGTAGTACATTCTACAGGCTCAGATCTGTGGAAGGAACTGGGTGTAACTGAGAAGTCAGCCAAATAATTTGCTATCTTTGTTCACTATGCAAGCTGGATTTGCAGCCTGGAAACTGAGCAGTTAGTCTTTCATCGAATGCTGAAAGGTTAAGTGCAGGGTATAAGGCAAGTCACTTTATTCTGCACTGAAGTTTTATTTAGTTTTTTTTAATTAGCAAAGATTTGAAAAGAGCCATTTAGAATACCACAGCGCAGGTAAGATGTATTTAAACAAACATCTCCAAATTCTGAAGTTTTGAGCCAAGAAAAGCTTACCTACGAGAACCTGGGTACATTTTATAACCAGATAAGAAATATGTGTTAAGCAGTTTGAAAAAATTAATTGTGGGATTCAGCCATAAAACATTTTAATATTGCTTTCCCTGAATTTTCTTTTCTCAAATAAAATTTTGAATTTAACATTAGAGTTTGAGCTATTCATTAAAGATGAAAAAGTTTAGAGTATAGACTGGTATAGGACAAAGAACACTGGATTGGGTCTAGATTTTAATGGCTAAATACCTGTGTGAAAATCAAAATCAGGTCAGACTCTCTGGAATAAATTTTCCTTTTTGTAAAGCATACAGAGCTGAACTAGATTACTTCCAAAGGGATGCTGGGTCCTGAATTCTGTGATTTGTAATGTGACATCACATATGCTCTTGTGGGTTTGGAATCTCTAGGCCACATGTGATGCCTCTGTCTTGCCTAGACATTTGATAGTCATTATCTGCAACCCTGAAGTAGCAGCCCACACCGGCACTGACCACCAATGCATGTATTAGAGGAGCAGTAACACGAAGGGAAATACACGGAGCCTTCATTCACAGATCAAAGTTCAAACACAGCATCACAGGCAGAGACCATTTTTAGAGATGCTTTAAAATTTTTTGAAAAAACACTATTCTTTAGTACACTGGACTAGACATTGCTGGGAGATGAAATTGCATTTGCATATGTATGTTGGCCTCTTGTAGGTGGTTGGCGAGAAGAGAGAGTAAAAGAAAAGGAAATATAAGTGAAGCAAGAATAGGATGGGAAGAAGGAAGGGCAGACAGGAAAGCAAGGAAAAGAGGGACAGATAAAATGATAAAGGGAAGGCAGGTGCAGACATGCTCAGTATTGTGGGGATTAAAAGAACAGTTTAGGAACTAATGGATTTGACTCTCAGTTCTGTCCTTCACTAATTGTTTGACTTTGGGAGGTTACTTAGCTTCTCTGAGCCTCAATTTTCACATCTGTAAAATGTGGCTACTAATGCTTGGTGTCTCAATTTCCTTACCAGAGTGCTCTTATAGAGCTGGCTTATTAAATGTTAGTTAATACCATCATTATCTACCTGTTATGCCAATTGGTTCCTTCAACAACACAGGCGTGCTCTCGGTGTGTTGGGCACTGTATTCCAGTGTAACTTGGTTGAATTTCACTTCCACTGTAGAACAGAGAAGTGACACAATTTTGTAGAGCACTTATTTATTTTTAAAAAGTAGGAAAAACAGTGGAAAATGTGAACATTTTCACTTGTAGAAGATGAGCTTTCATGTGAAGAATACAATTATTATGATCATCCTATAGATAATTTTGTAAGTAGCCACTGGATATCTGGGAAAATTCAGAGCCCACAGTAAATATACGTTCTATTCAGCATAGAGTCAAAGAATGACATTGGGGGGTGTGGGTGGGCATGAGGGGAATCTTCCTTTAATGTAAATATATCTAAAATATTTTTACTTAAATGTGTAACCAATATGAAAATACTGATAAAGCAGTTTACATTTCTTTATTTTTGCTCAGTCTTTGAGATCAGTATATAATATCTTGCACTTACAGCGTATCTCAGCTGGGACTGGAAATATTCCAATTGCTTGAAATCCACATGTGGCCAGAAGCTGCCACATTGGACAGTGTAGCTTTAGACACTTCTGTCAACGTGGATGATTGTCCAAGCTACAGAAGGCATTGAAATTGGTAGCCACAGCAAGTGTCACAAAAAAGGGAAAATGTGATCAAAGACTATATGAATTAATGCCTTCAATGACACTTTGGACTACACTAGCTAAATCCACAAAGAAGAATCTAACTTACTTTTTCCTTAGAAATGATCTGTCCACTCAAAATAGGATCTTGTTTGCATTTACCATTTTTTTTAAAGAAAAAAGTTAAAAAAATAATTAGTATTCTATGTGGGACAGAAGGGAATATTTAGAATTCATTGACCAGGCATTTAGGGAATACAGAACGGGAGATGGGAGACTAAGAACTGTGAGAATGCCTTCCAAGTCTTTCATCAGCAAAGCTGTCACTTCATAAGGATGGAATCTGACAGGCACAAGGCTGAGTTTGCTTTGGTTGAGAGCTCTCACTTGGAAGGTAATTTTATGAACTTCACTCAGAAATTCATGGGAAGATATGAGAGACAATAACACATGCTTCTGTTTCTTTTATTTTCTTATGTCACATGAACCAGTTATTGGAGCTCTTAAATTTGGAGATTTTAAGTTTCCCAGTGAACTAGGTAATAGTTAAAGTTGACAGCTAGGGCCAAGGAGTTTCTAGCAAATGCTAAACCTCTGACATTCAGAAGCCACAGTTATATAATACGTCACTGGGGTGTTTAATGGTTTCAGAGAGTCACATGGTGTTCCAGGAGCATCCTCCCCAAACCTGGACTGGACCACGACTGGCTCCATTTTCATATTTGTGTTCAACGAACCCAAAATACATGTTTGTGTCTGGGTTGCATGTACTAATTTTACTTGTATTCACATCTAAATGTTGTTTCCTCATTTTGTATCCCTTGCTTGACTGTTTCATCTATACCATTGCTTTATCAAACTCTCCTTAATATTATTATAATTCTAGAACAATTAGAAATACCAGTAATTAAATTACTGAAGTCTGCCTGTGTAGAGTAAGAACATTTCAATTCTATCAGTATGGGTGTTAATTATTTTAGGCAAGCTGTCATTTAGGCTTTCTAAAGTGGATTCTGTTCTTGCAGTCAAGAACATTGCTTAGTGCAGAATTAATTAATCATTATAAATATAAAACCTGCAGTATCAGCTCCTGTGCTCAGATAGGTTTCAAGAGGCAAGGTTGAAAGAGTCAATAGGCTGCTGAAGGGAATCTTATCATGCACCCCCACCCCCAATCTGATAATGGGACAGTTGAACTATGTACTTCATTTTCTTATAGGCCCTTCAAGAATCAGTTCAAAAACTAAAATGTCTACTTTTTCAGCAGAGGTTTTTTTTTTTTGGGGGGGTATCTTCTATTAATGAAATTTTAAGAAGCACAATTCATGAGAAAATGATGAGAAATTGAAATTTATTTTAGTTTCTCTCATGCCCACCTACACTCCCCAATGTCATTCTTTGACTCTATGCTGAATAGAACATATATTTACTGTGGGCTCTGAATTTTCCCAGATACCCAGTGGCTACTTAAGAAATGATCTATAGGATGATCATAATAATTGTATTCTTCACATGAAGGCTCATATTCTACAAGTGAAAATGTTCACATTTTCCACTGTTTTTCCTACTTTTTAAAAATAAATAAGTGCTCTACAAAATTGTGTCACTTCTCTGTTCTACAGTGGAAGTGAAATTCAACCAAGTTACAATGGAATACAGTGCCCAACACACTGAGAGCACGCCTGTGTTGTTGAAGGAACCAATTGGCATAACAATGTAGATAATGATGGTATTAACTAACACTTAATAAGCCTACTATATAAAAGCCAGTCTAAGTGCTTCAAATGTAATGGCCTTGCATAAGTACTTTATGTGTATTTGTCTCATATAATTCTTACCACTCAGAAGCAAGGGGTGGGTGGTCCCCAATATAGAAAAATTTGCTCATTTTAATGTGACTTTGCTAACACCTCAAAATGAAAAGAGGCATTTATTTAAAAATATATATTGAGGTTGATTCTTTCCAAAGCCTTTCCTAAGAACAAGCAAAAGTGCATTGCTTTCAAACTTCAATGTCTAGATAAACGAGCTGAGCATCTGTCACACTGTAAAGTCTGGGTGGGGTCTGCGGTCCTGCATTTCAAATACTCTCCCTGGTGATGTTGATGCTGCTGGTTTGAGGACCACACTTTGAGAACAAGGTAGAATCTCTATTCAAAGCAATTTTGAAGCCATAATGACCAATAATCATGCCATATTTTTTTTCTGAGAAGCCAGTTAGTAATTGCAGCTGAGGGAATCAGGCTTAGCTTTGTCAAAGAAATAACATTTGAGTTGGATAAAAGTAAATGGAGAGGGATGTTGCTTAGTATATTCTTCGTGGTTGAGTACTTGAGAGAAAAGACATAGATGAGGTCCTCAGCCATATTGGCATATCTACAGGGTTTTGTCTCTCTCATGAGAGAACCAGTGGAAATCTACATGATTGATTGGTGTCCACACCTGCATTGGACAGTCTCTTCCAGTTGTTCCTTCTTCAGTAATTACAGCATCTAACTGCATCAGGGCAGGTGGTGACTGAAAAGTATGGCGTGGTCTCTGAGGCACAGAGCATTAATTATGCAAGCACCCCCATTTTTAGTTTATTTTAAAAGATATCATTTTATGATTTGTCTCCTTATAATTATGTTTCAAATAGAATGTAATTGATTTTGAATCCAATTAACAGAAACCTAGTTTTAAAGGACATCTCATTTGCTGTGACTTGGAAGTCAAACCAGCTGACACAGTGTAAGTCATCAGAGCATACTTTGAAGGCACTAAGCATAAGCAGATAGGGGCATTGGTGAGTGACCTATATTTAATGTTTTAAAAAATTACTTTGCAGTATTTTGTACCTCTCAAGACTGTGTCAATGCCCTAATCATATAAATAACCATTTTTACTGGAGAAAGTTTTATGGTCTTTTGGGTAAAATTGTTGGCTCTGTTTTTGAGAAAGGGGCATTTTTCTGGGACACAGTTCCCCTTTGTCCAGATATTGTGTCTGTAAATTATTATTTTTTTTTCCTCCAAAGTCACATCTATTTGAGCTCCTAGAGAGGACTGTTTCAGATCATTAATTTTTTCCCCTAGACTTGCTCCAGTTACATTATGCACAAACCTAAACATTTTAATGTTTGTTCTTGTCTATTGAATAAACTTTACAACCATGGCTCTTCACAGCGCACTGTAGAGTCAAAACCCAAACTTAAGTCAAACAATCTCTAGTACGCACCCTCCCTCCCCTCCCCACAACAGGACTCTACGCTATTGTTGTTGCTCTTGCTCTGTCTGCCTAGAATGAGCCCTTTGATAGTGGGGATTGAAAACATTTAGAAAGAAAAGTCCAGAGTCAACTCAAAGCCATGTGGTGACAGCAAACAAAGAGGGGAATGGATTGGTGACATGGAAAAGCAGGTAGCCCCCACACAGTCCCCTCATTGCTCCTGTACACAGGTAGTTCAAAAAGGATGGAAAGTCCCCAAATTCCGAACAGCCAATTGACACCCCTCCTTTATTCCTAAAAATAATGATTAAAGGATCAAACCACAAATGCCAGTGGCCTGTAGTCCAGTGGAAATTTTTACCCTTTGCATTTTAAAATGCCTGTCTCAAGTAACATTGAAGAAGTATAATAAACATTGCATTTTATTTGCAAAATAATCAGGGTTCAAAAAGTTAACATACCGCCACTCTGCCCACTTTAAGGTGAGCCTTAACTAGGATGAAAAATTCTGTTATAACTGATTCTTGTCACAGCTGAGTCTGTTAGGCCAGTCATCTACAGAAGTCCACACAATTTCAAGTTTCTTAACCCCTGCAAAACTCTCAAAAAACACGTAACTATAAAAATAGCTTTATTTTTATTTCTGGTCCTTCCTGCCACCAATGAGGGTCAATGCTTCCAGGAGCTTGGCTGTACTGAGAGAGGACATTTTCCCCCCTTTATTTCCAAAGGTGAACTTTACATATGAAGAGGAAAACCTGCCTGTCAGAGGTCAGCAAAACTGTAGTTTGTAAACAAGGCAGGTGATAATATAAAGCCCAAGGAAAGGGTGTGTCACCCAGGAAGGAAAACAACAACAACAAAAAGACCTCTGCCCTATAGGAGTATTTGAACCAGAAAGGAAAGAGAAAAAGGGAGAGAAGGCTGGAGGGAAGAAGAAAGAGGGAGTAAGGAGGGGGGAAGGAGGAAAAGGAGGAGGAGAGATGGGGAGGGGAGGGGAGACAGAAGGAGAACTGCAGAGGAGTTAGGAATGTGTTTGTTGGATTTCCTCTTGTGGGCAGCACCATAGTTGTGTCTGATGAGAATGCTTAAGGGGTAGAATTCAGGGTGGTCTCACTGAGTGTCCCAAACTTTGGTGAGGGCTGGAGACAGCCGTTCAGAATTCCCAGGCCCCATCTGTTTACAGGGTCATGCTGAGAAACTGGCTGAGTGGGTGTGGTTGGGATGGGGTGAGGATGGGCAGTCTGAGTGTAGGCCACAAAAGGTACCACAGACCACAGTGATGCCATGTCCAAAGGACTCAGGTGTATTCAGCCACATGTCAGTAGATTCTGGTACAGGACATCCTGGTGACCTGGTGGACCAGTTAGCCTGCAGCGAAAGCCAATGAGACCCAAGGGACAAAATGGATGTAACCATTGCTCCTTCTGGCAATACCATGGCATAAACCATGTAGGATAATGTACTGGTCAATATTTTAGGCAGTAAATAGACCAGAAAATGAATTTGCATTTGAGGGTATACCTTAGACTTGGTGTTGAACCAATCTATTATTTTGATAATTTTGGAGCCTTCTCTGAGGAAAAGCTCTCCCATTCTTTCAGATAAGCTGCAACATGGGAGAACCACCTCATGAAAGTAGGAGGAAGATTGTGCCAAATAAAATGCTAATCCTCACTCCTTCACGAGGGCCAACCACAGAGGTAGCCACAATGTGACTGCTATAGTTGAAAGATATTAGCAAACGCCCCTATTCTCATTCCTTAAATTTCTGGGAAGAAGGCTGGTGGAGTTTGGTTCCACCACATTTTCCTGAGAGAAGGTTTTAGAAGGTGTGCTTCTGATCTTTCTCTACCACTCACTCACTCTTTGCCTTTAGAGAAGTGTGACTCTTCTGATGGGTGAAATTGTGAACGGGGTGCTGAATGTGTGTATCTGACTCTACTTCTGCTTCCTCCCTTTTGCTCTGCCGTCCACAGCACACATGTTTTCTGCTTGTCTTCCATATGGTTAGCACCTGAGCATCTGGGTCTAAACCTATTTCTACAAGATGGACTGGGCTGTAACTTTTCCCACTAGCAAGGAAAAAGCTATGTGGGTCAAAATGTTCTGAGGAATGGTGTGTGACCTGTACATCTACATTCTCCCTCAGGTGGTTCTTCCCAAGGTCTACATTTGGGGAAGGAGGGTCAGTTTATTAGGAAGGCCTTTTGTGGCTGCACATTGAAGCTGGCTTCTCCCATCTACTTTTACCTATAATAAAAGGGATATTTGTCCTCCATCTATCTAACTTTACTGCTCCTATCTGAAAAGATGGATGTGAGAAATAGGGGTGATTATTTATGATTCCCAAGCCCAAACATATATTAAAGAGTTTATCCAGTATAAATTGTGATAAAAATGCAAGGGAAGCATTTATGTAGTGAAAAACAACACCAACCTTGGAGTCAGCCCTGAATTCAAATCCTGCCTCTTTGACGAACTAGTTATCGACCCAATTACTCAACCTCTCCAAGCCTCCTCTGTAAAATATTGATAACAAAACCTATCTCCCGGGATTGTAAAGATTAAATGATGTAAGATGTATAACTTACTTCATTATCTCTCTATATCACCGAGTCTGGCATGTAGTAGAACTCTACTGTGAGTTATTTTCCTCATTTCTCTTCTGTTGAACAAATAACATTTATTTATCTTCCCCTTCTCCACCCCCACACATACACATCCTCTGTGCATTAATAACCCTCTTTCACTTTATCATAATCACTTGACCTACTCTTGAGGGAGGAACATATTTGTTGGGAATGCAGACGATCCAGTGTAACATCTATCATATATACACTCAATGAAAATTATATCGTTTTTCTTTTCCTTACCAATACAGCCCTATTGAAACTCTGCATTTTTTTATGGTGTACCTGCATTTTATAATGTGATAAAATGCTTTAAAAATCAGTCTCCTTATTTGCAAAATTATGAGATTTTATCATAAGACTGGTAAAGAACCTTTGTGTTATAAATTCTATAGTTATATGAAATGCCACAGTGTTATTACCCTTGAAACTATTTTGTTTGTTGTGCTGGTTCCATGTAATTTCCCTAATAATTAGCCAAGGCTTGAGTTTATAGCACTTTTACACTTTTCTTTTATTCTATAGAAAGATAAAGAAAAATAGAATTCTTTTTCTTTATCAGCAAAACCACACAAAAAAAGACCTCAGTGGGTTATTATTGTAAAAACCACACAGAAACCTATTTAAATAAACGTACCATTGCAATGTATTCAGACTGTATTTATTAATTATTTCATTTAGTGCACATTTGCTGAGCTCAACTTTGCCATGTCCAATAGGTACTGGGCCCAAGGAGATGAACAATATTTGCTTCATGCCCTTAACAGGCTCCTGATCAAAAAAGGCAAAAAAAAAAGTATAGGGTGATGGGTGATGACCTCAGGAAACATATCACATTGGTGACAATCATTGCTTACTTAGTCAGAGAATCAGAACCAGTAGGATATAGATACACATTGTAGATGAAAAAGTCTAGTAAGACTTCTAATAAATCTAACCAAAAGTAACCTCACAGGGTGATTTGATCATAAATTCCTAACTAGGCAGGTCATGGTGGGTAGTGATGCCTCAGGTTTATAACTTCTTTAGTAAAAGATTTAAGCAAGTCCTGCCCATTGTCCTCATTCACTTGGGTTAACACACCTTTGAATTGCCGGAGTGATTCCCTTTTCCAGACCCCTCAGGGGTGTGACTGCTCCTAAGGGAATATTTGGGGTCTTGCTTCCTGGTGATTGTCCTCAGTTTGGCTTAAACAAACTCTTATAAAAATTCTCTGCAGGTTTGGGTGTTCCTTATGTTCACAATATTAAAAGATTTCCTTCAGTCAATTGACTTATGCAATTGTGGGGACTGTCTAGGCAAGTCCAAAATCCATAGGGCTGGTCATCAGGAAGGGCCAGCTGGAAGTCATGGACTCCATAGAAGCTTCTGTCCACAGGCTGAGCTTCTGGTTCATCAGGAAAACCCCAGCAGCAATTAAAATCTTCCAGGGGATTGAAATCAGGTCCACCCAGATTATCTAAAACAAAGTTTCTTATTTAAAGTCAACTGGTTATAGACTTTAATCCCAGCTCCCAGATACTTTCAGAGCAACACCTAGATGAGTATTTGATTCAATAACCTCTGGCTAGAGCCAGCCAAATTGGCACATAAAACTAATCATCATAATCATCATTTGCAAAATCCTCATGAGTCTAATGTAGACCAAATGTAGCACTCTTCTCAAATCACAGACAATGTCTGCTGAGCAAATATTGCAAGAATCCGTTTCCTAAAGTGCTATCAATTTACCCCAAAATTATAAGCAGGAGTTTTACTGTGGCTCCGGAGGTTCAGGACTCTTGATGCTATAATGTCTTTAGGGAGGAATTAGTTGGAGACATGAGTTCTGTGTCACTCCCCCTAATCCATGTGTGTGTAGTGTGGGAGAAAAAAAACAGTATAGAGTATTATAAAATAAATGTAAATGGGCACTTCTAATAAAACATACCCCTTTGTTATAAATTCACTGAATGAAACTTTAAAGTAGGTTCCACCAAACACTAATTTCTTGAGATGAAAAGCCTGTTCACAATATTATTATCTATATATCTATTTGCATTTATACATGCATTTATATACAAAACATGAATTTTCTAATATATGTAAACACCCCTCGGCAATGGGCAAGGAGATGCCTGATTGATGGTGTTTGCTCTTACATCAGTCAGGAGCAAAGCAGATGTAGAGTCCTTGGTTCATGCTAGCTTGATGTCTGTTTTGCTGGCCAGAGCTGTTTCATCCCTGGGGTCCATAAAAATAATATGTGTAAATATATGCATATACGTGTAAATAAATACTTTATAAGTTTATTCGTTATATATGTATATATAATCAAATAAATGGAGAAATGTTAAAACATTTAAAAAGTCTTTGCTGTTGTGTTTTTCCAAGTCTTAATCTGTTGACATCATTGTCATCTTTAAGAGGGAGATTTGGAATTTGGCTTTAGTCAAATTCATTTGGTCATGGCACACCTTTATTCGTGGGCTATTTGGATTATTATTTGTTGCAATGCATCTTTAAAATCTGTGTAATAAAGTATTGTTTGTGGGGTAGGGATGGGATGGGTTTGCAATTAAGCAGCTATTCAAATCCAACTGAAAGTTCTGTCATACTGTGTGAGAGGTAGAAGAAAGCTTAAAGGTTGTCTAGTCCAATCACTCATTCAATGGATAATACTTTTCTTTTCCTTCAATCACACAGTTGGTCAATACTTCATCTATAAAGGAAACTGCAGTGTCTGACAACATGATCCATCACATTTTCTCCATCATTATTTTGATAATGCCATTTGTCATTGTCAAAGTTCTCCAACAAAAATGTTTCTAAAGAGAAAACCAACTGACTAAGACTGAAAACAATGGCAAGGACCATGGTTCACGAAGCATTCACTGGGGGTCTGTTACATGCAAGGCATGAAGCAGCTCAGCACTCTTTGTGGGGAGATGGACATGCTCTGAACTAATTATTATAGTGAAACACAAGTAATGTCCGGTTGTAAACAAATTGGTACAAAAATGCAAGTGGGTGAGACCATTTTTTCCAATTCCAGAATTGTGTGTATTGGGGTGACAAGGGATTTAACACAGGTCACCACTGTTGAGCTTGTTGTTTTTGATGAGTGAGATTTCACCAAACTGAGTAAGATATAAAGAGAATTTCATGTGCAGAGGGAAAAGAATGAGGAAACCCCCAGTGGTGTCAAGAGCACTAGATGACTGGGGGAACTGAGTGGTGAAAAGGATGAGAACATAGGATGAGTATTAGATGGGAAGTGGGAAGTGTTATGGATTGAATTTTGTATACCCCCCAAATTTATATGTTGAGATCCTAAACTGCAGCACCTTCGCATTGATTTTACTTGGCGATAGTGTCTTCACAGA
Source organism: Anoura caudifer (assembly GCA_004027475.1). NCBI lineage: Eukaryota > Metazoa > Chordata > Mammalia > Chiroptera > Phyllostomidae > Anoura > Anoura caudifer. The sequence continues at coordinate 470,455 of PVKU01000094.1, read as the reverse complement.
AGTAATCAAGTTAAAAGGAGGCAATTTGGGTGAGTGTTAATTCAATATAATGGGTATCCTTATAAGAACAGGAGATTTGGGCACAGGCACACACAGAGGGAAGATGATACAAAGAGACTCAGGGACAGGATGGCAACCTAGATATCGAGGACACGGGGCTGGCACAGATCCTCTCCTCGTGGCCTTCAAATGAAACCAGCACCTGCTTTTGGTCTCCTGGCCTCCAAAACTGTGGGACAGTCAGTCTTTGTTGTTTAAGCTACCCAGTCTGTGGTGCTTGGTTAGAACTGCCCTAGGGCTCTAATGAAGAAGGTGAAGCAGGAAATGGAAATTTGGGTTGGACAGTGAGAGCTCTTCTATTGTGTATTCAGCATCTGAGCAGTGGGGAGCTTCCTGGTCAGAGGTTCCTGAACAAGCCAACTTTGCAGGAAAGTGAAAGAACTGGACGTTGGAGGAGGAGAGAGAGGCAGTGGGAAGCCAGAGTGTGGGGCTTCTTTAATGGGCTGGATGAAATATGTCCAGGGCCTAAATTAGGCCAGAGCTCCACGTGGAATTTCTAAAACATTGCATAGGTAAACCTGTTAAACCATAGGACACAGCCCACAAAGAAGGGGAAATCAAAACACTCACTGGATTTGTAGTACTTTTCCCCTCAGATTAAGCTCAAATGGGTAAGAATGAATACTTGGGTTCAAAGACAATGAATTAGTTTTGGATATAGCCCTCTCAGGGCCCATAATGCTTTGCAAATCCACTCTTCCTTTCACTTCTTCCCTCTAGGCACCCTGTCTATGGCTCCCTTTGTGATCTGTAAACATGCCAATTTCTTTCCCAGCCAGGGTCTTTGTATTTGCAAATCTCAGTGCTCAGAAAACTCTACCTGGCACTGCACCCCTCCCTCACCCCACCATCATCTGCACGGTTCCTTCCCATCCTTCGGGTTCTAGTGCTCTTTTCACCTCCTTAGAGGGAAGGCTCCCTTTCTTGAGCATTCTCTCCTCTGGGTTCTTGGAGTTCCCACCCAGTTTGTGTTTTCTCAAAGCAATTTTCAAGCTTTGTAATCAAATTGCTTATTTATTTTTGTTTATCCTCAGCCTCTCTCATTTCAAGTCTCAGCTTCTACTATAATGCAAACTCTGAGTGCAGGGACCCTCTTATTCTACAGCTCCTCCCTGGAGTCTAGTAAAGTCTCTAGCACTTAGTAGGTGCTCATTAAATAGTGGTTAAACAAATGAATGTACCTACCAAAAATATCACCCTCCTGAGTGGCAGGAAATTATATAAATGATATAAAATATTGAAGTAGTTGTAATTTTCTAAAAGTTGAAACCTCTTCAATATTTTACATCATTTCACTTTCATTCAAAAGGGATGATATTTTTGGTTAATACATTTAGAATTAAAGAGATCATCCTCATAATAATTTTTAGAAAAAACCTTTAAATTTCAAAGATGTAGGAACACAGTGAGTTATGAAAAAGGTGAGTTTTTGACTTCACATTTTCTCATGGAAAATATTTTAAATCATTTAACATTTTAAAAATTTTACATAAAAATCTGGCCAAGACAATGGAAAAAGACTTTAGTGATTCTACATGTTAGTTGCCCCCCTCCCTTGGCCTCTGTGAGTTTGCGATCAGCATCAGGTTATGCAACAGCAGGTAAGGCAATCTCTGACCTTTGGGTTGCTTAAGCATTTATACACCTGATGGCAATCTTTCATTAAATTTGGTAGAGCAGCAGCCCTTCTGGCAGGGAGGAGGGAACACGGCTTTTTTTTCTTCAGTGATTTTCATACCAAATAGCTGAAACTGTTTCCCAGTGACAGACAAAACTGAGAGCTTCATGTTTTTCCAGAGGAGCATGATGGCGTTCATGGAGGGAACATAATGTGGGTAGATGAGAAAAGAGGAAGGGAAAATGCAGTTTATGCCTGGTCCAGATACATTTAGGGACTTGAGGAGACTACTTAGAGAGCGAGCAGGATGTGATGCTAATGGGCAGGAAACAAGTGCCCTGAGATTTATGGTGTGTTAAAATGCAGTATACTCTGGTAAACCAGTGTTCCCTTCCTCCTTCCTCCTTGCTTCATTTCCACTTACCTCAGACTGGGAATAAAAGGTATAGTTTTGGTAGAGGGTGGCTATTTCTCCCCAGCAAGACGGAAGAGAACAGAATTGACTAGGAAACCTTTCTCATGTTTCCCTGGCCATTTATTAAGGCAATATTTTCTATGACCCTGATGATATAAATATAAATATTCTTCTTCTTTCACATAATGAAGAAACTAAGTCGGAAAGGATTTAGTAACTTTCCCATGGCATTTTAGCTGGAATGTGGCAGAATATGGATTTCACTTGAGACCTAAGCAGTCACCACATTTTCCTTGTGTCTCCCTACAAACCGTTTTCCATACAGCAGCCAGGGCACCTTTACACATGCAAACCAATCTAATCCCTTTTGTGCCCTTCATATATACAATAAAATTTAACTCCAAGCTCCAGTTTACAAGCCACACATGAATAGCCTACATTTCTGGCCTTTTGCGCCACTCTCCCCACTGTACAGTATTGTTGGTTGGAACAACATAAGCTTCTTCTTGCCACAGGGCCTTTGCATCAGCTGTTCCCTCTACCTGGGATGCTCTTTCTCTTAATGAAGAAGACTCATTAGTTCCTCTTGATTTTTAGGCACCAGCTTAAATAGTTCCAGAGTATACCTTAATGCTTTCTGTTACACCAACTTATCTTAAGACTCTGAAGAATCCTTATTGCTATCTCATTTTTTCTTTTTTATTTTTTGCTAATGATATATTTTGCCCCCATTAAAGTTAGTTTCCTAAGAGCAAAGACCTTCTCTCTTCTTCACTGTTGTAGCAGGTATAGTAGGTATTCTGTAGCCTAGAAGAGTACCTGACATATTGGCTGAGTGAATAGCTGGACTTGATAAATTCTCCCTTTGCCATTTCTTTTAATTTCACGTATTTATTCTCCAGACTGGATCCAATAATAATTTACAAAAGATCCTATGTCTACCTTATAATAAAATCTGAGTCATAGTACATCATGTGACAGGTAAGAAATTCTTTTATGTCTTATTTTAATTACTGAAAAGAATGATTCTTTTTAACCCTGATATTTTTCTTGTTTTCCCACCTTAAAAAGTAGCACTGCCTTGGCTAACTCAGAATAACGAAGAATTGGCTTCAATTTCTCTTTCATCATCAGTCCCCGCATTGTCAGTCACTATGGTCTATTGATTTACCTTCCAAATACATTTTATGTTCATGTACTTTCTTCGTTCCTACTGCTAGAACCCAGTCCAATCTCCTATTATTTCTTGCTTGGATTTCTACAGCTCTTAATTGGTTTTGTTACTTTTTCCTTTCTATAATTTTTATCCAATTAATCTTTTATCATACTCGAATGAGCTACAAGACCCTGCCTTCTTGGACACTGAAACAGCTGCCGCCCCCAGCTTAAAGAGTTATGTTGATTCTTTCTCATCGAATGCTATTCTTTAAATGTGATGCTTATTTCCTCCTTAGAACAATTCAGTGAAGAAGGCTGATGATGCTGTGCCCCATTTTACAGTTGGGAAAATCAAGGCCTACTACATTAACAGGAGAGGCCAACATCAGAATAACTGAGAGTGCTCCTAAGGTTCTCTCTTTCTCAATCCCCACATTCAGATAGTTATCAAGGTCTATTGATTTCAGCTCAACGTCTCACACAGTTAAAAAGAAGCAGCTCTGGGAAAACTGAACTCTCTTGATTCCTAGACTATGTTTTATTTCCATCTTACTATAAGATGATATTTTTCTCCCCTATACATTCTCTCCAGGACTCTAAAATGTCATTATTCAGTGTTAACCAGGTCCTGGTTGCTTCATAGAGTAACAAAATATTTCTGTGTCTTTACAGCTATAATGCAATGGGGATAATTTGAAAAAAAGTTAAGTTTTCTGCAGGGTAAGGATCTTTCCCATGACTATGATCATATTTCATTGAGTATCTTGCCTTGTGTTGGGCACTATCCTAAGAGGATAAAAGATTAATAACAATAGTTTTAGATGATATTTATTGAGATAAATATGTCTTTTGAGGTGTTTTAAGTATAGTTGTTTGGGTTTCCTGTATTTTATTCAATTCTTATAACAACTACATGATGTAGCCAGTATTATTGTCCCCCTTTTACAGACAAGGGAACTGAGGCACAGGGAAGTTAATAAAATTGGCCACGGTCTCACAGGAAGTAATGGAACTCAGGTATTAACCCACCTAGTTTGTCTATAAAGCCCATGATTTTAATCATGACACTTTAGGGCTCTCAATAGGAAATAACATGCAATTCCTTTTTATGAGGATTTTATAGTTGGTGTGGAAGAGAGACCCATAAATGGAACACAATGTGGTGAATGTTATGATCCATTCAACATATCCCTATGGTGGGTGTCTGTGTTCTCATTACACAGTATAGGTCAGGGGATATGAACTCAGAAATTGGAAAGTTTTGTTAAAAGTGAGAGCTTGGGAGAGTCATTTAACCTTGCAGAGCAGTTTCGTTATAATTAAAACATGAAAACCAATAACTATGTCAACGTGTTACCATTGGTGTTAAGCAGGTTAATGTACATCCAATAGTCAGCACGTAGTAGGCCCATATGAAGACTTCCATGAGTTGTAGAAATATTAATAAAAGAATTATGTATAACATGACAGATGAGCATGAAGGAATAACACATTAACTTAGCTGGGGAGATGGGGGATGGTGTTCCCCACAGCTGATGGAACATTTGACCTGGGACTTGAGAGATGCACTATAACTTTATTCCTTTGCTTCTCCATTCTGCATCCAGGTTTTCTCTGGGGAGCCACTCTTTCTTCAAGAGTATGCCTCACCCCGTGCAGAACTGGTTGCTGCTGATAGTCATCCTGCTACCCAAGGATGAGTCTCCCAGATACTGAACTAGGTGCTACAGAAGGCAGAGAAGAGTGAGGGCAAGAAAGCAGACTCTCAGCCATGCCAGTCAGCCATTTGTTCAACCAAATATGAATTCTCTTGACCTCTTGACTTTCCAATCTGTGAGCCAATAAATATATATGCTTTGTTGTTAAAGCCTCTTTGAGCTGAGTTTTCTGTTACTTGCAACTGATCCCCTTCGAACCGTAGAGAAATCTAGACAGGAGGGCTGCATGTGCAAAGGCTCACAGAGGAGAGCACAAGACATGTTTGGAAATACCGCAATGAGAAATAAGGCCAGAAGGTGGGCCAGTGCCAGCTCTTCAAGGCCATTGACTTCCATGTTAATGAGTTTGGGCTCTAGCCTGTAGGTGGTAGGGAGCAACAGTTTTTGAGCAGAGAAGTGACAAGATCAGATTTTATCTTAAAAATATGACTCTGGCTATGGAGTTGAGTTTGGATAGGAGTAGGGAAGGCTAAAAGCAGAGAAAAGAGGTAGGAGATAACTGCAATGGAAAAAAGGAAGACTGTAGTAGTGAGGACAGATGGGTAAGGACCTGGTATGATTTTCTTTCTACATCCACCTCTCTATTACCTACTTACTTCAATGGATTATTCTTGACTGTTGTTTCTGGGTTCACAGATGCCTCAACAGTCACAGATGAAGGCTGGCAGACAGGGGACTCTTGCTGTTGGGGCGTACTTCAGAGGCTTCAAAATGCAAGATATGAGGCACTGGAACTTTCAAACTTTTGATATCCTCTTGTCATCCTTATTCCTGCATCATGGTGATGCTTTTCAGCTGGATGTTAACAAATGTTTACAAAGGTCTACAATCTTCACAGACCATAGTTCAGGAAGCCAATGTAAATACCTTCCTGGACTCATAGATGAGTTCCCAAGGTCCTTTCTTTAATGCAGGAGATGTCCCAGCAGGGAGAACCAAAATCCTGTCATAAAATTCATGTTTATTGCCTCTTTTTTTTTTTTTTATCAGAAAACCAAGTAGTTACCAAGGAATTAATATTGTTTCCCATTCTTCTCAGGTATTTTTTTTAAATTTTATTTTAATTGTTCTTATACAGTTTTCTGTCTTCTACTCCCATTCCAGCCCACTACCCCAGTCCTCCCCAGCTCCCTCCCATTTCCACCCCCTGCCCTAGCTTTTGTCCATGTGTCTTTCATACTTGTTGCACTAAACCCTTCCCCTTTTCCCTGGATATTCCTATCCCTCTCCTCTCTTGTTCTCAATTTCAGTGTCTTTGGTTATATTATGCTTATTTGTTTGTTCTGTTAATTAGGATCCTGTTAAAGGTGAGATCATATGGTATTTGTCTTTCACCTCCTGGCTTATTTCGCTTAGCATAATGCTCTCCAGTTCAGTCCATGCTGTTGTGAGGGGTAGGAGCTCCATCTTTCTTTCTGCTGCATAGAATTCCATTGTGTAAATGTACCACAGTTTCTTGATCCATTCATTTATTGATGGGCACCTAGGTTGCTTCCAACATTTGGCTATTGTAAATTGTGCTGCTATGAACATTGGGGTGCATAGGTTCTTTTGGATTGGTGTTTCAGGGTTTCTAGGATATAATCCTAGTAGTGGAATTGTTGGGTCAAAAGGTAGGTCCATTTTTAGTTTTCTTAGAAAATTCCATACTGCTTTCCATAGTGGTTGTACCAGTCTGCAGTCCCACCAACAGTGTACTAGGGTCCCCTTTTCTCCACAACCTCTCCAACACTCGTTGTTTGTTGCTTTGTTTATGATGGCCATTCTGACTGGTGTGAGGTGGTATCTCATTGTGGTTTTAATTTGCATCTCTCTGATAGCTAATGATATCAAGCATCTTTTCATGTGTTTCTGGATCTTCTGTATGTCCTCCTTGGAGAAGTGTCTGTTCAAGTCTTTTGCCCATTTTTTAATTGGGTTGCTTGTCGTCTTAGAGTGGAGTTGTATAAGTTCTTTATATATTTTGGAGATTAAACCCTTGTCTGAGGTATCATTGGCAAATATGTTTTCCCATACAGTTGGTTCTCTTTTCATTTTAATACTCTTTTCTTTAGCCATGAAGAAGCTTTTTATTTTGATGAGATCCCATTTGTTTATTCTTTCCTTTATATCCCTTGCTTTAGGGGACGTATCAGTAAAAATGTTGCTGTGTGAAATGTCTGAGATTTTCCTGCCTATGCTCTCCTCTAGGACTTTAATGGTGTCATGGTTTATATTTAAATCTTTTATCCACCTTGAATTTATTTTGTGTATGGTGTAAGTTGGTGTTCAAGTTTCATTTTTTTGCATGTAGCTGTCCAGTTCTCCCAACACCACTTGTTGAAGAGGCTACTTTTGCTCCATTTTATGTTGCTGCCTCCTTTGTCAAATATTAATTGACCATAGAGAATTGGGTTTACTTCTGGGCTCTCTATTCTATTCCACTGGTCCATGTGTCTGTTTTTGTGCCAGTACCAGGCTGTTTTGATTACAGTGGCCTTGTAATACAGTTTGGTATCAGGTATTGTAATCCCTCCTACTTGGCTCTTCTATCTCAAAATTGCTGCAGCTATTCGAGGTCATTTATGGCTCCAAATAAATTTTTGAAGTGTTTGTTCTATGTCTGTGAAATATGCCATTGGTAATTTAATAGGTATTGCACTGAATCTGTAAATTGCTTTGGGTAGTATGGACATTTTGATGATGTTAATTCTTCCAATCCATGAACACAGTATATGTTTCCATTTGTTTGTGTCTTCCCTGATTTCATTCTTCAGTTTTGTGTAGTTTTCTGCATACAGGTCTTTTACCTCCTTGGTTAGGTTTATTCCTAGGTATTTTATTTTTCTTTTTGCTATATTGAATGGGATTTTTTTCTTGATTTCTGCTTCTGCTGTTTCATTGTTGGTATACAGAAATGCCTTTGATTTTTGGATATTGACTTTGTATCCTGCTGTTTGGCCAAATTCATTTACTAGGTTGAGCAGCTTTTTGGCTGAGTCTATAGGATTTTCTATGTACACTATCATGTCATCTGCAAATAATGATAGTTTTGTTTCCTCCTTTCCAGTTTGGATGCCTTTTATTTCCTTTTCTTATCTAATCACTGTGGCCAATACTTCCAATACTATATTGAATAGAAGTGGTGAAAGTGGACAAACTTGTCTTGTTCCTGATCTTAGTAGAAAAGATTTTAGTTTTTGCCTGTTGAGTATGATGTTGGCTGTAGGTCTCTCATATATGACCTTTATTATGTTGAGGAATGCTCCCTCAATTCCGACTTTGCTGAGTGTTTTTATCATAAACGGGTGCTGTACCTTATCAAATGCTTTTTCTGCATCTATTGATATGATCATGTGATTTTTGTCTTTGCTTTTGTTTATGCGATGTATTACATTTACTGATTTGCGTATGTTGAACCATCCTTGCATCACTGGGATGAATCCCACTTGGTCATGATGTATGATCTTTTTAATGTATTATTGGATGCAGTTTGCCAATATTTTGTTGAGGATTATAGTGTCTATGTTCATCAGAGATATGGGCCTGAAGTTTTCTTTCCATGTTATGTCTTTATCTGGTTTGAGGATTAGAATGATGCTGGCTTCATAAAAAGAGTTTGGTAGTCTTCCATCATTTTGGATTTTTTCGAAAAGTTTGTGAAGGATAGGGGTTAGCTCTTCCTTAAATGCTTTGTAAAATTCTCCTGTGAAACCATCTGGCCCTGGGTTTTTGTGTGTTGGGAGTTTTTTGATTACTGCTTCTATTTCATCTGCTGCTATTGGTCAGTTCAGGCTTTCTGCTTCTTCTTCATTGAGTTTTGGAAGATTATATTTTTCTAGAAACTTGTCCATTTCACCCAGGTTTTCAAATTTCTTGGCAGACAGTTCTTCATAGTAATTTCTTACAATCCTTTGTATTTCTGTGGTGTCAGTTGTAATCTCTCCTCTTTCATTTCTGATTGTGTTTATTTCGGTCCTCTCTCTTTTTTTCTTGATGAGCCTGCTTAATGGCTTGTCAATTTTGTTTATCTTTTCAAAAAACCAGCTCCTGGATTCATTGATCTTTAGAATTGTGCTTTTAGTCTCTATGTCATTTAATTCTGCTCTGATCTTAGTTATCTCCTTCCTTCTACTTGCTCTGGGCTGTCTTTGCTGTTGCTCATTGAGTTCTTGTAGGCATAGAGCTAAGTTGTTTGTTTGAGATGTTTCTATCTTTTTTAGGTAGGCCTGTATCGCTATGAACTTTCCTCTGAGGACTGCCTTTGCTGTGTCCCATAAGTTTTGGGTTGTTGTGAGTTCATTTTCATTTGTTTCCAGAAACTTTTTGATTTCCTCCCTAATTTTATTCTTGACCCATTCATTGTTTAATAGCATGCTATTCAATCTCCATGATTTTGAGGACTTTGTGTTTTTCCCCTTGGGGTTGGTTTCTAGTTTCAGTCTCTTGTGGTCAGTGAAAATGCTTGGTATGATTTCAATTTTCTTGAATCTGATGAGGTGAGTTTTATGACCTATCATGTGGTTTGTCTTTGAGAATGTTCCATGTGCATTTGAATAGAATGTGTATTTAGTTTCTTTGGGATGAAGGGCTCTCTCTATATATATCAGTTAAGTCCATTTCATCTAGGGTGTCATTCAATGCCACAACATCTTTGTTGCTATTTTGTTTAGAAGATCTGTCCATTTTTGACAGTGGGGTGTTAAAATCCCCTACTATAATTGTGTTGCTGTCAATATCTTTCTTGAAGTCCTCTAAGATTTTCTTGATGTATTTAGGTGCTCCTATGTTGGGTGCATATATATTTATAATGTTTATGTCTTCCTGGTGGATTCTTCCCTTGAGTATTATGAAGTGATCTTCTGGATCTCTCTTTACGGCTCTTCTTTTGAAGTCTATTTTGTCTGATATGAGTATTGCTACCCCAGCTTTTTTTTTTTTTTCCTGTCCATTTGCTTGGAAAATTTGTTTCCAGCTCTTCACCTTGAGTCTGTGTAGGTCTTTTGTCCTGAGGTGTGTATCTTGTAGGCAGCATATGTGTGGGTCATGCTTTCTTATCCATTCAGCTATTCTATGCCTTTTGATTGGAGCATTTAATCTATTTACATTTAAGGTTATTATTGATAGGTACTTATTCATTGCCATTTTTGTATCTGTGTTCCTCTCCCTCTCTTTCTCCTTTCCTTCCTTTCCTTAAAGCAGGCCCTTTAGGATCTCTTGCAGAGCTGGTTTGGTAAAGGTATATTCTTTTAGACTTCTTTTGTCTGGGAAGCTCTTTATTTGGCCTTCTATCTTGATTGAAAGCCCTGCTGGGTAAAGTAGTCTTGGTTGCAGGCCTTTGGTTCTCATTACTTGGAATATCTCTTGCCATTCTCTTCTGGCTTGGAGTGTTTCCATTGAGAAGTCGGATGCTAACCTAATCGGGGCTCCCTTGTATGTTACTTCCTTTTTCTCCCTTGCTGCCTTTAAGATTTTCTCTTTGTCTTGGAATTTTGCCATTTTAATTATGATGTGTCTTGAAGTGGGCCTCTTTGGGTTCCTCTTGATTGGGACTCTCTGTGATTCCTGGATTTGTGTGACTTTTTCTCTCATCAAATTAGGGAAGTTTTCCATCATAACTTTTTCAAATAGGTTTTCTATCCCTTGCTTTTCTTCTTGTCCCTCTGATATCCCTATTATACGGATATTATTATGTTTCATACTGTCTTGTATTTCTCTTAATCCCTCTTCATTTTTTCTGAGCCTCTTTTCCTTTTCTTGCTCTTTCTGGATGCTTTTTTCTACTTGGTCCTCCAACTCGCTGATCCGATCTTCTGCTTCATCAGTTCCGCTTTTCATTCCTTCCACTGTGTTCTTCAGTTCAGAAATTGTATTTTTCACTTCCTCTTGGCCCTTGTTGATAGTTTCTATTTCCTTTTTCATGCTGATATAGTTTGCAGTGAGTTCATCATAGCTTCCCTGTAGTTTTTGGTAGCTCATTGAGAGCTCTTGAAGCTTCCTGACAACCATTGCTTTGAACTCAAAATCTGATAGCTGAGTGGCCTCCATTTCATTTATCATTCTTTCTTGGCTTCCTCCTTTTCTTTTATCTGGGGATTGTTTCTTTGTCTTCCCATTGTTTGTGAGACTCTTTTTGTTAGCCTCAGCTTCTTAAATTGATTTGTTCTGGTTTCCTGGGTTTATGGTGTGAACTCTGTGGTAGAATGCCTGTGAGATTCAGTGGTGCTGTCTCCTTTGGGTATCCTGGTGTTCACAGCTTCCACTGTCTCAGCTGTTGAAATGCCCCCTCTTTGGGACCAACTCTGGTCTTTCCACAGTTCCAGGGTTTTTTGTTTTGTTTTGTTTTGTTTTTGTCTCACTCATATGTGTTTAAAAAGAGAAAAGAGAAGGAAAGGAAAAAAGAAAAGAAGGAAAAGGAAATAAAAAAATGAAAAGAGAATAAAGAAAAGCAGAATGAAAAAGAAAAGAAGAAAAAAAGAGAAAGGAAGAAGAGATAAGCTTGGAAAGAAAGGAAGAAAGAGTAAAACAAGAAAGAAGTAATGAAAAGCAAAAAGGAGTTGAGGGATAAAAACAAAATAATGAAAAATTAATAATAAAAAGAGAAAAAAAAACCCACACACAGAAAAATCAAAAAACCGAAAAACACCAAAACCGCCAATTCTTGCTGTTATCTTGCCAAGCTGGTTTTTCTGGCCTTGATGACTGCAGTGGCCGAGGGGTGACCGTATTGTTTTTCTCCTTGTTCAGCACTCAGTTTTCTTTGACCTACTGTCCTTAGAGCTAGCCCAAGTCTCTCCGTACAGGGTCTCAGGTGTGTCTGCTGCGTTGGCAGGTGCCAACTGTGGTCGCGTGCGCACAAGCGCGATGATCTTTCAGCCATTCTTGCACAGGTACCAACTGTCCTGTGAGCACGGCTTGACCCCCACACAGGTTGCACACTGGTGTCTAAGATCTCCCAGCAGCCCACTCAGGTCTCCGATGGTGCGATGGCTCTGAGAGACCGTATCGCTGCTCCCTGCTGGCGCAAGCGCTTGTGCGGGGGTGCGGGGGGCGAGAGACCATAGAGGTGCCCAGAGACTGCACCACGGGTCTCTCAGTTGTGCGCTGGTGCCAACGATCCCCATGCAGCTGTTTACAGTGGCGCGTGGGTGTAGACAGAAATGCGAGCTCCAACGGTCAGTCCTCCCAGGGCTATGAGATCTTAACTCCTCTCTGTGAGATTTCAAACAACCAGGTTTATCCTGGAGCTGCCGAGACCCTGTTTGGCTGATCAGGGAGCAGTTGACCCAGCTCCCTCCCTAGAATCTTACGGCCAGCACTGGCCCGGGATGTCAGTCCCTGCCCTGGTCTCCGTGCTGCTGGAGTACTCTCCTTACTGTCTGGTTTTTCAATGTCCACTGCAATTTTCGATCACCTGTTTTCAAATATGCTGTGTTTCTGGTGTCTGTTTGCTGTGCTCCATTGAAAACTGGCCCGGTTTATCACCCGTGTGAAGGGGGAAGAGGGATATGCATCCTCTTGCTGCACCGCTATCTTCTCTCTCCAGGTATTTTCAATAGAAGGGTTAATAGAATAGTATTGCATTGGGTCGGAGACACATAAACAGTTGGGAGTTTGGTTTTTAAGTATAAACTTAAAACATAAAACAAAACAAAAAAACAAGCCCTCCTGTCCAGTCTCTCTGACACTATGCTTTCATCTCTTTCATGCAATTTGTTGCAAGTTTGAATGGCCAATTAAACATCTGTTAATAGGACCAGGGAAAAATTATAACTCCGTGTTTCCATGAGTATATATCACCTACGTTGTGTTAGTCTTCTGCTGAACTATGAAGTCACAGCTAGAATCACATTGTGGGTCTTCTGGGGATTCAGGCCAGGAAAATTCATTCCTAATCTTTTACTGCCACCAGCACCACTGATAAATCCCATTCTAATTCCTCACCATGGGTGATGGAGCAGTTTAAAAATTTTAAGTTCTAAGTACTGAGAAGGACCTTAGAAATGATCCACTCTGGTATTATTAGTGAATGATTTCAGTTGGTTTGGCTGAGGCTAAACATAATCAAAATTATGTCCCAAAATGTGGAGCTAGAACCCACCCTGCAGTACTTTACCTGAAGGAGGAGCTTCAGTTTCCTATCTATGAGATGGAAATAGCTACTTCTAATGGCTGTTTGAGGACTAAAAAATTAATGTATTGAAAGCACTCAAAAGCTGCTGGCATATAATAAGTGCCAAATTAAGAGTAATCTATTAGGATACACTTGTTTGAAGACCATATCAAGTTTGCTGACAAATTCCAGTACGGGTGGGGCTGGATGGCTGAATGCTCAACTGGTAAAACAAAAACAAGTTTGCTGCTTTGGGCAGCCACCACTTAAGAATCTATGAGGGTAAAAAAGAATGATTATTTCTTATGAATCCATGTGGCTACATACAAAGGAGATCCTCATGGAGTGGTCTAAATTCTTGTCCAAAAGAGGTGAATGGATATGACCAGAGAGAAGCTGGAAATATTACTGGATTCCTATGATTAGAGGAAAGGGGCAAGAATCAGCCAAAAGAGACACATTCGCCCTGCCTGGGAAATGGCAAGTGAGACCACTTGTGATTGAAGGACATCAGATGATTCTGGAAAGCATCCTAAGGGACTCAGTTGTAAGTATCTGACAATTTCAGAAACAGTTAATGACAAATCAACAGTAGTGTCAGCTACTAAGACATTTCCTCCTCCCTTTATTCTCTTCTCTAACTCTCCTCAAAGTTGGGTGTTAGAAGAAGCCATCATAAAACTTGTATGGCAAATCCAGCAAAAAGGAAAATGCTATGACAGAGAGAAGGCAATCCAATCCCTTATGACCAGAGGTTTTTGTTCATGGAGCAGTCTGAGCTGGAGAAAGGAAGAAACTCTAATTTTAATGGAAGATATACTGATACTTGGAACTATACATTTTCATTACTGAACTGGGACAGTGTTTTGTGATTTAAAGTGACAAGGAAACTATTTGTATACTGAAGGATGACAAAAAATATCACAAGTCCTGCAGAGCTCCCTGACAGAACTGGCACCAGAGAATGGGTTTCAAAGGACACTGGTAGACAAAGTAAGGATGCTGTGTGATCACATACCATGAGCTGTGTCTGTTCAATCCAATGGCTACCCAATTATCTCATATTTATTGAATGCTGCCACATGCCAGGCACTGCTCTGGTGCTTAGGATATAGCAATGAACAAGACAAATCTCTACTATTTTGGGAATTGGATACTACAGGGAAAATGGAATGCAAACTGATAAAAAAGATTATATAAATAATAGGTTTGGGGAAATTTTTAACTGCGAGTTGAAAAACATGAGAATAAGAGAAAAGGGATGAAGAGAGGGTAAATGTGGGGACAAAAAGGAAGTTCTCTTCTAATGGCTTCTATCTTCTCAGTGCACTTGGAGGGGACTTCACGGGGAGAGTGAGGAGGAGGCAGAAGGTGTTGATAGTTTAAAGGGAAGGTATGAAATTGTCACCTGGGATCATAGGAGAGAAAATAGCATTGGAAACTGCAGTAGAATTGTCAGGCAGCTTTACAGATCCTCTTGAGAACCATGGTAATGATTGTAAGTGACATGAGTGAGCATTTCTGTATGTTTTTCTCCAGCTAAGTTTAATTACCCTGATGCAGGCACAGAGAAAGTGAAGAATTAATTCATTCAAGGTCGGGGTTTGGCCAGGGAATCATGATGGAGGAAGCGGGAGAAGGGACTTGAACCTACTGGCAAAGAACGATGGAATCTAATTTGGGTATGAGGGGAAATGAGGACAAGAGAAGAATGAGTGCTAGGATCGATGGCTTCCTGGTCCCTGTGGGGCTTATTAATTGCTTGAGTCATGACACAGAGTGAGTAAGCTACACAGAGAGAAAGTGTGGTATGAGGAGAGGATAATTGAAATGGAGATTAAGATGATGATGAAGTACAGGAAATGTCCAGGGGATGAGGTGGCTGAACTTGAGTGCACAAGATATCCTGGAGGAGGGAGGTGAAGAAACCTGGAATCAAGAGGCCAGGGTAATAAAAGGATTGTTTATGTAGATATTGAAGTCACCCAGAGTCATGAGAGATAAAATACTGGAAACTAACAATGATCTGGTACCAAAATTGTTAAGAAATGAGGAGTGACTAAGGGCTAGATTGAGCAGGGTGGTAGTGGTAGTACAGTCTGATTAAGTTCACATCCGGGAGTTTCAGTGATAAGAAGAGACATTGATCTAGAAATGGCTATCAGGTACACCCTACCTCTAGGTTCAGTGGTAGAAGGGGTATGGAAGAGAAAGGAATCACCACTTAAGAGAACTATGGGGGGTCCAGTATCTTTAGCACAGAACAAAATTTCAGTTAAAGTGAGTCAGAGAAGCAGAAAGAATGATGATAAAGGGAGTGGGTTTGCTGAGAATGGCCCATGAATTGTAGAAGGTTCATGGCAAGGAGAAGGAGATAGGGTCAGATTGGGTAAATTATAGGGTGATGCAGGATGACCTGGGAGATGGAGTCTCTGGTGTTAACTGACATACATCTGGAAGCAGGGTAAGATCAATTCATCCCAATGTCCTGGTTTAGTCTGATTCTGGTGGTAAGAATGTTGGACAGGAAGGAATGAAGATCTTACTTGGAGAATTCACTGCTCTGGGTAATGCCACAGTCAAAAAGAGTGTGACAATTCAATCATATTGGGCTTGACTGGCTAAAATAGACTCCTATACATCTGAAGCCAATAAATTCCATCACAGATACACCCAAGTCCAATCAATTAGAATAGTTGCTGGAACCTTTGCATGAGATAGGGCTGAGGATGGATTAATGACATCAACCATGGACACATGACATAGGAGTGATTCATAAGTTGTAAGTGGGTGACCTTTGTTTTTACATTTTCTTGAAACATACACAAAAGTGCTCTGCTCAAAAATGACAACTATTTACTGAGAAAGTCAGAACTACACTACCAGGGAAAACCCTATTTAGGTATCTCTCTTCATCAAGCAAATGTAATTTTGTATTTTTGTGTAGTTGCTGAAGATTGGTAACACAGACACTGAGTCTTGGCTCTGCCACCTGTGTGACTGTGAGAATATGTGTAACTATGGGCAACTTATTTGACCCTTGTGTCAGTTTGGGTTCCTGAGAAGCAGACACCAAGACGGGGTTCGACATGCTAGAAATTTACTGAGGGGAAACACGCACAATGGGTAGCATGAATAGGAGCAGGAGTAGGTGGGGGTGGCAAAACACAAGTCTAGCCTGTGAAAGAAGAGACAGAAGGAAGCTCTGACTGCAGTACATTGGGAGGCAAAGATCGCCTGCTAGGGGAGTCCTGCTTTGGGCAGGAATGGTCCAGCCCCTGGCCCCTCTGCTCTGCTCATTCATTGACTGGGAGCAATTCACTGCAAAGCATGGCCTTGGGGTATAACTGCTGTAGGGAAATCCACAAGTTTGGCAGCTGAAGGCTGTCAGCCAACTATGTTCCTTGCTGCGAGTCCTCTTAGAATAAGATATGAGTGGAATGACTCCCATACTACCCTGGACTCTAGGTCTCATTTAATGTTTTTTTTTAACATTTTTTAAATTGAGGTGAAATTCACATGACATACCATCAACCATTTTAAAATGTATATACTTTAGTGGTATTTAGTACATTCACAATGTTGTGCTACCATCTCCTCTATCTAGTTTTGAAATATTTTTATCTTCCCCAAAGGAGACCTTGTGCTCATTAAGTGCTTACTCCTCATTTCCTCTTCCCCCTAGTCCCTGACAACCACTAATGTACTTCCTGCCTTTATGTGTTTACTTAGTAGGAATAGTTCATATAAATTGAATCATATAACATGCGATGTTTTGTATCTGAGTTATTTTCTTTTAGCATAATGTTTTTGAGGCTCATTCATACCGTAGCCTGTATCAGGGCTTTGTTCCTTTTTAGGGTTGAATAATATTCCATTATATGGATACACCACATTTTGTTTATCCATTCCTCCCCTGATGGACATTTGGATTGTTTCCATGTTTTGGCTGTTGTTGAATAATACTGCTATACACATTTTTTTTAACTCGTAAATTTTGAGTACCCATTTTCAAGTCTTTAGGACATGTAGGGTGGGGCAAAAGTGGGTGTACAGTCACAAGTATGTAAAACAGAGTTTATTCTTGTATTATTCTTTCTTAATTGTTGTATTATTTTCCATACGAATATCTGTTCATATGGAACTGACTTTTGCCCTACCCTGTATACCTAGAAATGGAATTACTGGTTTGCACAGTAGTGCTATGTTTAACTTTTCAGGTACCACTTAACTGTTTTAGAAACCACTAAACTACTTTCTAAATCTCCCCTTTCTCATCTATTACCCCATAGGGTTGCTGTAGAGAGGGACTAAGAAAAAGCTTACGGAGCACTGAGCACCCTGGCGGGCACCCCCAACTCCCTACCAAAAGAAAAGCCTCCTACATGATGATTATTCTCTGTAATGGATACAGCATATTTGCCTCACAGACTGACTGACTTCCCCCCAAAAGGTATTATAGTTTTACGTTTGCTTTTTATTTTGCTGTAGAGTGAAGGTGTGAAGTGATGACTATTCCTTATTCTTAAAGAGAAATGGACCATGCTTCCTCTAGATTCACTGTGGTTTGTGGAAGTGAAGAGCCCTCAGGACTGAAAATCAGACCACAGCTTGAGTCTAAATGGTTGTGTGGGGGATGGACTCATGAGCTCCTCTCTCACAAAAGACCACACCCTCTGCAAGGAACTCCTTTCTAGCAGAGCCATCCTCAAAACACCATTTCTGGGTGGTCATGCTGGTCACTGCCTCTCACATCTCACCTGGGCAGGCTCTCATGGACTCTTATTTTGACACCTATTTTTTTTAAAGGGGAAAAGAAATGTTGGGAGATTTAAACAATCATTCATTTCAACAATCAGGCCTCCAGGAGGGAAAAGGGAGAGAACAGTAGCTTAGATCTTGTATTTCCTTCTTTCCTTACACTCACTGCTAAGAAGCTAATGTGTAAAACAGATAGAAACAGAGGTTCCTTCATTGAAGATGGTACCTGGTGGTGGTGTTGGGGAGGTCTGGCTTCCCTTTATTGCTCCTCATGCCTTCCTATCCCTTGCAGATGGACTCTGTTGACACTTACAGGAAAATGGCCAACCTACTTTAACACATTCCATAGAGTAGATTTTGTAATGATTCAACAGTCTTAGCATCAGAGTAGCATGCATGGCTGGGAAAAGCCTCGGTGCATGGCTGAGGGTGGTGTGGTCTTATCTTCTGTGGATGAACTTCAGTCTCCATCCCTTTACCTGTGGCTGTTCAGAGGACAAGTTGCTCAAAAGAGCTCTATTGTTAGTAACAGAAATATACAATATTGTGCAGGTGATGGTCTCCATTAGCTTATGTGACCTCATGTGCATGTGTATCTTTATCCCCAGGCCCCCAGGGTTGTAACAATCATGTGGATCCATAAAACAGTGCTCAAACTCCAATGCCCACAGAGGCCAGGATAAAGCTTAGCTTCCATGTTTAAGTGGATCCTGTAGAGAACTTTCATGTGTTTTTCCTAAAGGTATCTGTATTTAAAAAAAAAAATTCTTAACTCTGTGTTGGCAAACAGACACACACACATATTTTCTGAGCATAAGGAATTTTAGTGAGGTGCATGGTGACATAGATTTATTTATTTTACTAAACTTAACATTCTAGCTCTAGAGACTGTGTTGCTTTGTATTTAGAGCATTGCGTATTTTCAGGGAAGAGTTACTCAGTTTTTTAATTGTAAGATGAGTGTGAACATAATTAGTAAAGGACAAAACTGTTGAGCCCTTACCAAAGCTGCCCTAAATCACTGGAATGTAGAGTTGATCAGACCAGCATGGGGACAGGCAAATTTGCATAGGGACCAAAGTGTCTCCTGGAAGAATACGATGTACCCTGAATCTCTTTGATGGATTGAGATGGTCCAAACTGACTAGTAGGAGAGAACCGTAAGTAAGGTCCCAAAGGGCATCACAGTTTCCATGAGGGAAAAGGATGGATGAGTGACAGAAATTACCTGATGCCTAGATGATGCCATGTGACCTCTGGAAAGACCCTCTGTTTCTCCCTCTCACTGCTATTTGGAAGTGATTCTGACCCCTGTAGATGAGTCCATTTGTCTGAACTGAACACTGTGGTGTAGATGACCCTTCCCCTCCACCCAGAAGAGAGCCCAGCCTTACTGCTCATATAGGCATAGGGGTATTTTAACAGTGAATTGGAATTGTGATATTTGTACCTTGAAATTGGTGAAACAGGACAAACTGGTATCACAACAAAGATTCCTAATGAACTGAAGACATGCATTACAGAAGGGTTTCTTTTGACAAACACTGCAAACAAGGTCATTGGAACTGCAAAGATGACTTCAGCCACTGCCGTCACACAGAGCTGGAAGTGTGGAGGAGGAATGAGGATGGTGTAGATGGTGCGGCGGTGTGGCGAGTTTAGCAGGGCAGATGAAACAGAGATGGAGAGAATGAAACTGCCGGAGTCATGGTCGTGCCAGGCCATGGATGCTCACTCAAAGAAGAGAGACCGTGTGGTTGGACACAGTTTCCCAGCATTTGAAATCACCTAAAAAAATGTCATAATGGAGTAACCTGGCAGGGTGGGTTGCAGAATTAAGGAGATAAGAAGAGGTATGAGACAATCCCTGTGGATAATACAGAAGGGGGTCAGCAAGGAGTGAGTGGCTGAGGGGTTGATAAATAACATCTGATATTTTCCTTTCTGAGTTTGGAGCCAACTGGGAAGTAGATACAGGAGTTGGATAAATTGGGAGCATGAGATCAGCTTTGTGACTGATGAAACTGATTGGGGTGCAGCTTGGGTGTCTGTGCCTCAACTGAGTTCCGAAAGACTTGCTTTTACTGATTGAAACTTACTCACTGAGTTGAAAGCAAAGGCAGCAGCCTTTGCTTTCAACTCAGTGAGTAAGTTTCAATTAGCAGTTGCTGTCTTGCTCTGTCTGAGCAACAGCAAGTTTCTGACAGAGAGACAGAGGTGCATCATAAAAGAGGTTTTCTGAAAAATAGAGAACCTAACAAACTAAGGCATTCACACCCTGTATCTTTGCCCCATTTAATTAATATTCATATGTCCTTCTCCTGCAGGGGCCATAAGAATAGCTAAGAGAGGCCAGCGTTCTTACTCTAATTGGATAGGAGGATGCGGATTCTCTTCCAGCCCTTTCACTAACTTCCCACCCCCAAACAAAAGAGCAATCAGGCCTTCATCCCTTAATTGTGCTCACAGAGCACGAACATTTATTTCCTCACTTCTCTCTTCATGTTCTCTGAAATAGGCTTGTCATTTATCTGTGGTCCATCATGGCAACTTCTTCTTCTTTTTTGGGGGGAGAAATAATAGAAATTTACCTCCTCATTGTTCGGGGCTGAAAGTCCAAGATCAAGATGAGGGCAGGACTGGGTCCTCATGAGGCCTTGTTCGTGCCCTGCAGATGGCCACTTTCTCCATGTCCTCACGCGCTGCATGTGTGCATCCCTCCCGGTTTCTAATATCTGTGGTTTGCACACTAACAGCACAGTAGTCCCCCTCTTATTGCAGTTTTGCTTTCTGTGGTTTCACTTACCCACTGTCAAATGTGGTCTCAAAAAAATGAAATGATGAGTTTCAGAAATACATAATTTATAAGCTTTATATTCCATGTCATTCTGAGTATCTCAGCCTATGTCACCACAAAGGCAACATAGTATCTCACCTCATAGGAAGAATGGTGAGCACAGTGCAGCAAGGCATTTTGAAAGAGAGAGAGTGACCCCATTCATGTGAATATTATTACTTTCATTATTACAATAGTTCTATTTTATTATTAGTCACTGTGTTAATATCTTACTGTGCCAAATCTATAAATTAAACTCTATCAGAGATATCTCTATGTAGGAAAAACATAGTATATGTAGGGTTTAGGGGTCTTGGAATGTACCCCACAGATAAGGGGAGCTACCATATTGAATAGGTGACTTTTTTTTTTTAATTCCATGCCTGTAGGTGTTTTCCAGTCTTTACAAGCACAAGGCAAGTTATCTGCCTTTTTCATCTCACACTAAAGTTTTATCCCTCACTTGAGGATCATTTCCCTCAAAGAAACAAGGTTTTTATCACTCACTAGAGTAAGTGTGTACACAAGATGAACAGAGAACCACAGAGCCATGTGCAGATGCTAATGACAGTTAGCCAGACTCCCCCGCCAAATGAACGATTGACCCCAGCAATCCGAATTTGTGTAAGGAGAGTGTTCAGCTCCTTCAGGCCTATGTGAAACTTTAGTTAAGTCTAAGAATTCCCTGGTGCCCAGGCCATAATAGTTTCCTCTATGTGTTACAAATCAGTGTTAGGTCTCTTGTTCCTTATCCATACTGTGCCTCCCATGTCTTTTAAAAAAATCAATTAAGTCCCAATCCTATGGCCCATTATATTCATTCAATAAATATTTGTCAAATGAATGAATGAAGGCTCATTTATCAGAGCAGCATAGTATTCATGTTGAGCACATTTAATACACCAAATCTTAGACAGGGTCCTTTAAGGAAATGCCCATGTGGCAAAGCAATATCCTAACTCTAATCAAGTGTGTGTTTATTGTCTATGTGCAGCGTGTGAAAGGAGCACCCATGAGTTTGTGGACAGTGACAGTCCTATCATCTATGTTTTCAAATATAAATGAATTTTGCCATGTTGTACTTACTGTCTGTCAACATAACCAGCTATTGAGTTCCGCTAGTGGTTTGATCACTTAGGAGCCCTACATCTTTGGAGTCCAGTGCTATCAATATATAGAGACTCAGAATGAGTTATGATAGAAAAAAATAGGCCTTCCTCTTCTCTTTGTCAGGGTCTTAGGGAAAAGCTAAATGTGTTCTCTAGGGATCCCCACTGAGTCTTCTCACTTCCCAGGCAGGTCTGGCTAGAAGTGGGTTCTGAGTCTGGGGCAGAGGAAGATTTTCCCACTGTGTATTGGGGGATGCCAAGACCAGAGTTAGGAAAATAAGGGTCTGTATTCATTTTCTAGGGCTGCCAAAACTGGGAGGCTTAAAACCACAGGAATTTTCCCTCTCCCAGTGCTGGAGGTCAGACAGCTACCATCAAGATGTTGGCAGGCTAGCTTCCTCCTAGAGCCTCTGAGGAATAATCTTGCTGTGCCTCTCTCCCTGCTGCCGGCAATTGCTGGTGATCTTGGCCTTGCTTGGATCATAGATGTGTCACTTCAGTCCCTGCCTCCATCGTCATGTGGAGCTCTCCCTGGGTATCTGCCCAAATTTCCCTCTTCTTATACCAGTCATTAGATTACAGCCTACCCTAGTCCAGTCTCCCTTTGTTTTTGCTTAATTACCTCTGCAAAAACTTTGTCTCTCAAAAAGGTCACATTCTGAGGTTCTGGGTGAACACAAATATTTGGAGGACACTATTCAACCCAATGCAGGGCCTAAGAAGTGAGAAAGGAATTGCACTGAAACCACAGGGTCCAGGGTCAGGATGCAGGACCTGTGGCTATAAAAACCAGGAATCCATAGGCAAGAGGAAGAGAGTAAGCACAAGCACCTACATAGAAAGGGATGGGCAGGGGCAAAACGTAGGTCCTGGGATCATCTTGAGTGGCAACTGCTCTTACCTGTTAGTGAGCATGAATTTCTCAGGCTCCCAACATTTCTCATTCTGTCCCTGGACTGGGTTGCTTTGACACAGCTGTAACATGTTTTTTTAATTCCAAGAAAAGTCCATTTCCATAAGATAAGTGATCAGTGTGGACTTTACTGAAGTTTTTATAGAGGAGGGCTCTCAACTTTGCATCCCACAGCAGTTAAAAGTTCACAACACACATTTTTTTATTTTTGGCTCCTAAAATATTGCTACTGAGAGTTCCTTCCTGCCTTGTTTCCTCATTCCAGAGTCTGTCTGGAATGCCTCCCCCTGTAATATTCCTAACAATCATGTTCTCCCTTTGGCTCCTACTGCAAACTCGCACACATCCATGCCCATGCTCTCCAAAGCTGGAACTCCTTTATTATCCCCAGCTAACCTCTTCAGAAGACAATGCTGCCTTTTCATTGTCTCCTAAACTACATGGCACTTTGAGGGCTGGATCAGTTAGTCTCATCTCCATGTCCTTTACAATACCGAGCATGGTGCATCCCACATACTGGGTACTTCATAAATACTGGCTTATTGACATCTACATCTGAATCTGTGTCTTTCCATTAAAAGCTTATGGTGATGTGTAGATATCAGCTTAGTTACCTTTTTTTGAAATACCAAATCTCTAAAAAAAGTTTTAAGAAGCAGAGAAAATAAAATAAAAGTCACTTAGTCCTCCTGATGAGCAAGTTTCTAAATATGTTTGCATTTGTTCTAAGAGGGAGTCTTCAATCCAAAAATATTTATTAAATGACAACTTTGTGAACACTAGGAGATTCAAAGAAATATGAGATGTATTTTCTTCCTTGCACAGGCTTACATTCTAATTGAGGTTATTTTTGTGCATGTAGGAGGAATATAAATCTTTTCGGCATGCTGTGATGGACCTGGTGTTTAAATTCTCAGTCTACCACTCAACAGTTACTTGACGTTGAACACCTGTCTAACACGACGTAGATTCACTTTCCTTATCTATAAAATGGGGATGATAATAGTACACAATAAGATCACTGGGAGGCTGAAGTAAGATAATGCTTCCTGTTTGTCGCTCTAGTGTGCACTCAGTGAATGCTGGCTACCATGATCACTGTTTCCTGTTAGTGCTGATGACAATAAGCGCTCTGGGATTTCCAGAGGCAGGTCATTTTTATTGAAAAGGCTCATGAAAAGATGGAGTTTTGAGGTGGTATAATAAAATGGTTACATTTCCAAAGAGCCTAAAGTAAAACATTCTCAAAGGGATAATGGGATTAGTGCAAAAGTGCAGAGAAGGTTTGAGGTGGGCCCAGACCCAACTCTGGAAAGAAAAAGGTATCGGAGAAAAAGTAGCCACTCTAAAATGATGAGAGCAAAGTTCTGCAGTCACACAGTTGCCTCTTATTTTCCCTCTCCCCACCTTCACAGGACAGAGGACAGTCATTGGTGGTGTACTGCACATTGCACATTCTATAGGTGCGATCACCTGCTAGATACAAGCTAGGTGGGGAGCATGAAGCTCAAAACTAGTTGAACTTGTCCAATTAGAGTCCTGCTGCTTGATGTGTTTCCTATGCATTGTTGCGATCCCACATTTGACTACCTTCTAAAAGCTTAGATTAAAAGGAAGCAAACTTCCAAAATTAGAATCGTAATTAAAATTTGACTTTGATCAGTAGTTGCTGAGAGGGTCATTAAGAGCCATGAATGTGCTGACACAGGGGGGCTGTTGGGCGGATGAGGTGAGGAGGGAAGCGGGGAGATTGGAAACAAATAAAAAATTGTTAAGGAGCATTATCAAATTGCAAATATCAATTATTATGGGTCTATGGATGAGCGATTATTATATTAAAACCATTCTTGGCAGGCAGCCCTGCATGGGCGTAGATAGCTGCGACTCCTTCAGGCTTGGCTTTAATTTGATTTTTGCAAACATGTTTTTGGGTTCTTTTCCTTTGATTTGTTTCAAAGAACACTGGACAACAGCTGGGCAGAAACTGCATCTAACCTGTAAAACTGTGGAAAGATCCTTTCTGCCTCCTGCGAAGGTTGGGATGCACCATCTCACAGGGGGGTGTGTGAGGGAAGAAGGAGGGAGAACTGGTGAAGGTGGAGGGCTTCTCACACCGAGTGCCCCACCGACAGGGCTGCCGTCTCCAGAACCAAGGCTCAGTGAGGAAGGAGACACAGACGAAGGATCTTGGGGCTTGCTTTTGTTTCTTGATAAAGACTAGCGACTCCCTGGCATGAATGATGAGGGTCAATGTGGCAAAACAATGCAGGAAAGATAGTGGCTTTAGCTCCCTGTGAGCCAGCTGCGTGTTGTGTTGTGGCTGCCAAAAAAGACTGATATGATCATAGGCTGTAATCGCAGAGGATAGAAGAAAATGATCACTCCCCTTTCTCCACACACCTGGAGTGACACATTCACTTTTAAATGTGTGGAATGCCCCCTTGCCTGCCTGGTGTATTCTTATTTATCTTTCCAAAGCCAGCTCAAGGTCACCTCTTTTATGACAGCTTTCCCAACCCCATGCTCACAAGGCCAATTTAATCACTGCCATCTTGTGCCTGCTCAGTTGTACTATTCCATTCATCACTTTGGGTTGCCATATTGCTCATGTGTCTACCTGCCCTGGGGGGGGGGGAGCAGGATCCATGTCCAATTCCATTATGTACCCACAGAGCCTGGCACTTAGTAGGTACTCAGTACAGGCATATCTTGTTTTATTGCACTTTGCTTTATCGCACTTCAGAGATGTGTTTTTTTGTTTTTTTGTTTTTTTTTGTTTTTTTTTTTTTTACAAATTGAAGGCAAGACTCTCCATCAGCAAAAAGATTATGACTCACTTTATTGCAGTGGCCTGGAACTGAACCTGTGATATCTCCCAGGTGTGCCTGTACATACTTTTGGAATTGAGGGGAACAGACCAGCAGGAACATGTTAGAGAAGACCAAGGAGAAAGGAGAAAGGACTTGAAATGTTGAACCCCAGCAGGAGTCATGTCATGCTGTAATTAGCAAGTTGATGAATAATGTTGGGAAGTAGGGGCTTTCCCTCATAGGGAGGACTATGGGTAGGGTCTGTAGATTAACCCGGAAGAGGGGCTTCAAGAGAAGCCAGAAGTGACTCTATCCCTTGTCCCAAAAGCAAGGATGAGAGGGCTTTATGTAAAGGTAGAAAACAATTGTGTCATGCAAAGAGAGGATTTATAACTTTTTTCCTTTGCCCCAGTTATTTGGCAACATGTGTCCATACATTTACAAAGAAATTTAGGTAGCTAAGCACATGACTAAATTTATGCAGTGAATGGAAATGTTTTCTGTGGGTCCTAGGATGTAACACTGATAACCAAGGCCCCAAGGATGATGAAGTCCAGCAACACTGCGTTATATACAACAGATGTCAAAGCATAAGTCACATCAAGGAGACTGGAGATACCCCAGTCACCAAGAGTGAAAGAAAAGCTGTGTAGAAAAGAGAAATTTTGTGGCATGAGGAATCTAGCTTCCAGTCATCATATGCCAATTTCTTGGTTATCATGCCTAAAGCTGTACAGTTCTTTCTGCAAAACTTTTACCAACCATTACAAAGTGTCAGAATGACACAATCAGGCAAGCATTTGTTGTCCTGTATTTTAGATATTTTCAGAAAACCTGACAGTGGGGGAGAAAAAGGAGAAGGAAGAAAGGAAAGGAAAGCTGAGACATAGCAGAAGTTGAACAAACATGAGCTGGCCCCCTAAAAAGTCATGTAAGGAATGATTGAAGAGGAATGTGCTAAATGATCACATGTATAAAAAAAGATTGTAACATTCAAGAAGGAGTATGCCTGTCTGTATTTCCCCAGAGGGATAGGTACAAGACCAATGGGGTATCAGATACAGTTTTTTGGTTGCAATTAATAGAAGTTGACTTTACCTAGTTTTATGTGAAAATCAAATTTATGGTAAAGTGTTGGGTGCTCACAGATATGAAATTAAAATTGAAAAATTGGGTCCTTCAGGAAACCAGGATCTTCAAGGTACGGCCATGAATATAAATTGGTTCCAACTATTTTTCTCTCTTACCCCCTAACACTCAGAATTTAAATCCCCAAGGGATAGATTTAGATTGTCATAGCTTGGATCACATGAGCACTTCTTGGCCAACAGAGAAGAGGTCACCTTGACTGATTGTCCCATTAAGGTAGCATTAGATGAGGAAGAACAATTCCCCAAAGGAAAAGCAGGGTACCTCCTTCAGACAAAGAGGAAATGCAAGATGCAGAGCTAAAACATCAGTCATCTGCTGCAAATGCATACACTCTTCTAGAAATTTCCTTTGACTCAAAGCACTCAGATGGGGGTTGAGTGACTATTTGTCAAGCACGTTGTAGGAAAAATTCAATAATTGAGTAATTGGACTACATCACCTCCTCTCTAACCCTGAAATTTTATGTCTTCGTGATTTTGGAAAACAGGATCAAATCATGAGACTCTCTTTAGGAGGAATAATGAAACCATTTTTATTATTCCTATTCAGAGTTTATTTGCAAATATCTGGGATCAACCTGTAGATACACAAACAAAAATTTATCGATATATAACCCACAGTGCAAACAGCTAGTAATTAAAGAAACAGACCAGTGCAACATTTTTCCACTTACAACTCTTCCCCACTGTAAGCATTCTTAAGCCTTCTGTTATCAGGCAATTTACTTATACACAATAAATGCATACACATGTGTAAGAATATTTAAATATATTTTTCTAAATGTAAATTAAGGATCTTTATGTAACTGCTCTGGGTTTTAAGCCTGGTTTATATGGGCTAAAAATTGCAGCTGAAAATAATTCCCCAGATAAGGTCATTTCTTCTCATTTGAGAAGTACTGGAAAGGCTGTAATAGGATTCTTTTAAGTTTGGAGATATTTGGGTTCTGTTACCTGACAGATATTAATGATGGTTTCTATTCTGATTATATTATGGGACCATAGAATTCTAAAGGTGGAGGGCATGTGGAGATGTCTTCCTATACATGTCCCTGGGACACCAAGGAAATTACTTCAGGTGGAATGAGGAGGCATAAAATTTGAAGATGTGGGCTTTACCCAGGGAAAGAAAGGTAGAGAATATAATATGGTTTCAAAAAGGTTTCACTGACATTTCTCAAAGGAAGGAGGAGTCTTAGATATGCAGCCCAAGTCTCTGAAATATTAGACTTTCAGGGGCCACCTACTGATCCAGTTGTTGAGGTGGTTCTTACTTACTTGAATAATTTACCTGACGAATGTTTCAGACTACCCTTAGTTGCAGCAATTTACTAAAGGAATGATCCTCAATGGTGGGACAGGGGAACACTTAGGGGCAACAGAATCCTGGGGGTACAGAGAAGTGCTGTAGCCCCCATGTGATGTTGATATAACTCCCTCACCATTTCCATGTTGAGAGCAAATGGTATAGGGGGCAAACATTAGGTGTTTGAAGTTGAAATAGTGTCTGAATCCTGCAGAGTATGCTGAGCCTGAGTATACAATTGGCTGACCACTGGGGAGTAAGAATTAATGGCATCTTCATGTTTCTCTACAAGTCTTGGAAGAATTGAGAGAGACAAATTAGCTAATCTTTGTAATGTACATTGCACAATGACAAAAATGGAGTAGGTGTGCAGTAAATATTATCCCTTTATGTCCACCATCAACACTACTTTCTCAGTTATCTCAGAAGGCATTTCATTGTCAAATGCAGTTTACTCACATTTAAATTTGCATCTCCTAGGATAACCAGATATTTTAGTTACAGTTTGATCTCTATTACTAGTATCTATCCTGGACTAGGACCACCTAGTCTATACATCATTACGCAGGGGAGGACAAATTTCTTTTCTCCTTTTGCATCCTAGGTTCTTTGACTTGGTCCCTGTAAATTAAAGACAGATTAACAAGAGAAAAACAAACAGAAGTTTATTAACACGTGTATCATTCATATGCATAGGAGTACTTAGTAATGAGTAACTCAAAGAGTGTGGTTAGAACTTGAGCTTATGTAGCATCTTAGCAAAGAATAGTTACTTCGTAGAGAAGAGACAAGACAAAGAAAAAGGACTTTGAACTTCAGGGAGAGACATGTTGTGGGAAGACAAAAATATGGGAAAGTAATGGTAGATAAAAGGTAGTTTAAGCAAGGGGTTAGGTCTATTCCCCTGGTGTAGTTTCTGGGTTGATGAAGGTCTACAGTTGCCTCCAGTGATTAACATCTGTCCTTCCTGGTAAAGAGGGGAAAGGGGACACCTTTTCAAATTATGTTCTGGTTTTAGTCAAACAGAGGAAGGGCAGAAACCTTTTCTTGTATCTGCTTCTTCTCAATTTCCTTTGCTCAAAATAATCCTCATGCCAAAGTGACATATTTTGTGGTGGTATATTTTTCTACCCCTCCTTCACGTAGTCTAATCTATCCTTGGCCATTTTCCTGGAGAGTTGAAGCCTTTCCTCCTGGTTGCCATGGTGGCTGGCAATAGTTGGATGCCACCTGAAGGGACTGACTGGCTGTCACAATTATTTTCATACTTCATGACTTTCTGAAAGAAAAAATGTTTTCCTAAAGTGCAATGTAAGTTTAGGACTATCAAAGGCAGTCAGATACTCAGCATAATTATAGATTAGATTTGCTGACCAGATATTCAAATCATCTTCTTTTCATGGGAGGAGTGTTTGGTTGATTAAAACATTTGAGGCAGCATCTGATACAAATATCCCAGAGAGCATGTCAAAGAGATCTGGTCATGGAAAACAGCCTTCTGAGGCCAGGAAATCAAATTCATCCAAATAAAGATTCTGAGAGGGAAGGGTGGTTGACTTGAGGCCCATGTGTATGGATGACTAATTTTTTGTGACACTTTTTTTTCCAGTTCATGGCTCTGAGACAATAGCTGGATTGAGGACAGCATCTCCCTACCCCTCTACCACCTGGACACACCTGAATGATGATGTTCAGAGCCTGTGGCACTGGCAGGATTATTAGAATTTCTCAGTGTGCTACTGTACTTCATTTCCCTCTTTGTCACTCAAAAAAAAAAAAAAAGAAAAGAAAGAAAAGAAAAGAAAACACATATCCCTGTGCAAATGAGTAAGAGTGGCATTTTTCTTTGGGCAGGGTTCCACAAAAGAGTGGTTTTAGGTTGTTCTTAGCTAGGAATCAAATAACATTGACCCACATAGTCACTTAATCCTATTTAAATTCTCTTTCAATTCTTCAGATCACATCGAGGGGAACGACTCAATTTGTTGCCTGTGTTTCTTTAAACATCTCAGCTCTTACACGCTCCCTTCTGAACAGTGCAACGCAACAGCTCTGACTCAGAGTTCTCAGCTAGCAACAGTAGCTATAATAACTAAAACTTAACAACATTGTCTGGAATTTATATGTATGTTTATTTTCCATTTTGGCAAGCGATACTGTTTTTTAAAAAATTTATTTATAGTAGTGACAAAATTTATTCTATAAATATATTTAAGTCAAAACATGACCTGTTTAAAAAGAAAGATTTCAGTGACTGACAGTATAGATATGTCCTATAACACATAACAGTGCAGGTGTACCACAAGAATAATGCAGTTAGAGAGAAAATTCTGATGGTAGTACTTGAGGGATGGAAGTTTAGGGAATATTGGTATGGAAATAATCTTGAGTTGGTCCTAATTTTTCAAAAATAAATTATTTTCTACTTTTAGTACTTTGATGATGATTTGTAACAAATTTCCCATGATATATTCCAAAAGTGTTTAAAATGTTACTTTGGTTTAGAACTGCTGACCTGTATGAACTTACTATATAGAAAACACAACGGAAGTTAGACTATTTCTATTTTAATCCTTTGAAGCATGTTTCACATTTATAATCTGTGCTTGTGCCTTGTATTTAAAAAAAAAAATAGTAATTGCAAATGGCTCTAAAAGGCCCTTGTTGGAGAGATGGCTAGTTTTCTATCCAATGCTGCCTTTTTCTCTTTCATTGTAACTACGTTGTCCAGATATTTGCATGATCAGTTAATCATATTTTTTCATGTGGTGAAGTTTTCGCCCCTGGAATGTGATCATGCTTCCTCCCTGTTCTCTATCTGCTCCCTGATAACTGGAAACTGGGTATGGCAGAAACCGAGCTTCAACGATACAAACAGTATTCCTAAGGAAAGGTGGAGCAGCAGATACAGGAGCCTGGGTGTTAGAATGGCCGAGTGGAACAGAGAAGCTCACATTGCCCAGATTCCCCTGTGGACTGTTATAGGACAGAGAAATCAAATCCTTTTCCTTTAAGCCCCCCTATTGCTGAAATCCCTTTGTTACATCAACTTAGCTTCCACTCTAATGTGGTATTACTCCTTCATCACCAAAACCACTCTCATAGGAACGTTAGATATGATTACTTGGCACAACAAGAAAAGGTGGGAAAGAAGGTGTGTCACCTTGTGCCTTCATAAATAAATTGTATTTGATTCCTACACAATTTCCTTCTTTTGAAGACTCAGAATGAGTCTGGGAGAAGAGTACTGTGGAGCAACTATTTAAGTACACATTATCACAAACTAATAAATAGCAAATCTGTCGCATTACTCTTTATATAAATCATAGATTGACTGTGGACAGATTAAAGGGACAATTATTAGAAGGATTTAAGAAAACTCACATAATCATGGGAAAACTTGAAAAATCCATGTTTCATAAATCAGGTAGACTGGAGCCTGGTCATGGAATGGGAGGTAGGTTTGGAGAGCAAAAACTGTTAAGGATTTCTGCCAAGTTGTTGTTCTTTGTACCCTACTCAAGATTCAGGGTCTTGGGAGCAGGAATCTATGTGACCTGGGTAGTTCTTACAGTCACTCCTCCAGACAAGGGTGTCAGGCCCAGCATGCAATGGGGATGGGCCAGTCCTCAAAGACAGTTTGCAGCTCTTTTACTCTACACTCAAGGTGTGTTGCAACCAGCTTGCACTGGCTCATGATAGGTGATGCACAGCTTTCCAATTTCATGTTAAGGGACATCTCCCTGGGGACTTGAAAGCAGCCATGCTGGGAGTTTTTTACACCATGGAAGTGGGTAAATGGTACAAATCAGGCTCTTTTCTTTAGAGAGCTTGTTGTCAGGCATTTACTGGTACACTGTTGCCTACATTTCTTTCCTTCTTTCCATCTGGTATTTTCTGTAGGATTCCTTACTACATAGGTGGGACTTGCATTAGACTGGAGAGAAATTGAAGTTTTCTATTTTATAAACATGCTGCCAAATCAACATATTGTATTACTTGATTTGAACATTAATTGCATTCATGTAGAACATGGGTCTAATTAAAGTGAGGTTTGGGGGTGCTGTTTCAGCTTGCACAATTCTTAGAAAGGGATTTTGTTTTGGTTTGGGAACAAAATGAGCCCTGCTGTACCCAAGTAGCTCTCATCATATGTTCTTTAATCACTTTGTATGGGGAAGGATAGCTTTGTGAGTGCCTAGAACCCAACAGACAATCGCGAAATATAGGATGCATGAATGGAAAACAAATTGCGAGCATTCGATGGAAAATATAGTATAGTATACTCTCTTATGTTGTTTCACATAATTTAGTGCAGGACTAATATCACGATTTAACAAATACTTGCTTTTTAATTTTAATTACAGATTATTTCTCAGGTAGTTAAACAAACTGTGCTTAATGAAACAGTGAGACATTTGGTGAACTGATTTTAATTTTAATACTACAGGGATCAGCACTTCTTATTCCTCTTTTGACATGGAATTTATTTTATTTGGTCAATAAGTTTTTATGGAGCACCTATA
The DNA here is from genome assembly GCA_004027475.1 of Anoura caudifer. Classification (NCBI taxonomy): domain Eukaryota; kingdom Metazoa; phylum Chordata; class Mammalia; order Chiroptera; family Phyllostomidae; genus Anoura; species Anoura caudifer. The sequence continues at coordinate 437,982 of PVKU01000094.1, read as the reverse complement.
GAGTACCTGGCTTTTCAATTTTGTATCAAGGGTAGAGTACATAAAGGATATATCCCTAAACAGAAACTCGTGGCTATAATCATTATTTTTAGTGTTTAATCCTGATTTTCAATTCCTGAACAGTTAGATTTTTTTATATCTCTCAAATAGAAGGAAGTAGTCATCATGTGCCATATAAATAGTTCAAAATGACCAAAATGTAGAACAGTTGTTTCCATATAACTACTTAATTATTAAGAAAATATATACTCTCATATATGCCACTTACTGTGTGGCAAAAACTGCTCATGCAGTTTACAAATATTAATTCATTCTGCTGTCCTGCTTTTACAGTTATGGAAACCAAGGTTAATATAGAAACGGTAGGTAATTTATTCAAGATCACATAGACAGCAGAGGGGAATCCAGATTTCAATGCAGGTGGTCCAGCGTCAGACTCTAACCTCTTAACCCAAAGACTGTGCTGTCTCCCTGAAGTGCCCCAGGGTCTGTAACTATAGAGAAGGAACTGATCAGAAGGAGGTGAGGTTGTGAACTCATGATCATGTCAGAGCTCAACTGAGTGTGTAGAGTGGTCAGAGAGGTCTTCAAAATGCAGGAATAAGAATGCCTAAAGCAGAGCTATTCACATCAATCCCAAATCATAACAATATGCCAATGTTCACCCACAGTAGTATAGATTTCAACAAGAAACTACAATAGAGCACTATACAGCAATGAAAATGAACAGACTAGTGTTACATACAACGAAGTAGAGAAATCTCAAAACTTAATACTGAGCAAAAAACTGAGCTATAAATGCTCACATGCTGTATTATTTCATTTATATAAAGATATAAATTATATAAATGGCCAAACTATCCTAAGGAGTCATGTATACCGTTACCTTTAAGGAAGACTAATGAGTGTGAAGGGGCATGGGGGCTTCTGATTTGTTGGTAATCTTCTATTTCTTGCCCTAGGTGGTAGTCACATGGGCGTGTTCGCTTAATGATAATCTGCTGAGCTCTACAGTCATGATTTTTGGCTCTTTTATATGTGTGCTGTACTTCACTTATAAGTTAGGAAATATTGACTAGATGAACAGTAGGAAAAGTGATATAATTGAGAGCAGAACAAAGACAGTCTAAGAAACAAGAGTGCTAGGGTTGAAAAGAAAAATTATTTATACATAGTACTTGTATGAACTCAGTCACTCAATCTTGATTAATTTAGTTATTGAGGGTTGGCACACTTTTCTATAAAGTGCCAGATATAGTAAATATTTTAGGGTTTGCATGCCATATAGGATCTCTTTCACATTTTTTTTTTTTGCAACTCTTTAAAAGTGTACAAAGTGTTTTTAGCTTGTGGCTGTAAAAAAAAGCAGGCCACTTTGGGTGATTATGGTGTGTCAATCTAGGTCATTAATTGTAAACAAATGTATTTGTCTGGTGGGGATGTTGGTAATGGGGACAGCTCTGCATGTGTAGGGGCAGGAGGTATATGGAAAATCTCTGTGCCTTCTGCTCTATTTTACTGTGAACTGACTACTGCTGTAAAAAAAAAAACCCTTAAAGAAACAAAAAACAAAAACAAATAAACAACAAGTACACAAGCCAGATTTGGCCAAGGCCAGTTTGTTTACCCCTCAGCTAGCTGCTGGTAATGCTAAAATAGTTAAAATGTGGTTTTTCCTACACGCTCCATGCATTCAGCATATCTTTACTGAATATCTTCTGCTTTCAGTGGGTGAGACAGCTATATAAACTTGTACATTCCAGTACAACGTGATGAGGACCCTAACTAAGGTTAAATCAAAGTGCTTGAGGGAAAACAGGAGTGTGACTTTCTCTGCTAGAGATCAAATTTCAACTCCTTTTGAAGAAGGTAGCGATTACCCAGCAGAAGAAGTGGAAGGCATTGTATACAGGGGATGCATACTGAGTAAATCCACACAGGTATAATATAAACAACTACTTACATATTTGAGTTTATTGTATCATATAACTTTGTGTGACTCAATCATCACACAGGTAGGGTGACAAGAACAATGCTAGAGCAAACTTCTATGTAATGCATTTAGAGCACTGGGTCAAACAGATAAAACCACTGGAAGCAGCGGGCTCAGGAACTCATGCTGTGCCGGAACATCTAGACTGCTCTGGGTCCTGAGTGCAAGTCTCTGGTCATTTACACCCCTTCACACTTTGTTTGAGATGTTCTGGAGTAACTAGGGATGCACTGATCGAGCTGGTGGGATTTAGGTCAAGAGGAATTTTGGTGGCTTTGCACTGCCCAAGGCTGAGGCTCAAATTCTACTTCTGTTACATATTGGACAACCTCAGCAAGTTATCATGAAGTCCCTTTGCTTCTATTTCCTCCTCTTTGTGAAATGCTGATAGTACCTGGAAGGGATCTTGTGAGCTTCAAATTACTGAGACACTGTGTATAAATATTTTGCTGCAGAGTCAACACTCAACAAGTTATTTATTTCTTCTCTACATCTTTCCAGTTTCCCTATCTGCGATAAAAAAAAACCTTTTGACAAGAAAATCCATGCCCTTTTCAATCTCTATACCTACTGCCTGGGGATAGTGGTAGGGCTTTTCTGGCATGAAGAGAGTAAGTGAAGAGAAACCATAAAACAATGAGTAAATCTATTGTTTTGGCACTCTTACTTCAAATAACTTTAGAAGGAGAGAGGTCAGCAACTCTTGGAATGGTAAGATAGGAGGAGTTGTGCTCTTTGTATTAGGAGAAAAAAATTTTTTTTTCTCTTTCTCTGCCTCTCTTCTCTTTTTTTATAAGCCAAGGGAATGGGCTGTGCCCTGGAGGTGAACTGAGGACTCTGATTAAACATGGCTTTGGAGGAAACTCATCAGCTGACTTCAACAGGAACATCTGTGAGTTCATATTGGCCAAGTCCCTAGAGAGTTTTTCACTGCTGAACATGCTACTTCCCAACTGTTCAAGATAGTGGCTCAGAGCTGTGTACATATTTTGAGATACATTCTGCTGATTGGATTATTTTTAAAGCCTATTTCTTATCTAAAAGTATTTCCTTTAATTGCTTCCTTTTGGCCTGATACTAGGTCTCAGGGAGGTTGTTCCAAGTCTAGAATCACAGGATGATACTCTCAAAAATTGGAAGTAGCCACACCATCATTTTCCAGATGAGGAAATTGATGCCCCTTGGAGTGAAGAACTGCTCAATCCACACAGATTTCTCATACTTTTTTTCTTCCCTTTTCCCTCCCTATCTCCTTCCCTTCCTTCTCTCCTTCGCTAATTCCCAGATGCCCACACTGTTTTCAGTGCTAATGATAGAAGGAGACATGGCACAGCCTGCTGAACTCTTAGTCTAGCACAGCAGCAGCAATGTAAACCAATTATTACTCTAGGCATGATAAGTGATTGCATGGAGGGGCACACAGGATTCCAAGAGAACCCAGAAGAGGGCCAACTAAATTAGACTTGGAGAGTCAGAGAAATTGACTTGAGTGGAGTCTCAAAGGATGTGTTGGTTATAAGTGGGCTGTGAAGGAAGTGAGGTTTGAGAACAGAGATGAGAGAAATGATTTTCCAGATTGAAGGAAGAGTATGGTAAAAGGCATCAGACACACATTTCATTTTCCTGAATTCATTTATGGAGAGATACAGAGAGGGAGAAAAGGAAGGAGGGATGGAGAGACAGAGAGAACAAGAAAATTAAATTCAACATGAAGGGAGACACCTCCTGCTCTTCTGGTCCATGCTTCTATGCTGTATCTCTCTCCCCAGACCTAGGGAGTCGTAACTGAGTCTTACATTCATGGAGAACAAAGAACAACCTCACAGCCATCAATACCTCTCACAGGCATGGGCTAGCATGTCACCAAGCCAGTGCAATCCAGAACTGTTTTGATTTTAGGTAATTTATATGCTGAGTATAGAACTGAGACCCCTATAAGATGTTCTTGCATGTATTAAGGCATGCCTACCTCGCACTGCCTACTATCTGTAGGGCTTTTGTTAAGGAGAACTGGTTGTCTGGGTTAGCTTTAGGAAATGTCACTTGTTTCTGTTGATTCAACGAAGATAAATTTTATGGCTGCCATGCACCATCATCTCTGATCTCTTTTATTGGAGGTGGTATTGTTGAAAAAGCTGTGAAGTTAATAAACAAAGTTAACTAAGTGCACAACTTTTACTTCCCCAGCTCTGCAGGAGCCCAGAGCTGGTGTGATCCTGAGATATAACCTCCCCACAGGTCATGCCCAGAGGCTTCCATTATCTCTAAGCAGCACACACTGCAGAGTATCTTATTAATGATATTTAATTACAGTCAAATTAATGATGTTTTTCATCTGATCCTGGACTGATTTTGCAGCTGGGAGATAAGCTGGGGTGGCTTTAGCTGTTCTGTCTCCCCATCTCAGCAGTCAAGTGCCCCCTCTGTCTCTGTTGACTGTTTTTTCCAGGTGTCCGCTTTCTCCACCTGCACTTCAGTCTCTGACGGCCACCCCTCCCTTTTCAGTAATGATTAGCTACCCCAAGCCACAGAAATGCTCCATTTCCATATGAGGTTTTCTGATGATATGGACAAAGCAATTTCTTTCTATATGGAGTTTAATTTGCATATATCCTGGCCATAACTTCATTAGGTCTTAAAACACGGAGATCGTCAAGTAGCACTATCTGATAACTAAAACAATACAATAGTGTTAGTAGGCTCTAATCACATCAGTGTATACTTGAATGCACTGGGTTTTGCTGATTGAAATCTTTACAGAAGTGGAATGGAGTATTCAATTCTCAGGTTGAGGAATTCTTATTATTTCCCAATGAAAATAATGTGAATTTTAGATAGGATTTACCGAACTTCAACTCTATTGATGGTTTTTGTTTTGCTTGAGCAAAAACAGATGTTTGGGGGCGGGGGGAGTTAAGCATTTCTGCTGTGAACTGTAATACAATAGCACTGAAAATGAAATGTTTAAAAACCGAATATAGGGCAAGATGATGAAAGTGAACTGGATTGTGAAAATTCTTGGAGTTCAAAGTCTTAGGCTATTTAAAGTATTGAAGAGCAAATTGGAAATATACTGTGTTTGGATTTTTCTGTTCTTAAGAAATGGTAAGAAATACAGTCCTTGAAGGGTGCTTTATTGTATTGACAACCCAATTATTGATTTATTAGGGCAGAAAAACAGAAGCATTACACCAAATAATTTCCCTATTTATTTATTTTTGTACTTATCTCAAGCTCTTCTGTAATTCTCCAATCTCCCCCTCAAAAAAATACCCCCCAAAATCAAAGTAACAATAAAACAAACAACAAAAATGAATATGCCTCCTTTCATCCACTTAAGTTTCAACATATTAGAAATTGAAAACTCTCCAATTTCGCTGCATGTGATCCTAGGATGCACATCCTTTTCTTCTTTCACATTCTCTTGCTTCATTATACATTCATTCACTGAACATATATTTATAGACACCTGTTATATGCCAGATATTATGATAAGCTCTGGAAAAACAATGGATAGCCAGACATAGTCCCTACTCATACAGGAACTAAAGTCATTAGAAGAGGCTGACATTAACTAATATATTATACCAACAGAAATACAAAATTAGAATCATGACAAATGCTAAGAGGGACAGGTGTATGGTACCAGGAGAGCTTATAGAAGTGAGGTTTGATCTAACCAGGGGACCAGGGAAAAGCTTTTCTGTAGAAGTTGTTAATGGAACTGCAATCTGAAGAAACAGCAAGTATTTGTTGGCCAGGAGAAGATGGTCAAGGTGAGTGTTTTCTGAATGAAAGACATCATTCATTTCTGCATCAACTCCTGGTGAGAGGAGAAATAGTGCCATAGCGCATCCCAGACTCACCCTCTCAGACGAGAACCTGGGAGTCCTCAGCTATTTCTTCTTTTCTTTTGTGGGTGATGATACACTTTGTACTTCAGATTCCTGAAGGTGAAACTTCTCTCCCTGAGAGCCTGGTCCCTAAAGGGGAAGAAAAGGATGGAACATTTTTCCTGCTGCCAATCCTCTGTTCTCCTCATCAGTGATGTTGAAGGAGTGAAATGTTAAAATGCTTCTATCTGAATGTGACCTATGAGGTATGTGAGCGGCTTAGGGGTCCAGTTGCAATTTTTCTGGTTGGCAAGAAGATGAGTTAGGAGAGTCCTAGGGTTAGACTCAAAAGATTAGGCTTTGCAGGGATATCACTTAACTTCTCTGGTTCCTCATCGAATGGATGGTGGTGAGGATCAAATGAGACAGTGATGCCAGAGAACATAGTACATGCATTTAAACACACAAGGAATCATTTTATTGTTATTGTCTATTCAGAAGTCATGGGCAAATTTGGCACACTTTTTGAATAGAATCTCAGAAGAAAAATTCTTGTCAGTGACTAGAATATATGTTTTAAAACAGTATAATGAGCCCTGGCTGGTGTAGCGGATTGAGTGCAGGCCTGTGAAACAGTGTCACTGGTTCGATTCCCAGTCAGGGCACATGCCTGGATTACGGGCCACGTCCCCAGTAAGGGGCATGTGAGAGGCAACTACACATTGATATTTTTCTCCCTCTCTTTCTCCTCCCCTTCTCCTCTCTCTAAAAGTAAATAAATAAATACAATCTTGAAAGTAAGCTTGGAAAATCCCTTTAAAAATAAAATAAAATAGTATAATGATAAACTATCTCCTCCAAATAACAACAGGATCAAGGTTGGCTGAGGTGCTGTTTCCTAGTGAAATGGATCATTTGTGCAGTTCTGCTAACAACTTGACAGTATTTCAAGTTTTAGTTCAACTCAGTCACCACATGTGAACAGAACTGTTGTTTGCCCAAACAGAATTGGATCACTTTCTGAGATGATTCAGCTCTCTGGAGTACTTCAACTGAAATGTCAGATAAGTGAAGCAAAGGGTTGTCTATGCTTTCACACAGACTTTATCAGGACAGATCTCCTCTAGATCTGGGCCTCACTGCTCTGGTCACTGAGGGTACTAGAAAGTGGGGAATGTCTACAGTTCATTCTAACTTTAACATTCCTTGCAAAAATTTTCCATAATTATCATCAAGAAGCATTAGAGTCCAACAGACTTGGATTTTTTTCTTTAGTGTGCATGTTATTTACTAAAAGAAGAACAAACTTAAAGAATCTACTGGAACTTTCATGGAATGAAGATGCATAGACTTTTCCATCGAGCAAGAAAGGATGAGTAGAAATTATTTCCACAGTATGCATTATTATTAATTTAAGATATGTGGGAAGTCATTAATAACAAATTTATTTGATAAATCTTGCTTATTTTCCAATGTTAGTCAACTTAACCATGAAGGGCTTTTAAATTAATTTAAACACTAATTTTTAATAAAAACAACTTTCCTAGCACAACAAAAAAATTAATGAGAAGAGTGGCATTTCTTTTATTTTGAAAATGCTTTACTAAGGCATGATTGATGTATAAAACTACTGTACATATTTAAGGTATACAACTTGATATGTTTGGAGATAAGAATACATTTGTGAAATCATCACCATGATCTATGTCATAGATTGACTTATTACCTCCAAAAGTTTCTTCCCACCCTCTTATAGTTATTATTATTATATTTTTTGTGATAAGAACACAATATAAGATTTACCTTCTTAATAATACAATAAAGACTCTAATACAGTATTACTAAATATACACTAAGCTATAAAGTGGATTTCTGGGACTTATTCATTTTGCATAATGGAAATTTTGTACCATTCAATTAAACCTTTCTGTTAGCTCTGACCCTAGCCCTGACAGCCACCTTTTCACTCTCAGTTCCTACAATAAATGGACCTGAAATTTTGTGCTGGCTCCGTTACTCATCATCTGTGTGACTTTAAGGAAGTCACCTAGACTCTGTAGGCCTAGTCCCTCTTTTGTAAAACAAATGTATTTCCATGAAGTTTTTTATAAAGATGATTTGGCTTAAATAGGAGATACATTTATGAATATCTCTTGTACATATCTTCGCACAGTACATGAATATTTGTGCCTTTCCTTTTTTTTCTTCAGCACTTACGTCTATGTGAGTATTTGGTATTATGAGCTTTTGTGCTTTAACTGGCCTTATCTAACTGGGAATTTGAGCGGAATGAAGATTCTTCAAATTCTGCACTCTTCAAAGCCACCAATCATTTACAAGATAAAACATGCTTGAATTTCCTCAACACTGTGAAAGTAAAATAAATTTCCATTACTTCCAATTATTTCATTTGTAATAATTAGGTATGAATCCTATGACTCATGATATTTCTTTTTATTGAAATATAAGAAGAAAAATCTTAAGGTGAGGGGAAAGTGAGTGTGAGCCATTAAAAAGTTCCCTATTCATTTCTGAAGTAAGTTTAGTGTGCATGTTTTTGAAAGAATTGATGCTTCAGGGGAGAGAAGAGAAAATCCATTAAAGGGAAAAAAGTTTCTGAAGAAGTTGAGAGGTTCTTTTTGTTTTCTTAAACTAATTCTTACTGCCAAGTATTGGCTCTTGGAAAACATGGTTAAGTCAGCTATAAAGTCATAACAGAAAATAATAAAAGCAATGAAATGTACAATTAAGGATCACATACCCTATAGAGCTTCTAGTTCATTAGTCCTCTTCTTACCTCATCCAGGAGGCTTCTCAATCTCTGCTTTTTACTTCTAGATGCAACTACAGTAAAACCAATGATAAGGTTCACTCTTTTTTACAATGCTTCCTTGAACAAAGCAATGATCTCTTAAAGATGAAGTTTAATGCTCCCCAGGAATTGCTGTCCATTTTAGACTTTTTTCTGCTTGGTCACATTCTCTTCTTCTCAGTCAATGTTGTAAACTAGATCAGTAGTCATAAGGATTTTTATTGGATACCCCAGTGGAGGGAGTTCAAACCAAATTGGGTATAGACAGGATAAGTGGTGATGGAAGGAGATTTCACTTGGGGTGGTAAACACACAATACAATATACAGGTGATGTATTATAGAAGTGTACAACTGAAACCCATATGATTTCATTACAATGTTGCCCCAATAAATTCAATAAAAATAAAGTAATGATGCCCTGAAAACAAACAAATTGTGTAAAATTTGGGAGAAGGGGTTATCCTAGAATTTCTGAGAGTGCTGTATGCCAAGCACTGAATAGAGGGAGCTGAGGGAAGCAGTAAAAACATGCAGTTATGTGGATTCATTGATTCTTTCAACAAACACTGAGCTGAAACAGGTGCTAGAGATGCAAAAAAGAATAAGAGGGAATCTGTACTCCCCTGAAAGATTTATAGTGGGGGAGTTCTATGTAAACAAGTCCACTATAATGCCCTCATCTGGATATAATTGCAGGATGTGAAAAAAATGTGGGAGCCACTCATCAATCCAGATTGGTGGTGGGGGTGGGAGGAAGGTCATCTTTAGTGTGGATCCTGAAGTGCAGGATTGGTGGTTACTTTAAATTTCCTTCTGTGAGGTAAACATAAAAGCTTGGTGGCAAGAGACAGGGATAGAGGACCCTGGACCCTGGCCTATTGTAACTTAACTGGTGGAGTCACCTCCTTCTTGCTCTTGGGTTACTATCCCAAGTCACTGTACAGCACTGTGGTGCTCTCAAACAAGCCTCCTCAAATCATTGTTCCTTATTGCTGACATGCAGTGTTAAGATTGTTCTTCTTAAATGTAAGTTAGGAATAGCCCACTCAAAAGCCATTATTCTCATTTGGGACAGACTCATCTGGCAAGGGGGCCACCCCTTATTTTTTCAGAGATATTCACACTTGCCTTTAGTATTTAAAAAATGTCACTGTATATAGTAGTAGGCTGGTTGGGTAACAGGTTTTTGAAGAGAGAAGGAAGTCTTAATAATCCTTTACCCTGACACTCAGCACAGACATAAGAACACAGTGTTTAATAAATGTTTACTGGATGAATGAATAAAAGAATCAATGAATGAATGACTTCATATTTTGCTGAAATATGAAGTCTAAAGGTTATAAACAGTCTCCAATTTCACCCAAGTTATTATAATATTGAGCACACCGCAAAAGTTAGGCTACAGGCATAACTGAGCTTTATTTCAAGTGCAAATAGTCTTCATTTTGTAGAAAAATTTATTATCAAAAAAATCTTCTCCTGAGACTGATTTGTCCCTCAAATCTCTATCTGTGTCAAAATGCCACAAAGTTCAGCAGAAAAGGCAGCAAAAATTATTCAAGGTGAGCCTGGAGAATGTATCAAAGCAAGCCTTTCAGGATGACCAGGATCTTTGAGATCTAATGACCTTTCAAGTTTCTTGTAAGGCTGGATGAACTGACTCTTAGTTGGAAAGGTAAATCTTACTGCTTTTAGTATGATCTTTTCTCCTTAAATAGTTTTCACTGCCTTTTCTTCACTTCTAACCCTTTCTAACTTGTACAATATTCTACAGCTATGATCATATGTTCATTGACCTACAGCAAAATTCACTCTGCTTATGCTTACACAAATAATTTTAACATTAGTGAAAATAGTAAGTGGTATAGTTAAGTGCCAGGCTAAGTGCTTTCAGGTTTGTTTTCACTTTGAAGTCTATATTCTTGTAAAGAAGATACTATTGTCATTATTTTTTTTAAAGATTAGAAAGTTAAAGTGTGAATAACTTGCCCAAGGTTTTGCAGTTAGAGTTAGAACTCATACCAAAGTCTGACTAACTTCAAAATCTGTATTCTTTCAATTATTTTATGTTGTTTCCCATGATATTAAACTCCTGACAATCTGAATAAATTCAATCTAATAATCAGAAAATCCATGAAATAAAATGACAATTGTAAATGGTCAATACACAGAAAAATCAATGACTTATCTTTTTGCCTTATGACAATCTTATGAGATACTATGATATGTTTTCAGATATTAGGCTTTCCCATACAAAATTAGGGATCCAAGACATATAGGAATTCATTTATTCAGTGAATATTGAGCACCCACCATGCCTACTTTTTGGATCTGGGAGCATAGCAAGAAAGAATAAAATCTTTCCTCTCAGGAAACTCGGAACATGTTAGTGAATAACACAAACTAAACCTATGTTCTCAGGAAACCCTCATTCCCCTTATTGTTTCAATTACAATTCAGGTGGAAGCAAATTATCCCAAATTATGTGAATAATTGCTTCTGTACTCCATTTAACTGCTCCTGTGGACTTGACCAGCCTTAAACACCCATTGGGACCCCATGTAAACATTCCTTTGAAAAAGAATTAAATTTGAAGAACAGAAGATAAAGCAAAATGTTTTAAATTATTTTTTGGTCCCTGCTCTGTTTCTCAGTGGACAATATTGAGGTAATGTAATTTCTGCTTTAGTGAAATGGTAATAGCCTTTATGTTGAAATATTATATGGGAATTAGAGAATTGTTGACCATAATTGTGCCTCAAAAGTTTGTGAATTATTTAGTGAATTAAATATTTGCTTCATTATCTCACCCAAACTTCATAGTGTGAACAATAACCCCTAGAGGTCATCAGTGTGCATAGGCTGAGCCCCCGTGTGGACATGGTAGATCAGTAACCTACCATGACATGCCATGACCTTCTTCATCTGGGAAACAGATTTTTTTTTTTTTTCAAAGAGAAAATTAGCTACCAATACATTCTGCATTTATGAGCTACTTGTTTCTCCTTTATCTGCCACTAGGTGTTGGTAGGTGAATTATTCCCAGGAAAGTGAATTTTAAAAAAATCTTTGAATCTAAGAATGACCCCCATTATCAAGCAGTATCACTTGGTTGATAGGATACTAGAACAGCTTCAATTATTGCTAATGATGGCATATTTTAAGTATATAGCCCATTACTGCAACCTTTGAGAATCTTGGGATATAAGATTTGTGGCTTTGATGTCTTGGGTATAATCTTGGGCATCCTTGAAATATAGAAATAGCTCATTTTTTTCAGGTGTAAATTCAAATCAGCTGTCATGGAAAGCAACCATGTAGGGTAGTTGAGGTACTGATGACAGTGATTTACGTGAACTGTGCACACAGATCATCAGAGGACCTTACTAAAATTCTTCTATTGACTTAGGAGGTCTGAAAAGGAGCCTGAGATTTTCTCTTTTCTCTAGGGTGCTGATATGATGTGGGTCCTTAGAGCACCCTTTCAGTGGTGAGGAACAGCTAACGAGGGAACCCGATGAACTGCCCACGAATCACAGCTCACGGCAGTTCTGTTGTTTTCATTTTATTGTTGCATGCCCAGTAATTTTAATTAAGGTTTTAAAGACACAGCTTAAAAATATGTAGTTGTAACTGAATGCACTTTATGAAGAAAATGTATGCTACAGTGATGCTCACAACTTGAGATTAAGAAACTCTCCCTCGATATGTGACCCTCATTAATGTTAGGAGTGTATTGCATACATTTCAGGAACTCCTCCATGAACATTATTTTATTTGGACCTTGCCACCTCTGTGGGACAGACCAGCTCGATATTTTTCTAACACATTGTTATATATAATTCAAACAAGAAACCACAGCAAGCCACACCCCTGAGATCACACAGAGCATTGTGACAAAGCAGGGGTCTGAACCCATGGATCCCTGATCCTAACCTGGTGGCAGATCCACCTTACAAAATGGCTTTCAGAGTATCCTTCTAAAATTCAAGAGATTCTTTGCTTTGCTTTACATAATATATGTTTAAACTAAAATTATTACATATACTCATAATATGCTTACCTATCATGAATGCCACTATCACCCAAAGCAAGCAGTGGCAATGCTTCCAATGAGTACTTATTATGTTTAAGGGGTATTTTATGTGTTCGCACTGGGTATGCAAAGGTTATAGGAGTCAAACCCTGCTACTCTGATACCATACAAACAATTTTAATAACCACAGAAGAGAGATTTGAAATATCAAATTGTGAATATCAAATTAAATGAGTTCAAGGCAGTTTTGTTAGATGATTAATAAAAAATGTTACTTAGTAAAAATGTATTACATTTACTAAGTAATAAACAAATGATATAGAATATTGAAGCATTTAACGGTCAAGGAAAGTGTGAAAGATGAGGCAAAATTTTTAGTGGCTCTTGGGGAGGCATAAAATCACAGTGCTTAAGAGGCAAGAGTGGAAGTCTGGCTGCCTGGATTTGAATTACAAACCAACCACCCCCATACTGCATAAATTTGGGTTAAATAAATTGATTCAGTTATTCTGAGAAGTAACTCTTAGCCTTAGTTTCCTCGTCAGTAAACTGATGAGACAATAATAGGCTCTGCCTCAGAAGGTATTGAGAGAATTAAATGAGACAGGCAAAACCCACTTATTATATTGCCTAGTACGTGGTAAATACTCTGTAGTCAGAGCTAATTTTATCAAGCATTTACTGTGTTTAGTACTTACACGTGTCAACACATTTCATCTTCACAACAACCCTGTGCACAAAGTGGGTGCATTGTTATTCTCATTTTAAAGATAAGGAGGATACTGGGGTCCAGAGAGAGTAAAAATCTTATTTTTGGTATTTTGAGAGCTGTGATGGAAACCTAGGCATCTGGCTGTGAATCTGGTCTTAACTAAACTATACTAAATGTACAAACATCAGTTCTACTACTGCTTCTCCCATTGTTTTTGTTGTTATTTTTATTATATGACAGTAAAATTTAGCAAGTTTGACAAAAGCTGAAGAGAGGTGAGTACCAGTGTGAGTAAGGACAGAAAGACCCTGCTGGCCTGATGGGCATCCCTGGGCCTGTCTGACTATGTGCGAGGCTTATGGGCTGAAGGAGCAGGAACTGGGCTGGAGAAGGAGGTTGGCGCCAGGCTACAGAAGATTGTTAATGTCACACTCATAAGACAGGGCTTTGTTCTGAAGAAGTGGAGGGATTGGAATCTTTTTTGGTAATGAAATAATTAACTAGAATTCCTATTTAGAGTAAATTAATGTGACTGGTTGGGGAGGCAAGGAGACAAGTTAGGTATATATGTGGATTTTGATGCATTTACTCAATTTATTTATGCATCCACTGGTCACCACCCAAGTGCCCCTTCCACCTGAGTAGAACAGCTAAAAGGACCTGAACTCTGCTGGGGACAACAGATACCATCACAGACCCACAAACCCATGCCCTGTACACTGATACATACGCACATAAAACGTGGCTTCAAAGTAATGAGGCTAATTGTGCAATGTTATTGTGAAATATATCTTATTCCTATATAGGCTTGCCTCATACATAAGAAATATATCAGAAAATAAAAGCCAGGAAATCAATCATACTCTTTAGAACTTCTTCTATGTGACTCACTTAGTGGGTATGTGATGGAAGGAACTTTTATAGTGAGGAAATTCCTATCAGTCACAGCTTCTATAACTGCCTATTGATGATCTACACAGCCCTGTAATGGCAGTGCTAAAATTGGCTTTTACTTCCTTAAACCATCATTGTATTGAACCATGTAACCAGAAAATCACAATGTGGTGATCTTTCTCTACACTAATCCTTCCGTGAGCACTTAATGACTTGGCTGTTCTTGTTGGAGATAATAAACCTTGCATTGAAGCAATAGCTGTCTTGGTGACTTTTCATAAATCATTATTTGTAGAAGTGAAAGAAAACCTGTAGAGAGGAACCCAGGGCTGAGACTGCTCAACTTTCAAGAATTAGCTCTGATAATTGCCATGACTGCATTAAGAATGCATTGAACAAATAGATGCAGACCAAAAAGTAAATATTATCTCAGAGTGATCAATAGAACAATTTCCAACAGAGGAAGGAAATTATTAAATACCCTAGCAAGGTTTGAGCAAAACAATACTATAATGAAATGCCAGCTAGAAAGGAAAATGGGAAACAAGCAAATAACTGGGGAAACGTGGAGAGTTACTCTTCCATAGCTAAAGATCAAGGTGATATGTTATAAGAAAGTGTACATGGAAACTAGGTATGTTACTAATGTAGTACAACTTACAATTTTCAAGGTAGTTATTTCCAATAATTTAAGAATGTGATTTCAATTAATAGAGTTTTCTCAAGGCAGGTAACCTCTTGGTTTGCCAAAGAGATTGGTTTTACCCTGTTTCTCAGGGTTTCTCCCTTCACACCTGAGTCGCTGCTGAATCACTTTGTTTCTTAGCATCCTACTAACTATGCTAAGGGAACACAAACATTTTCATGAAGCAAACACAGATAGAATTTTCCCCAAACGCAGGTTTACAAGAAAACAAGGCAGAAAATTGAAGAGTGATAGGACATAGCACTGTATTTAGGCCAGTGGCCTGATTTCCATTAGACTTATCCTAATTTCTATTAGGCTTTTTTGTCCCAGGGGCTGATTTTTCAAAAATCGGGCAGGCATGCAGGCAGGGAGCTCATGTAGCAGAAAATATCCTCCGATGAGTCAAAAGACAGCCAGGACAGTGACTGCTAGCCCCAGAAACAGAAAAGTAAACACTGCAGGACAGAGTTGGAAGCTGATAGAATATCATATCGACGGACCAGCAATGGTTTAGAGTATACACAGGAGAATTTTTCACACTCTCCCTCCCCCATTTTATTTTTTCTAATCTCTCCACCCTTTTCTGCTTTCTCCTTCATATCTCTTCCCCCCACCATCTCTCCCTCTATCCCTTTCTTATTTCTTTTTCTTTCCTTTTAATTATCCTACCTGGCTTGTTGCAATGCCTTCTAACTGGTTTCCCTGACTCTTTCTTCGCCTGTCTGCTCTGTGCTCAACACTGTAGCCAGAGAGATCATTTTAAGACATAGGTCAGCTCACACCCTTTCTCTGTAAAACACCCTGCCTGGCTTCCCACCTCACACAAGCCTGTGCAGAGGCTGGAAGGTCCTACATGATCCAACCCTCCCCACAGATGCTGAGCTCATCTCTTCCTTTTACCTTCTACACAAGACAGGCCCACTCCCAACTTAGAGCTTTTTAAATTGGCTTTTCACTTAATATCTGAATGACTGGCACTCTCACCTTCTTGAAGTCTTTGCTTAAATCTCACCTTCTCAATGACCACTGACAGCCCTGTTTAAAATAAAAAGCAACCCTCCTGCCCCTCCTTCAACCTTGGCATTCTTTATTTCCTTTACCCTGTTCTTTTAATATAGTACACAATTTACTTATTTATTATGTTGATTATTTATTGTCATTCTCTCATTAGAATATAAGCTCGATTACAATGGGATCTTTTTTGCTCAATGGTTTGTTCCTTGAACCTAGAATAGTGCCTAAGAAGAGCAGATATGTAATAAATATTTGTTGACTAAGTCAAAGCAGCTTATTTTCAAGGAGAGAAACAAGTAAGATAATAGAACATAATACTGGGTTGGCAAAAAAGTTTGTGTGGTATTTTTCCATAAAATAAGAGATGTATTTTTCATTTTCACCAATAATTTTATTACTTTGGATATTTTGATTATGTTAGCGATCTTCTACATGGTATAGCATTGCTTGATCTCGATTAATGTCTCTATTTGATGGCTATCAACTTCAACTGGTTTACCCAACCATGGAGCATCATCTAGCAAGAAATTTCCAGCATGAAAACTTCAAAACCACTTTTGACATGTTTGATGGGTCACAGCACCTTGTCCATACAATGCACAAATCTTCTTTTGTATTTCATTTGCATTTTTACCTTTCTTGAAATAATAAACACGATGTGCCAAAAATGTTGTATATTTTCTTCCAGCTTCACTATTAAATGGCTACACAAAAACTCACCAGTTTTGGTAAGTTTTTTTAATGCATGCCAATATGATGGATATCACAATACAACTAACAAACTTGTTTCGACTGAAGTTAAAAACAACTAAGTGCTACTAGAGCCATCTTATGAAAAAAACAAATGAACTATTTGGCCAACTCAATGCAATTGGTAAATGTGATGAGACAGATCTGTAGTTACTTTTAAAACAAAAATTGTAAATTTCCTTTTGTGTTAGCACGGGGATGGAGACAAAGCTGAAGGAGTGTTCAGAGAAACGATAACATTAGAGTGGGAGTTGGGAGCTTGATTGGAACTTCACCAGGCAGGCTAGACTACCAAGGGGAATGCAGGGCATTCAAGATGAAAAGAACAATATATGTCAAGGTACTGATGTGTAAGAGAACGAGCCACTTTGTCTATACATGTATTGCAAAGGAGAGTGCAAACAGCTTGCCTAGGTCTGTTACAGGAAACCTACAGGGCAGAGTAGGCATTGAGGTTGTATAGGGTTGCAATAGAGAGGAGTTAGATGATGATGGGTCTCACCTGCAAAGTGAAAGCAATTAGATTTATCCTGGAGCCGACAGGAATTAATTGAAGAGCTTTAGGTAGAGGAGGAATGATCCGATTTGAATTTTTAAAGATAGTGATAATATTATAGCATCCAGTGTGTAGGATAAAGGTGCCTCTAGAGGCTAAAAAGCCATTTGTAGGATACTGGTAAAGACTTCAATTAAGGCAATGGAATCAGAGAACTGAGAGGTTACATCTGAGAAAGATTTGAAAGGAAGACCTAGCATAATTCAGTGACTGCTTGCATATGAAGGGAAAAGAACAAGAACCAGTCTAAGATAATTCCGACATTTTCAGTCTGAGTGACCTGTTGGATTCTGATGCTATTAGCTGCAAATGGAAAATGAAGAGATGAACAGGTTTGGGGAAATAATGTTTTTTAAAGTAATGTTGAGTTTGTGGTGCTAGGTAATAAAAAATAAATGAACTAAGTGGTGGAACTTAAGAAAGAAGTCTGGGAGGATAACAGTAGAAATTTGAAAAGTGATTGTTAATGACAGTTAAATCACTATGTTCAGTGTCGTGGGCCTGCCAGAATCTTCAGAGTGATAAGAAAGGCTGAAAAGTAACCGTTTAATTGTCAGGCATAGAAAACAGCATACTGTGGATGGGGTACTGAATGAATGGTCAACAATTCAGGAAGATGAAGATGGGCAGGGGTGCTGTAGAAGCCAAGAAAAGAAGGAATGGCCACTGTGATTAGGCACCATGGAGACGCCATGGCAGATAAGGAACAGAAAGCCCAAGTGTTTGCTCGAATTCCTATGAAAAAAATTTCAGGGGAGCTGTGGGATGGAGGCCAAACTATGGTATATTGAGAAGTCTAGGGATATGATGCATTGGATATTATAATTATAGATGAGTCTTCAAGAAACAAGCTGTGAAAAGAAGCACAGTAATAAGGCAGTTATAGAATTTGGACATAGTTTGAAGAGAAGAAAATTCCCACTACAAGAGAGACTTATTGGGAAGGTAGTTAGTACTGAGGAAGAGTTTGAAAATGGAGGCAGAGGACAAGCTGTCCTTGACCTTAAAATAAGGGGCCCAGTATGTGTGGGGGATGGTAGGAGTTGCCATGTAGATAATAGATAGAGGAATTAGTCCCAAAGAAGAAAAAAGTTACTTGTTCTCTGGAGTTTAGAGGAAAGGATGGTGGTACTTACAATTAAATATACAGAAAACATTAGAGCTTTATGGAATCAATATGTAACTTTCTCCTGCCTTGTTCCATGAGTTCAGAACCAAATGAAGAATAACACAGTGAAGCAGAGAGATGAAAATCCAATGTGAAAGCTTTGTGCATGGTAGATGGACTGGAGAATGTAGTTATGAGCTATGGGCATACAGACTTGGCAATACTCTAGTCCTGAATTAGACAGACATACAGAGCCTGGCCATCTGGACATCTCCAAGACTGCTCACACAGAATGGGCCCCTTACTGCAAGACCACGAACACCTGTGCAGATGAGAGCATGCACTTTTCTGTGAACAGTTGGATCTCAAAGAGAGAAAGGTGTTGGGGTGAACACGTCCAGTCATTCCTGTCATACCAGCCAATCAGTTAATTCTGAAAACACAAGGCCAGTCATCTAGGAAGCCCCCTTTCTAAAATAAACGTTGCAAGGTTAAGGGTAGTCTTCCTATGTGTGATGGAGGTGAGAAAAAGGCCTAGGATGGCAGAGGAAGCATAGTGAATATCTGCAATGGCCACTGTGAAGAATAAAAGAGTGATCCAGGTCCGTAAGGAAGAACTGTTGATGAAAAGTGAAGTCCAGCTGAGGAGAGAGACCGTATACTTGTAATGGCCCTTCTCCAGAAGACAGTGTGTAGGAGATAAATGTTTAAGTTTATACTGAATTGAGGTCATTCATGGGAGTTGAAGTGGTAGCAAAAGAATGATTGAAATAATACATCAGGAGGTCTAGACTTGTCTTTCAGTTCTCTATTGCTACAAATCAAATTACCACTAAATTAACAGCTTAAAAATAACAACAATTTATTGTTTTTCAGCCAAGAATTCAGGTGAGGTTTACCTGGCAGAGTTCTTTTATTCAAATGGCATCACTTAGGGCACACATTTGGCTGTATTCAGCTAGATCTATACTGGCTGGAAGATAAGATATTAATTTATGCGCAGGTGGGGCACCCCCACGCGGTCTCTTTCTCTTCCTGCCTCTTTTCCTTCCCTCCCCTCTCTCTGTCTCTCTCTCTACTTTGCGCCTCATTATTTAGTAGTCTAGTTAGCTCCTTTATAGCATGGAAACTGGCTTCCCTAGAGAACATGGAGGCGGAAGCTCCGGGGCTCTTCAAAGTAAGGTCTGAAACAAGCACAACGTCACATCTGAACATTCCATTAATTACAAAGCCAGCCCAGATTCAAAGAGAATGATTGAAATACACACCCCTCCCTGTCCCCATGCCCCGTACCCACACAGCTGCATATACAGGGAGGAAGGAAGTTAATGACAGTGGCCTTTGGAGACTACCTACCAAAATAGGGTTAGGGGAAGAAAACAAATTCAGCCAGGTTCCACAAATACAAAGAGGAAACCTGAGATTTCATTTGTTCATAGAGGAGATTAATTATTGGGGTTTATTTTAGCAGTGAAATTCTTCTACCCATAGTGGGAACTGTAGTACCCTACTCAAGGCAGAATACCTTTCATAGTGTCATGGATTTTCTAGCAAAAGTTTGAGGGCTTAGGGAAAAAATAATCTGTTTGAAATTTCATTTTTATATTCAGATTCAGCTCAGTCTGAGGAGTAAAAGTAGTCTGGACATGAAAGTGTCACACTAAATTAAGCTCTGCTTAGCTTTTTGGGAGATGATAAAATTAAAGTTTGCCATGAAAACATGTAAGAATTTGAATCTCATAGGAAAGGCTGCTGTTCAGGAAACATGCGAAGTTGATGTAGGAGATATAAAATGCCCTCTTCTTTGTTTTTTTTTTTTTTCTTAAGGATTTTATTTATTTTATCTTTAGAGGGGAAGGGAAGGAAAGAAGGCGAGAAACATCAATGTGCGGTTGCCTATGGTGTGTCTCCTGCTGGGAACTGGCCTGCAACCCAGGCATGTGCCCTGACTGGGAATTGAACAGCGATCCTTGGGTTCACAGGCCCGCACTCAGTCCACTGAGCTACACCAGCCAGGGCAAAATGCCCTCTTCTTTGGGGGGCTTGCACCCTTTAAGGCAGCACCAGCTTCCTTTTAATTCCAGAATTATTCATTATCTAGAGCTTGTCACACCTGATCTGATATCTTTTCAGAAACTCTTGGTTCTCCTTGGATTTTCTTACCAGAGTGTTTTGTTCCACATTGACCCTCCATTCACTTCCTTCCTCTGCCTGTCCTTTAAGGCTTTAGATTCTGCATTGGATACGTGTCTTACATCTTCATCTCCATTCTCATTCAGAGGAACACACTTTTTTCACATTTTTTTATTTTAGGCCAACTAAACTTCCAAGTTTGAGCTCTTATATTTTTGACCTATGGAAAATTGAATTACACATTTGTGGGGCTTCCATTTACCACTTCCCAGAGGTTGTGCCAAAGTCCTGGGGTTACTACAAAGTACAAATGCACTGGTTTTGTCCTCCATAGTCCACAGTGCATTTAAGGAATCTTTGGTAAGTTTGTTAGCTCTGGAGCCTTTGCATCTAGCCTCTCTGGCACACTCTTTGGTCACTCACTAAATTTTTGGCACACCATCTGGTATTACATGGGAGCAGCGGATAGGTATCCTCAGCATGCAGAACAATGCAACTTTACTTTTCTCCTACCAAGTCTCTCCCAGCTCTTCCCCAGGTAAATCTCTTCTAGTTGTTGGGTATGCACTCTTACTTCAAGCCTTGCTATTCTTAATGAGCTTAAGTTTTTGACTATAAAAGCCTGGTATCTTTTCACAAATCCTTCTTGGTTTGAGACTGGTGCCTGCTTGAATGGGCACAAAGGACATGGGAGAAACAGAGAGAAAAAAATATAAATTAGTAATGCAAAAGGCTTTCTGCCACATTTTCTCTTTGTTTCCAATCAAAGATTATTTGCCCATGTGTCTCTACCTCCCAAACAGGCCAGGTGATCAAACTTCTCTGTTAAACTTTCTCATCTAAATGACTATGATATTCAGAAGACTGAAAGAAGGCCTTTAAGCTCCCACAATCCTCATCGCTGGCCTACGTGTTCATTTCAATAGTGGCCTTCTGGAGAAAATGCCTAATTTTGTTAGTCATTTGAAGAAATGACTCTAATGACATGTATTTCAATCTAGAAAGAATCAGAGGGAAAGAATAAGGCAGAAGAGGGTGGGCAGTGTAGTGCGGTGTCATCTGATTATAATACTCAACTATTAGATAATTCATCCTGTTGTAGAAAGGGGCTTGTTGATGTGCCCACAGTGGCTCAAATAACAAAAATACTAACAGTGTAATATCACTTTACAATGTCTGAAGCACTTATCTATCCCCAATTTTATTTGAACTGGGATTCTAAATTCACAGAATTTTGTTGTTGAAAGTAATTTAGCCATCTTTTCTTCCCACCTCTTAGATGAATTCCATTTGAGAATATAATGGATATAAAAGCTTACTTGTCCTTGAACAATTTGGGAGATGTAGCTCATTACTTCATGAGTCCAAGTATTTTAAATGTAGAGCTCTAATTGTTCAGAAGAATTTTTGTTTTTAACTGAGCTGTTAATGATATCATCCTACATTCCATTCATTGGCTTCAATGTCAAGCTTCAGAGGAAAAAATAGTCAGTCTTTGAACTTAGGTACATATTCACCAAAACTGCAACTTAGCCACTGTGTGTGAGTTTGGCAAATGGCATGAACTCTCAGAGTATCCATTGGCTCACCTATAAAAAGCTGATAATCTTCTGACCACACAGGATTGTTTTGAGTATGAAAAGAAATGGTGAACCACAAGCCTTATAGGTACTAGCTCACTTAATCCTCACTCAGCAGAGGGGATTTTATGATAAACATGACCAACTGCTCCATGTTGTAATGCACCAGTTTTCATTCAGGCTCTGAACTACCACCCTCACTGAGTGTTGTTCTCATGCAGACTTGTCCCCTTTCATGCACTCTTCCCAACCTGCAGCTAAAACCATGCAACCAGGGAATCTCATACTTTACAGCTGAGCATCAGTTAAGGGTCAACATGCACTCAGTGAGGGCCTTGCCAACGCTGGTGTACGGCTCAAGTCTGAGTTTTGCAGACATTTCCCTGGCTCTGGGGTCTTTCTCTTTATTTCTGAGTTCTGTTAAGTTCCAGGTTATTGATCTTATTGATATATTCCTCTACATGCTGTTTTGCCTTCTGCAAATGACATCACCATGCATAGCACCTTATCTTCCCAGTTACTTGTTGCAGAAACAGTGAGTCATCTTTGCCTTTATTCTCAGCCTGAACACCATATTCAATCAGCCTCTAAATTCTGTCAATCTACCTCCAAACTATATCTTAAATCTGCCCCCTCCTCTCCATTTCCTCAGCCACCTGGTCCAGATTTAAACCAACCCTTCAATGGAATGAATACAAGAGCTTCCCAAATGGGTAGTGTCAAGTCAACTAAAAATCTTCTAAAATGAAATTATAACCCAGCCTCTGTTGAAGAAAACTGAGTTCTATGTAATTAATATACAGGGTCTAGCGGAAGTAAGGCCTGCTTGAGTGTGGTTGGTAAGGTAATAATATGGGTGTAATAATTTATAGTTTTAATTTGAACATTTCACCTAAACTGTCACTTGGTATGCTTGAGTATGTTATTGTTATGTTACAGAATTACATGCTTATGATTTTGTAATAAAAGTTTTTGCAATAAAAAAGGGATGTTATTTGTGCTGGACCCTGTATTTAGAGATGTTTCGATCCCACTGCCTCCTTCCTTTTTCTTCATTTTCATTTTTAAGTACTAAGTTGCAAGTTACCTGGAAAATTCAGTTATGTGGAACCCTTATTTCCTAAGTATACTGAGCAAAACAGAAGAAGAAGGCAGTATATTTATTTCAGATTGATGTTTGCAAAAGTTTGTTCCCATATGTAGATTAAACTTGTGACTCATGGAACCTTTCTTTTTGTTCTGGTTACTTTGAAAAGCCAAGCAAAAGTTCCTTCAAGCCCAGCTGATAATTGTCACAGTGATGCCTGTTCGATGACTCCATATTTATTTTAAGAGGAACTGCGTCCCGTTGGGCCTGCCAGGATGAGTTAGCTGTGAAACGCATTCCTAAATAGCTAAATGATTCAGCGCAGGATCCTATATACGAAATTGACTTTGTAATGCGGCTGCATGTTTCTCTGTTGGAAAGTCTATCTATTTTGGTTCTGTGTTTTATTTTATAATTCAATATTGCATATGAATAGGTAATGGAGAGAGAAGCTTTCCTGCCTCACAAAACCCATGTTACAACAAGACCACATTAAAACTTCACCCAGACACTTGGAAGCTTTCTCTGATGAGAACTCAGTTGTATGGGGCTGATATATTTGAAAAACATTCAGATTTGCACACTGTAGTCTGCAAATAACAACTAGGATGCTCTTGAATGAAGGAAGAAACTCCCAAGAGGGCACTTACCTCTTTTACATCGATAAAGTACAACAGCTTCTTATCAGAGGCTGACTCTTGCTTACAGCTAGAAAGCTGGCTAAACCCAGTTTCTAACCACTTAGAAACTTAAAATAATTCCAAAATGATGCCCTCCTTCAAAAGGAATATGCTTTAAATCAAAGGTTTAATGTTAGGAAAATAATCATTTACACACTTGCACACCTTAGTGGCCTGTTTCCATTAGCGACAAAGAGAGCAGAGCAACCCAGATCAAGCATTACCCCCAGCCTTCCCACTGCCCTCTGTAGTGCCCAGGGAAAGGGCTTCTCTTTAAAGAATAAGGACTTAATCAGCACTGAACCCCATAGTGGTTCAACTGGGCATTTTACTCAACGAACAATTTGTCCAGGGTAAAAATGTTGGTGTTTTTCTGAGATGGCATGAACCCTGGTGATGTAAGGTTGCTTCTGACTTGCAGCTAAGGGCCAGAGCACCAACTTAGTTTTCAGCAAATTCTCTAGATGAGCTTTGTTTAATTTCTACCAAAGAACCCCAAAACTACAGGTGGACTGTGTATTCTCTCTGTGGCTCATGTGCTATGTGGACCACCTGATAATGCAGAGATGAAAACAACCCTTTCTACTGGTAAAATGACTGATTTGGGTGTGAAGAGAGATGCAGCCAACTGACAGGGGCAGCCATGGAGAGAATAATACCCAGTGTTCTGGGTATCCACACATGCAAGAACCTGCCTTCTCTCCTATGCATCTCAATGTCAGTACCCATCTCCTATGTTATGTAACAACTTTGGAAGAATTCAGAAAATAGTCATTCAAATAATTTTTTTCTGAATTCTGTGGTTTAGATAAGGAACTCCAGGTGAGAAATGCTGTTCGAAAGTCATAATGCTCAATTTCTCATTTTATGTCATAAATCTTGTGAAAATTTGAGAAAACCATTTAATTGCTTAAGTATCATTTTCTTTGCCTGTGAAATACATGCAAGGAGCTGGTTGATTTCTGAGATGTCTTTTTACTCAAAGAATTTCAGGTGAATGAGAAGGGTGGTATTATTCAGACAAGTTATTTATATTGATGACTTATTCAGGAGTTTTGAACATTTGGAGTCTAAAATTTTTGCATGCATTTGTATGCTGCAGTATTTTTATTTTTCCCTAGATCAAAAGTGAGAGAAAGGTAATATAGTGGAATCTAGTCCATCCTTGCAGTCAACATTTGAATTCTTGTAAAATGCTTTTACTAAATAACCATATATTCCATACTTGAATGCCTCAAATTACAGAATACCCACTATCAGCAAATTTAGTCATCACTCTAACTGTTCCACCTTACGTACTATATTACTTCCTTAATCCTACGATGTGGGAAACCCTTCTGCTTGGTGTGGGCCCAGCTCCTACTCGGAGATGCACAGGACCCATGCCCACAGATAGGTTCTCTCATGGGAAATCAGGTTTGAAATATACCTAAGCTGCTTTGAGTCTTGCTTTTGTAGAAACTCCCTCACCCTGGACTGAGACAGCAAGTGCTTATTGTAACTTCCTAAAATCCATGCTAAAACTCCCCAGTATGGAGTGTAACCAGCTCAACCACTTTTCGCTTTTCATTTGCTAGTATCCTTCTTCTGTGATGTGATTAGTGGCATTGGCTCCTTTTTGTCCGAAAAAGGTAACCACCTATAGTGAACCGGTACATAGTGAATGAGGATCATCAAGTAATGGGAGGAGAAACAAAATAAAGGCCTGTCATGGCGGAGGCTGTGGCTTTTGCTCCCCTTGAGAGAAAAGCCATGCTGTCCTTTTTCCTCCACCAGACTCAGTAGTCTGTGTGAATGATTTATTTCAACCATAATGACGTGGACACTGCTGGCTGGTGTCTGCATCACTACAATATGACTACAAAATGAGGTTGCATTCTTTTTATACAAAAGTATTCTATCCAAAATTGGTCCAGTTACCAAAAACTATCTCCTCTCCATGCCTGTACCCATTTCTCTCAATGCTGCCCCATATATACTCACAGGCACTCCTCTGGAGTCTTCTATCCCTACACACTAATCTTGCCATGGTGCAAATTACCATATTATTGTCAGGAAGACAAGTTAATGCCTGACTTCTATGTAAAAAGTACAGACTTGGGGGCATACAGAGTGCTTCTGTAATAAAATGTTTATAATTTTCGCTGCCCCCCACCAACTGGGACCTACATCAATTGGGGGACATGGATTGACAGTGCCTCCAACATGGCCCCCAGATGACTAGTAGGTCTATGGTTCCCAGTTAAGGTTAAATAATTGAGTGTAGTTCTTCTTCCTGGAGGGACTGCATGGGAACAGTCAATCCTATCTGTCCTGTTTGCCTACATCACTGGCTGTGAAAGAGCTGTGGCAATGGAGGTGGAGAAGATATCTGGAGCTGCTGATAGGTGTTTGGCATGGGAGGCGCAGGAACTGAGAATCCCCACCTGTTTCTGATAGACTTCTTAGTAAGGTTAAGAGAAATGATGATGAAATTGTGTTCCTAGCTGCCTGGCAATATTTTGGGAGAGATGTACTGGGGTGTTGTCCTAAGATTTCCTAATGAGAGAAGTTCTAGCGGTGGCTCTGAAACACAAAATATCATCCAAACCCCAAAATATCCTCTGAGTTGAGACTATCACCTTCATCCTGAGCCTTCAGTTGGCAAAATCTTCAGTCACAGAGACTATTATCTTAAAGGGGTCATTAGGATTGTGATTCCCAGAGTTATTAGCACTTCTCTGCATGTGGTTCTTCTCAATCAGAAGACTCCTCTGGCACTTACGGGATGAGGAAGTATCAGCATGCAATAAAACCCTTTCTCCTTACACATTCAGATGTAGCAGCAACAGGAACAGTACATTGAATTGGCCAAAGCCTCCATCCACAAGGTCCTGTTTCTTTCTTTCCCTAGTCTTAATCCAACCCAAACTCCATCAGCTGAATCCAGGTACCCTCACCACATCACCAGACTGAGGTGGAGAATGAATTGGGTAAACTTAACCCCAAAAAGCTGTAAAAGTTTCTGCCCCTTCCTCCCCAAAGTTCTACTGCATACTAAATCAGCAAGTATGGCCTTCAGTCTCCCTTGGAAACAGTAAAATCTTGGATCTACCCTTAATCATCTTTATCCTTAAAACAGTCAAGACTGAGGTAGAAAAGGATGAGGAATAGCGGGTCATGGAGAGGGAAAAGCACCAGCAAGCAAAGCTTTGCACTTACTTTCAGTTTTGAATGGTATAGCAGCAGCTTGTGGTTCAGTCAATCAAATTCCAATGTTTTTAGCCATACAACACTTTACATCAGGTGGGGACGTCATCGTTACTTCACCTTCAAAGATCCCTTGACTCAGCGGCCATAGCCACATTGCTTTTTCCTGGGTCCACAGGGTTTGTACATGGTGGCCAACTTGGGTTTGACTCTACAGCATCAGTGTTTTTAAGGAGTTATTTCCTCTGCTACTTCTCTTCCCTTGGGTAAGTAAGTTTTTTAAAAAAATGATTTCTTAAGATACTGTATTTTCTTCACCATCTTATGCAGTGTCCTCTGAAAATGATCTAATCTGCATTGAGTTGCGGTACTTAGAATTGGATGAGTACACTTAGGTGTGTTGTGAGTAGCGCAGAGAAAATATTGCCATCTCATTTGTTCAAAATATGTGTTTATTAATGCAGCTTAAATTCACTTTATCTCTTTCAGGGTCTGTTCCACCTCATCATAGGTGCTCATTGAGGCTTTTGGCAACTGAAACAATTATTTTCATCTGTGTTCTGCTAAGTCAAATTGTCCCTGTACTCTACTTGTGAGGTGGTTTGTTGGGGGACTCCAAAATAGCTACTAGATTCCTCTTAAATTTTAACACACTAGATTTAATGCAGTGCTTCAGTCTGTCAAAATATTTTCCATTTTGGTTTCATCATCAATGAATCTGTTATCTTCCCCTAATTTCTTGTCACTCTCATATTTGATGGGTCTGTCTTTCTAGTTATTTTCCAAGGTAGTGGATTTAAATCTTACTGAATTGAATGGAAATAAACTGTTACATAGAATCCTAAAATATAAAAAATACATTTGTCAGTGTAATGTTATTTTACAAGGTAAATAATTAATATTTAGTTATTATAAAGTCCTTCACACTAGCTAAATGAGGTGCTTATTTCTGAACATAAAATTTCGAATCAGTATTTATGGATGACAGCTGAAATCAGATTAATCTCATTATCTAATTTACTTGAATATTCTGTTTTCATTGCACAGAATTGAAAATACTGTTATTGAAACAGAAGCAGTTGCCAAGCTCGTTTCAGTTTTTAAGTTCATTGTCCTTATAGTCTCAAAATACCTGATGAGTGAAATGAACCAGATGTTTGAAAGAAGTGTAGTAGAAATTTTTGTTTTAAAACCAAAGCATTAATAATATTTAAAAACTGTCCTTGCTCATTTATTCAACAAATGTTTCTTGAGACTGTACTATATGAGCAGCACTATTTTGGATAATGGGAATAAATAAACAAACAAATAACTAACTAACTTTTGAATTCTACATTTTAATAAGATGAGACAGAAAAACTCACACATGTTTGTACATATTCATATAAGTGAATATATTTCAGTGTGTACATGTGTGTGGTTATATGGGTATGTACATATGTACTAAAATTCTACACTCCTGAAACTGAACAGGACTGGAGAAAAATATACAATGTGCTGACTCTTCTCACTTTATATTCATTTCCACTAAGTCAAAGAGGATTCATTGCTCTCCACTCTTTGTACAGCGCTTCCTTTGTCTGCTCAGTCTTCTACTTCGCTAGAGGACTATTTGATACCTTCTTTTCTCCTCCAAATCTTTAAGACAGTTTTGTTATCTTCATTTTCTTCCAGTAATCATGTTCCCTATGCTAATGAGAAAATAGAAGTTAACAAAAGAGAGTGTTTGTAAGGCATCACCAACATATGAACTCACCTTCCAACATCTGTTTTCAGTACTACCTGCCTATTTCCGTATGTGAAGGAACCATGTTCCCATCTAATGCCAGTCCTTCTACTGGTGCCCTGGATGCTCTCACTTTGGGTCTATTCAAAGACCTTGCTTCAAAAATTCTCCATTAATTTTCCTCCATTTGCTTTGTATGCATGGGATCAATTTCTCCCATCAATTCTTCTCTTGAGATCACTTGCCCCAACCACTACTGTATCATTTATTTAGTCTTCTTTGAAACAGAATTCCTTAAAAGTATGGTCTATAATAATAATTTCTAATTCTTCCCCTCTAAATTTTTTTGTATTACTTTCTCTCTCTTTTGATTGACTTCATTCTCTAAAGCAGTTTTAGCTTTACAATAAAATAGAGAGGAAGGTACAGAGATTTTCCATACATGACATTGCTCTCCAAATTTTAAAAACTGTTGAAGTTTTTAATATCTTTATAATGGCTTCAGAATTATTTATTATGAAAAATGCACACAAAAATTACCTAAATGTACATTGATAACAATAAATTATTATGAAAAAACTGTCATGAAAACCATCAAGATCAAGAAATTGGGTATTGCCAGCATTTCAAAAGCCCTTATGTGCTGCTTTCCACTTACTACCCCTATCTCTTCTAACCTGTAATCAGTCTCTTGAATTTTTATTTTTTTTGCATTTTATTTATTTTATTTTATTGATTTTGCTATTACAGTTGTCCCATTTCTCCCCCATTATTCCCCTTCACCCTGCACACCCCCTCCCACCCACATTCCCCCCCTTTAGTTCATGTCCATGTGTCATAAGTTCTTTAGCTTCTACTTTTCCCACACTATTCTTGCCCTCCCCCTGTCTATTTTCTACCCACCATCTATGCTACTTATTCTCTGTACCTTTCCCCCTCTCTCCTCCTCCCACTCCCCTGTTGCTAACCCTCCATGTGATCTCCATTTCTGTGCTTCTGCTCCTGTTCTAGCTGTTTGCTTAGTTTGCTTTTGTTTTAGGTGTGGTTGTTAATATCTGTGAATTTGCTGTCTTTTTACTGTCCAATTTTTGATCTTCTTTTTCTTAGATAAGTCCCTTTAACATTTCATATAATAAGGGCTTGGTGGTGATGAACTCCTTTAACTTGTCCTTATCTGAGAAACACTTTATTTTCCCTTCCATTCTAAATGACAGCGTCTCTGGTTAGAGCAATCTTGGATGTAGGTCCTTGCCTTTCATGACTTGGAATACTTCTTTCCAGCCCCTTCCTGCCTGGAAGGTCTCTTGAGAAATCAGCTGACAGTCTGATGGAAACTCCTTTGTACGTGACTGTCCCCTTATCCCTCGCTGCTTCTAGAATTCTCTCCTTCATTTGAATCTTGGCTAATGTAATTATGACGTGCCTTGGTGTGTTCCTCCTTGGGTCTACCTTCTTTGGGACTCTCTGAGCTTCCTGGACTTCCTGGAAATCTATTTTCTTTGCCAGATTGGGGAAGTTCTCCTTTATTATTTGTTCAAATAAGTTTTCCACTTGTTGCTCTTCCTCTTCCCCTTATGGTACCCCTATAATTTGGATGTTGGGATGTTTAAAGATGTCCTGGAGGTTCTTAAGCCTAACCTCATTTTTTTGAATTCTTGTTTCTCCCTTGTTTTCTGTTTGGTTGTTTCTTTCTTCCTTCTGGTCCATTCCATTGATCTGAGTTCCAGTTTTCCTCCCATCACTATTGGTTCCCTGTGCGTTTTTCTTCATTTCACTTATTGTAGTCTTCATTTGTTCATCTAATTTGTGACCAAAATCAACCAATTCTGTGAGCTTCCTAATCACCAGTGCTTTGAACTGTGCATCTGATAGGTTGGCTATCTCTTGGTCACTTAGATGAATTAGCTCTGGGGCTTTGCTCTGTTCTCCCGTTTGAGCCATTTTTTTTTTCTTTTGGAGGGGGGTTCTGGTCGCGGCTGTTACATAAGTGAGGGGCAGAGCCTTGGACGTTCACCAGGGCGGGACAGCTCAGTCGCTGGGTTGTGATGCTGTATGTGGGGGTGGGGTCTGAGAGGAAACAATGGCGCTTGCTAAGCTCTCTCTTGTATTCCAGTCCCTTCCACCCCTTTCCCCAAGCAAATTGGGCCCTTCTGGTGCTGATTTCTGTGTGGGTGGGCTTGTGTACATTCTAGGACCCTGTGGGTCTCTCTAACAAACTCTTCTGTGAGGCTGGGATTCTCTCCCAGCACCTCAACCCCCACAAGTGTTTTTAATTGGTGCTTTTAGGCTTTGTTTTCTGGCGCTGGGGCCCTGCCTTACACAGTCTGTCTTGCTGCCCATTTTTGCCTGGTTTATCTGTGCACGAATGTGTGACCGTGGTCAGCCGCCTTGTGCACCTCGCTTGGTCTGCTTGTCACCTCCCCATGCTTGATAACTGCCACTTATGCACCTGGAGTGTACCAGCCGGCACCTGCATGTCTGGGGCCACTAGCCACTGCCTTTTCCTGCCACGACCCCTCTCCGCAGGCCACCAACTCTGCCCCTCTTACCTGTCTGGGTGAATCGTTGTCGTATTTCCGCACAATTCAATTTTCTATTTGTTATGCTTTTTTTTTTTTGGTTCTATATTTTTGTTGTCCTTAATCTTGGTTGTGAGAGGACGCACAGTGTGTCCATCTACACCTCCATCTTGGCTGGAAGTGATGCCCAAGCTTCTACAGGTAGTAAACTGTGGTGTTAAGATCCAACCCTGTGTCTGCTGTCCATTTCCAGGCTCCAGGCAGTTAGAAAGTAGCAGAGCAAAGACAGAGGTCTGGGTACAGAAGGTGAGCAGGGTGGAAGGCCCCAGGTGCCTAGCAAGGGACAAAACTGGGGGAAGGAGGACCTGAATTTTTAATATCAGTATCTTTACCATATATTTAACACAACAGTTATGCATTCCTAAGCAGTTTAGTTGATTTTTGTCTGTTTTTGAACTTTAAAAGCAATTGTGCAGTCTTTATGCCTATGTATTCTATATCTAGCCTCTTTCACTTATATTATGTTTGTGAGAGTTTACCTAAGCATCGTGTGTAATAGTAGTTTATTCATTTTTATTGCTGTACATTGCCTTAATGTACTGCAGTTCATTTTTCCATTCTACCATTGATAAGTGCTGGTTTTGCTTTTATATTTGAATTATGTTAAATGATGCTGTCTGGACATTCTTGTACATGTCTCTTAAGTTTTGTGTGTACACAGTTCAGAGGGATATACAGCTAGAAGTGGATTGTGGAGTCACAGGGACTTCAATACATAATGTCATACTACTTTCTGTGTCAAATGTATTAATTTACATTCTAAAAATCTATACATGAGAGTTCCAGTTGTCCCACATCCTTTAAAACACTTGGTATTTTTAGCTTTTTAATTTTTTTGTCCTTCTTTGAGTCTGCATCCATAATCCATGTGTTTTCAATTTATGTTTTTATTATGACTAATAAGGATGAACACCTTTTCATATGGCTACTGGCTATTTAGATAATCTCTTCTGTTAGTACCTGTTCAGTTCTCTCATCCAATTTTTTCCCTTTGTATTGTTGTCATTTCTGATTGTTCTATGAAAGTTCTTTTTTTAAAATTGTTGTTCAAGTACAGTTGTCTCCATTTTCCCCCCACCACTCCCCCTGGCCCCACTCACCCCCACCTCCCACCCTCAATCTTACCCCCTTTGGCTTTGTCCATGTGTCCTTTGTACATGTTCCTTGATGAGCCTTCCCCCTCCCCCTCCCCTGTTAACCTTCCCCTCTGGTTATTGTCAGTTTGTTCTTTATATCAATATCTCTGGTTCTATTTTGCTTGATTGTTTGTTTTGTTGATTAGGTTCCACTAATAGGTAAGATCATATAGTATTTGTTTTTTTACCACCTGGCTTATTTCTCTTAGCATAATGCTCTCCAGTTCCATCCATGCTGTCATGAAAGGTAGGAGTTCCTTCTTTTTTTCTGCTGTGTAGTATTCCATTCTGTAAATGTACCACAGTTTTTTGATCCACTCATTTACTTATGGGCACTTAGGTTGCTTCCAGCACTTGGCTATTGCAAATTGTGCTACTATGAACATTGGAGTGCATAGGATCATAGGCTCTTTTGAATAGGTGTTTCAGAATATTTAGGATATAATCCCAGAGGTGGAGTTCTTTATATATTCTGTATATTAGTTTTATGTCAGTTATAGAATAATAAAAGATATTTTATTGCCTTAATGATGACTTTGATGAACAAAATATAGCCAAATTTGTTAACATGTCCCTTTTGATTAGAACTAATGCCCTGTTTTTTCCAATTCAATGTCATGAAGTTATCCTCATATATTAATTTTAAGAGCATTATTTATTTTGTATTTTATATATATAGATCTTTACTCCATTCAAAAATGTATTTTTGTTTATGGTATGAGGCATGAGTTAATGTTTATTTTTTTCCATGAGGGTATTCAATTATCTTATCCTAGATGTTCATCAGGCTAACTCCCTTATTTGCTTCATGTCTGTTCTCATGTAATTTTTCTAGTGAAGCCTACCCTGATCGCTTTAATTGAAACTGCAACCCTAGGCCTGCCCAGCACAACTCTAGTCCATAGTACTTTATTTCCTTATGATAAACTACATAGTTTGCTTCTTATTGTCTGTCTATCCATTAGAGTGTAATCTCCATGAAGGTAGAAAACTTAGTACATTCTCTTTACTAGATGATTCCTGGCACAAGTAGGTGCTTAATCAATATTTGAGTTTTAC
Organism: Anoura caudifer; assembly: GCA_004027475.1. NCBI lineage: Eukaryota > Metazoa > Chordata > Mammalia > Chiroptera > Phyllostomidae > Anoura > Anoura caudifer. The sequence goes on along the minus strand of PVKU01000094.1, from coordinate 404,416 downwards.
TTCAATTTTTTGTTGAATTAAAGGAATTAACAAATGTATGGAGAAAATGGCAAGTGATGCTTTATTCAACTTAGTACCTACATGAGCTCATCTGACTCTAAGATTCATTACATTGGTTGGATTCAGTATGTAAAATTTTGTGATACAATGCATTTAAACATATATGGTATTTTTATTACAGCATTGAAATACTTAATTTTTTCAAAATAAATACTTTAAGAAAATATTTTAGAAAACCTGAAGGTGCTCTGTGGAATGTCTGTTCCTTTAACAAAGATTTAGAGAGAGCCCACGAACTGCTAGACACAGTATTAAGCTCTGGGGAACAAGTTTGAAGCATCCTTACCTTCAAGGAGCTTGCAGTTTACTAGGAACATAATTTAAGATCATAAAACTAAGACATATAAATTTAACTTCATTCCTTGGGAGTCAGCTTATATGGCTCCAAAAATGGAAAGCTAGTTCCAGAGAAGGCTTGAAGAAATTATCAAAGTTACTTTGAACCATGGGATGAGGCCCTCGATGAGATTAGGCCAGGATCTATCTAAGACTTGGTCTATTGTCTGGGTCAGTCCATTAGCTACATGGTTTAATCCAGCTGAGGGGTTCAGAAGTGAACAGAGAAAAGCCTATTCCTGTCTGTTAAAAGTTAATAGGCAAGCACTTACCCATGTGCAATGGGGTTATAATTATACTTGGAGTTTTTTCATCATAAGATAATTTTAAGCATCAAATAACAAATGGATTTGAAAACATTTTTGTAAACCACAGAGTTCTCTATGATTAGGAGTTTATTATAATCAAGTAGATTATTATTTATTCAAGGGTCATATGATTAAATAATAAATTTAAAATTAATTTCTTCTTACAATTTGGCATTCCATCTATCATTTTTCTTTCCTCTTTTTCTTTGCCTATTATTCAAGAAGGGTAAAGAAATCATTTACAAGGTGAAAACTTCAACCAAACCCAAGTTATGGGAATTTGAATTTCTAAAGTGTACTTTAAAAAGTAATTTAAACAGTAGTTCTCTTAGTTCATTTAAAATATAATTTTGCATACAGAAGTATTGGATTTGTACAGCCATTTTCAAGAATGTCTATATTTGCTCAAACTTGTGGGTTGCTAACATTGAAACCATTTTGCAAAGAAAATCTACAGACAAAAATCACTTTGTCAAACCCCCAAACATGAGGCCGCTCTGCCCAGAGTTTTGATTCCTTGATTGCTATTACGTTAAAAACAAAAGTGGGGAGCAGGAAATGCATTCTAGTAAATTATAGGAACAAGTCTGGAGATGGATGACAAAGCTTGTGAGGTATGTGACTTTGGTGAGTCATTCAACTTCCTGATGGGTTAGTCTCCTTATCTGTAGAATGGGGATAATCACAGTAAATTCCTTCTCAGGGTTCCTGTGATACTGAAGGGAGTCGGTATAAGTAAATTGCTTGTAGCTGCATATGGTAACTACCAGTTGTTATTTCTAATTCTGTTAAAAAAGAAGCCTTACATCTTAAAACAACATTGTGAGATTTAGAAAGCCTGGCTCTAGTCAATTCTTCTCTGAGCTTTGATTGCTAAATGTCATTTCTGTTGTTGGAAAACAAAAGAGGGAAAGAGAGAGAATGCAGAGCAGCATGTGATTATCCAGAGCTGAAAAGCCACACTCAAGTTAGATAACAGCCATAAATGCAATGCCCAGTTTTGAAGAGAAGCTTAAAACATAAGTCACTGTCTGGACAGATTTGTTAAATGCCCTCAGCATATTTCCATGTAGATCCTATTATTTCTGTAAATTCCTTCATAATGTTGTACTTTTTGTTGTGATGAACACAACTTCTCTTATCTCAGAAGTGGGGTTTCCCAGCTGTTGGGCTGAGGAAGCTCTATTCTTACAAGTTTCATATGGAAGCAGCGATAAGCGAGACAACGCTGCAGTGTGTTAACTGGCTGCTCTGATGAAAAGCTCCCATTGTCAGGTGGTGTAGCACCCATTGTTAATTTTAATCAAAGAGAATCTAATAGCTTAATGAAATCATGGAGTTAGATGTTCCTGGTCCTCCAGCAAATTGCTGACCACATTATAGGAGTTTATTTTTCACATATTAGAGTAATTATCTTGTAGAACTCAGCAGACATATTTTTCAAATTTTTGTTTTGTGCCGAAAGGGTCCTCAGTTGCTAGTTCATATGCTCTGTGCGGCTACTGTGTAGGTAAAGCAAACAGCGTGTTTTAAACTCTCATTAATGTAAACCTTTGGCACAGATGCTATGCTCATACTGTTTCTTCCTTTCTTCCATCTTGAGGGGACAACACATATTTTTGTTTAGTGATTTTCAGCTATTCCTGAGAATTCTTGAGCAAGTCTCCTTTCATTTCAAATATTAATTATATAAAATTATTATTGATTGATCACTGTATCAGCTCTCTTGCTTTTTGGCATCTCAAAAACCATTTCTAGGATAGTTTCTATAACCCTAAAATGTAAACTGCTTATCATCGGGCCAGAAACCATCAATTAGTCAAACTATAGGAGATTTTCAACTTCTGCCATAGGAATTAAAGAACTTAAGATGTATTATTAATTTTTAAATATGATTTAAACTAATTTTTATGTTAATCTACTCTTATAAATATGACACAATTTTTTATTATAGGATATGGTGAGCAGCTAATTCACAGCTATGATATTTCTTGAACTACACTATTTAACCTTTTGTTAATGGGCTACTATATACTAGTCTTTAAGTTAATTAATGATGCATTTTGAGTGTCAGCTATATGAAAGGGAATGTACTTCCTTCTCTGTGTTATAAATCTTCCCAATAGTGTAAGTTCTTTGTAACCAGAAAGATGTCATTTAATATCTTATTTCTCTTTTTATGAAAACTACACCTCTATGAAATACCTGATGATTAGTTATTTATTCTTGTGTAGCTTTTTCAAAACTCAGTACATTAAAAGAACTACATTTTTTTATCACATCTGTAGGTCAGGAATTCAAGAGTAGCTGGTCAGTGGTCCTCGCTCAGGTTTCTAACAAGGCTGCAGGCGGAAGTACACTGGGCCCCACTCATCTGAAGCCTGGACTGGGACAGCAGAATCGGCTTCCAAACCGGCTCACTCACAAAATGGCAAGTTGACACCTGCTGCTGATGGTAGGTCCCAGTTCCTCTCTCTTCCTCTCCATGTGAGACACTTCCAAGGATGCTTACATATCTTCATGGTCTGATGGCTATCCTCCCCCAGGAGGAGAGGTCCAAGAGGCTATGATGGAAGCTTATACGCCTTTCCTGACTTAGCCTTGGAAGTCACACACTGTCCATTCTACTGCTGATTACAGCCAGGCCTGATGCAATGTGGAAGGAGACTGTACAAGAGTACTAGTGCCAAGACGTGAGGATCGTTTGGTGCTCCCTTAAAGTCTAGCTACCACACTGATTAACGGAGTGTCTAAAAGACTCAGATGTCAGATGCCAACGTTTTTACTTATTAACTATAAATGTCCATTATTGTAAAGCACTGATTCAGAAGAAAACACCCAAAAAACTCATTATAATATTTATTGGGATATAATTGACATATAATTGTACAGTATATGTTTATGACAGTGATTTTCAACCTTATTTTTTATCTCATGGTACAAAAAAACTAGTTATTAAAATTCTGCAGTACACCAAAAAAATATTTTTTTGCCTGACAAAAAAATAAGTATAATTCTGATTCATTCACACTGAATAGCTGTTGTGTTGGCTGTTGTCATTTTTTATCTGACAATCTAAGGAAAAAGAGGTCAGTGCCCCTCACTAAACAGTCAGGTATTGCATGTTTTAAAAATTCTTGTGGCACACAGGTTGAAAATTGCTAGTTTAAGGTATACAAAGTGCTGATTTGATACATTTATGTATTGCAATATTTTTACCACTGAAGCATAAGTTAATACCTCTATCAGGTCACATACTTACCATTTTTTTTAAGGATTCACGATACTCAACCACTCAGATAGTTATCTGTAAAAGGAAATTCAATATTTCTTGGCTTAAACAAAGGGGAATTGTTGGTTTACATGAAGGGAGAGACTATGGCAGACTTATTCTAGGTATGAAGCAATGTCACCAAAGGCCCACCATCATTTTGGTTGTGCCCTCCTTACATGGTGGTAGAATAGCTGGCCATCAAGTGCTCCTGGGCACTTGTTTATTGGCTGAACAACAGTTTCTCATTGGGTCACCACTGTGGCAAAGGGAGTGGGATTATACTGAACGCACAGGTTGTTTAAAACCCATCCTAAGAGCAAAGCTGCTACACAGTAGGGAAAATATGGTAAATGATGTCGGGAGGAACAATAATGTCCAGTACAGAGACAAACATTTGTTTGTTACAATTAGTATCTCTGAGTTGATCTAACCAGTTACATATAATCTACCCAAATGGGAATGATTTATACCATCCTTTCTAAAACAAAAATAAAAATAACAAAGCAAGTTTATCAAATTCTGGATATTTCCTAAATGTCTTCCAGAGGGTACATGGTTCCATTTAATCATTTTTTAAAATTTAGGGATACCTTTACATTTGCAATACTAATACCTAACTTTCAAAGAATGTCATTTCTCAATAGGTTTTTAATTTTTTGAGGTTACATATTTGGGCAGGGATGATTTTGGTCACTTGCCAATAAATACAAGAGTCAAGTCTGCACATAGAGTTTCAATATTTGAGCCATAATTATAATCAATTCACTTGCCTTTCTCTTTCAATAGAATGTAAGCACCTTGAAATCCTGTACTATGCCTCTCCTTTCTCTTTAGCAGTATTTGTGTTCCTGGAACATATTAGAAAACAAGTAAATAATTGCAGAGTAGATAGATGAAATTGATTATTATCGATAATACTGATATAACACTCAGTCCAGCGTGTGGTACTGTGGTCTGTAGACAATGCCTACTACTTTAGAGGATTGCATACATGCCATATTAAAGACTAGCAGTGGCAACCTACATCACTTCCAATGTTTTCATTTCTTAGGGTTTATGGGAATGTCTGTCAGCAGCTCGGAGATTACTCTGCCTTAAACCCCATGTATCAGGATAAAACACACCTGAGTTCAAATCTGTATGTTGCTATGGAGAAGCTGTATGATATTCAGCAAATTTGATAACCTCTATAGCTTGCTGTTTTCTCTATAACAGAATAATTGTGGTTTCTACCTCACAAGAGAGTCAAAGGGTTAATGATATAATGCACATAAATCCCTGGGAATTGTTCCTCACTCATGGTGAGCTCAGAAAGTATCAGCTGTTGTTATTCACATAGAGGGATTTGCCACTATTTCACATAAAGGATAAGCAGATTTTACAGCCAAGGTTCAAAGTTATTTGAAACTGGGTTGCATTGGGAAATTTTTGGCATTATAAAGTTTTCACCAGTGGAGGATTGGGAACAATAGAATGAGGGGTGGTATTTAATATAGAATATTATTAAAGAACAAGCAGTTTGAATTAAAATAGGTCTGGTTTGGTTATTGTTGCCACTTCCTAGCTTCATGATCTTGAACAAATTAATATAATTCTTCTGTCAATTATCTATTGATACACAACCAGTTGCCATAAACTTAGTGGCTTAAAAAAGCATACATTTATTCTTTCAAGGTCAGGAGTCTAGGCAAGTTTCAGCTGAGTTCTTGGCTTACTGCCTGACAAGGCTGCAACTAAAGTTTAAGTCAGGATTGGTTTCTAATAAGAGGTTCAGCTGGCAAAGCCTCTAACTCGGAGCTCCTTCAGATTTTTAGCAGTATTTCCTCATGGCTGTAAGATTCATGGCAACTTGCTTCTTCAAAGCTATCAATAGAGTGACTATGTTAGCGAGATGAAATTTTGTGTAATATATTGTAATCACAGGAGTGGTTCATCATCTTTGACATATTCTGTTGGTTAAATATCAGTCAAAGATCTCACTCACAAAGAAAAGAAGAAAGTAATACGGGGCATGGACACCCAGGAGCAGGGAACACAAATGCCACCTTGAAGTCTGTCCACCACAGTCTTTAAGCTTTTATTTTTTCTGTACAATGGGTGTCAGTAGTACCAACCATGTGCAGTAATCCATGTAAAGTACTGAGCATTCTGCTTGGCATTTGATGGCAGCTTATACAACATTGATATCATCTCCCAGTTGCTCATTTGGTGAAGGTGAAAATGAATATTTAGCCAGAGTGAACTACTGAAAACCACGGCTACATGAATGTAATTTATCCTCATTGCCTCTTCTGAAAACTCCTAAGTTTATTATATTTCTCTTTCCATGTGTGACATTTCCCAACACTGTTGGTATTTTTGATGCCAGAAAACTTTTATTAATATTTCAATAGGACCAACTTCAATTTTATTTCTTCAGAATTGGATTTGCTATACTAATAAATATTATGATAAGTTAATTTCTGAGAATGGGTAAAATCCATAGAAAATTCTTCACCTGCTGTTTTCCCCTTGCTCCACCTCTTCCTCCCAAATAAGAAGCATATTTTAACCAGTGCCTTGTCATGAAATAAACTTTTTTTTAAAGACAGAACTTAGCAATTGGCAGAGTTCTAGCATACTTTACAGATTAGGAGACTGAGATCTTGGGAAGCAATCCTCTCTCTCAACTCTGGATCCTGGACTTATACAACTGTTCTTCTCTAACACGCATTGGGATCCTTCAAAAATACGTGCCAAACTGAGCTTTAACTGGTGTCTTTTGCAGGATATATCCCTACATTTATTGTAACATTATAAGAAATTACTGTAATTGAAATTTGGGGCCAGGGGAAAAATACCAGGAGACTTCATAATTGGTGAGAAAAGGAAGGTTTAGATACAAGCTTTCTCTTCTGGCAAATGTAAATCATACTAGTAGGTAGAATCATTACATTGACTCCCAAGCCCAGAGCCATTTGTGTCATAAAGGAGGCTAATTAGCCTTGCTCATAAAGCATGAATAATCTGCACTGAAATTTCTTTACTTAAAAACTGTAAAGAAAACTGTATTAATAACATAATGGAGTACTGCCCTAGACCATTACATCAGAATTGACCACAAACAACTATAAAACTGGAAAAACACATGAATCAGTGGCCTGGAGGCTTTTATACAACAGGCAGCACAAGACAGTGATCACCCAAAAGGGGAATTTGTAAGAGGAGCCCCATGATTTCCCCGGTTCTCTGCCTTGGACAAATCTCCAACTGTGGTACAAGGACCTAGAGTCCGAGGGAAGAAGAATAATGGATTCTGCTGGGCTGAAGAAGCTAAGATTCAAGTATGAGACTCCTGAAGAAGCTGGAATCTTCAAGACAGGGTTCTGGAGATAAAGAAGTTCTCATGGTTAGGAACCCATGAGTTCCTAACTCTCTCTTGGGTGCACGCACAGAGAATGAAGCTACCTAGATTTACCAGAAAGCAGCTGCTCTGACTTTAATAACAGGACAGGGATACAAAAGTTTGAAGAATGCTAAGGGACAGTGGAATTCTGACCCAGCTAGAGCAGAACAATCTCATGAACACTTTAGGAATCTTGTTGAGACACCAGAGAGTAGGGCTCCTTAGGTTCCTTCAGGAGTAAGGTCCATACATTGAAGCTAAATCTACTTTTGAGCAACCTTAAGTAAGTCAAAACCAAGCCCTGACAAGATCTTTAGAATTGGGAGTTTGGAGGTAGAGTTTACAATATTTAAAAACAACAACAACAACAACAATAACAAAACCCCAAAAGAAATGTTTTAGATGCAGAGATCCATATAACAACACATAAAATCAACTGTATACCATTTAGATGACCAGCCCATGCTTGAAATAAAAAATAAATACCATTCAGGGAAAAATAAAAGAATTTAGAATCTACGATATTGTTCATAATTTCCAGTACATAATAAAAACACTCAACATAAAAAAAAACAGAAAAATAAAACCCAGATTCAAGTAATGAAAAAACAAGTAAACAAATGTTAGAAATAATCTGAAGATCACTGATATGAGCATTAGCAAACTATAAAGCAACTCATATAAGTGTTTGAAGAATTAATATAAAATATGATGTAATAACTAATGGAAAATATGATTTAAATGCCTTAATAGGTATGAAATCTTAGGAGGGAATGAAAATTATACAAAAAATAAAAATAAAAATTCCAGAATGGAAAAATATGATAACAAATTGGAATCTGGTGGTGAATTGGAACATAGGGTGTTTGGAGGGGGGCTGACAAGGGAGGCTGGGGAGAGGGCTGGTGGTCAGGTTATAGGAGACTTGACTTGTATATGGCGGAACTAAAACTGGCATAGTCCAAAATAAATTTTAAAAGAAACTCATCTGCAGTAATGAGATTGCATATAATGCTGGATAAAACTCATTCTAAAGGACTCAGTTTTGGAAGGGAGACTAGGAAATACATGGTCCTCTTGTGTCCAAAGGTATCCAATTGGCTTGGCTCATTGCTGTATGTCTGTTGATGTTGCTAGATAATTTGCAAATTGTGTTGTCAACACAACATTTAATCTGCTCTGAGCAGCTCATAAACAACACTTTGATTAATTCTTTCAGTCCATGTCTCCTGGACAGAATTTACAAGCTCTGCTTATTTGGATGAAAAACAGAGAGAGACAAGCTGTCAGTATATGGGGCGGAGGAGAGAAAGATTTCCTTTTCTTTCTTTCTTTTCCTTTTTTTTTTTAAGGGGGGTGAGTTTAAGAAGTGTTTTTAAATCAGGATTTTAAATGTTTTTTTTCCACCAGGGAAGATTTCTTTGTGGAAACCAACAACTGGCAGGACCAGGCTCAGTGTCACAGTGGAGGAAGTAAGGACAGGCAGAGGCAGACTGGCAGTGCAGCCCTGCAGAGAGGGGAGAGTCAGTCACGCCTAAGGCAGGAGATGACTTTCTGAATTAGCCAATTAGTTCCAGAAACCTGTTGGACGATTACAACTCAGAAAGCTTGCCATCCACACTCCCTATGGAATAATGAAATATTGTGTTGAATAGAATTCTTTTCAATAAGCAGATTTTTAAGAAGGATTAGAATAAAAATGAGGCTTTCTATAACATAAACTATGTGGTAAATATGAGGTCTGTTCAGAAGGTGTCCAGTCATATAATATGAAAAATAGAGACATTTACTGAGGAAGATACAAGATACAAGAAACATTGTACATAGGACAGTGATGCTTCAGTCCCCTTGAAGTTAGGCACCTTGGGACCTCACACAGTTCTCCCAATCACCATCTGCTGCCCTGTTGTATTTTTCTGAATCTCATTGACAGTGTGAAATCTCTTTCCTTTCAAATGTGATTTTAGTTTTGGGAAAAGCCAGAAGTTGCAGGGCACCCAATCTGGGCTGTAGTGGGAGTGAGTCACCTGGGTGGTTTAATGTTTCACCCTGCATGAGCTCTGCACGAGACATGATGCATGAGTGGGCACGTTGTTGTGATGAAGCTGCCAATCACCAGTTGCCCATAGCTGTTGCCTTCTGTATCATCTGAATAATTTCCACAGCTGAATGTTTAAGTTTAATATAAAATTTGATGCAGATTTTTTGCTCTACTCACTCAGTTATTTTGAATGGGAAGGCCACATAGTACACATGCTCACTCAACAGTGTCTACTGCCCCCACTGACTAGTACAGTGAAGTAGTCATTGTTCATACATGCACATTCCAGTCCACTCTCCTTGGCTGCTGGGTTACATCAACATTGCACAAACCATTCTAATTATATTAACAATAGCTGGACAGACCTCATGTGAATTATTATTATGTAATTCTTTATGTGTCTGTCTATGCATGAGAGTGAGAGAGAGATACTATTGTTTTGTTTCACATTATTACTTGCCAGTGTTCCCCACCAGGTCCCTAAATCTGTTTGCTTGAGCAGTTTCTATTAATTTTGGCTTTGAAATAATGTTCCATTAAAGCATGCCTTTTAATCAGCATCTCTCTACCCCTGTTGGTTTATCGTGGCCAAGATGGGTGAATAGAGTTCTGAAACACTGTTTATGGAATAGTGATATTGCTTTGAAACATGTTGATCATCCAGCATCTTGGGCACAAAAACCTGGAAATGAATGTTTTTTGGAACAACATCCTTTCATAGCAATTATGACACAGGATGTACAGACAGCCTGCGGCTGATAGGGAAAAAAGATCCAAGACAATAGCTATCTAATAATTTCAGGACTATTAGAAATGTAACTAACCCAACCCCACAATTCCTCCTTGAATTTGTCCTCTTTTGTGCCAGTTTCCTCTCAAAGGGATAAATATGATTTTTATGAACTGCATTTTGGAATGCACACATTTCCAGTGATCATGCCAAGTGTTTCTTTTGTTGTTCACATCTGCATCTTTCGATATGATGAAGCGTCAACAAGAAAGTCGATTTGGTTTTGTTCCTTTGACAGTTCACTTTGGGACACAACTGGGAAAATGGAACTGTTACATTCATACCCGAAAACCAAAGCTGAATTTTCCATTAGTGGCAGTTATACATTGTAGTGTGTATGCAAGGCCCTTGGAAAGAGTAACCCAGATTCAGAAATTAGTAATTATATTGACCTTGACATCTGTCCTCATTACCTTGTTCCCAGCTCACACAATTAGTTTAGTTGAGAATGCCATTGAAATCCCGTGTTTTAGATCTATTTCTAGTGAGGAACTCCTTTACATCATTGCCCTGTGAAAATTATGATATTAAGCACACAAAGGTATACGTGTATCTAATTGCAGTAATTGTGTTGAAAAAGAATTCACATAAATCTCCTTTAGGGGCTTCATTCTGTTTGATGGCCTTCATGTACTCTCTTAAAACTGAAATGATTTCATTGTTCTATAAAAGATTATCAGCAATTATTGTCTATGGAAAGAGAAAAGGTGAAAGAGAACCATGTCAGAGGTTTATACTGTGAAGTGAACTTCAGGCTTTTAACTTAAGGGTGTCAGAAATGGACTACGGCCTTGTGATTCTGGAACTCCCTGTGTCCTGCGCTTACTTCCTCTCCCACCCGCTGGACAACAATTTGTTGGAAGCTTTATTGTTGTACAAGCAATATGCTGACAGAGTCTAAATGTAACACACCACCCTCTTGAAAAATGAGGGAATCACAGACACACACAAAGAGGAAAATACCTAGTGATTTTCAATCTTCTGAAAATAGCAATAGTTTATTGGGCTTATTTTATGATTACAAAAGCCTAATAATCTGTGATAGCTGAAAGCAAATGTGATTTATTAGTGTCTGTCCCAGACAGAAGATAAACCCATAATGTGCAGCAAATTTTTTTCCAAAGGAGTCTGATGAAAAGAAAATAGTCAACAGCTTGCTTACTGTGTAGCTCCAGAAAGTGATGATTTCAGGCTCTGAAATATCAGCGTTGATAAATGGTAAAAGCAAAATTATAACTGTTGTTCTATGGTGACATAAACTTTCACCTCCGTGAAGAAAATATAGATTGCTGAAACCGATTGCAAGCAAGCACGCTGTGTATTCTTCTTCCCTAACTGAGCAATGTTTGAATTTGTGCCTTTCCGACAAATGCATTAATAACATTTAGCCACGAGGTATTTGTGGAACAAATTGGAAATAGTTTTTAATTTGTTGGTTTGGTGAAGCAATAATATATTGAGTCATAAGGGAAGGGATAAAAAAAATCCTATTGGTATATGATTTCTATTTGCATATGTAAATATATTAATGCACACAGAGCCATGTTTTTCTTATAAACCCTTCCACACAAAGAAGAGGGTTAATAGACAGGGTGATTTAAAAACCTGCATGACCATGTTGTAAAGTATGGATTTAACACATAACTCATTGGAGGCCCCAGTGAGTTATGGGCCTCATTTACTGCATATTACAGACATTTTTTCCATGTTCCTTTTCAACAAGGCATATGGTTTAAATTAGTTTCATCTTGGGTTTTCTGGGATATTTCATGGACTGCATTCTGCAACCAAGTGTAATACTCTTGCTCTTTTAATTCTACAGTAAGATGCTATTAAGTGCAGTTCTTTAATTACCATGTGAAGCAATGCCTCAGGACCATATTCTGTAATAGCCACAGTGGAGTAAGAGTTTGAATCAAGAATTCACACTCAGTTTATGACTTCAAGAGGCTGCAATGGATGAAGGTGAATGGGTAAAAGTCCATGTTAGATGGGGGTGGAGGTGGTGGCTGTTGGGGATGGAAACGTTCAGACACATACCTTCCCTTGAGTCAGGGAAGGAGACTTTGGTAGATAACAATATTCTGAAGGGTTAAAAATATTAAAGAACCCCATTTCCCATAACTTAGATCATAAATCATATTTTCAGGTACTTTACATGATTTATGAGAGGCTGGCTGTCTGCATGATCAGTAAGTTGCATTAGAATGGCAATTGGTACTTCTAAAACAGAGCCTTATAAGAATCCAAATCTCAGAGAAGGCAAATCTCAGCAGACAAGTCACCTGAATGCTGGGCTAAAAGGAAGTGTCTATAGTTTATTCTCCATTTCTGAAATTCAAGATGTAAATTCAGAATAATAAGTGTGAAAAACACTAGGTTGAAATCGGAACACCTGGGTTTTTATTTTTTTCTCACTGTAACCTAGGGTAGGTCATTTATTTTCTTTGGTCTTCAATGGCTTCTCGGTAAACTAAGGGCTTAGGGCCTTCCTATCTTTGAATATATATTATTCATTGCATATATAAAAAGTACATATTTCTAGTATATGTATATATTTATATCTTGTTTCTTACCTGTGTATGCAGTGCATATTATGTTATATGTATATCCATGTATATGTGTGTATGTACACATATGTATCTCAACTATATCTACCTGTATATGTGTATCTCTTTATATATCAAATCTATTTATTTATGATGGTATTTCCTTAAAAAACTGAAAAGAGCTGAAGTGAATATATACATCTTTACATATACATACTACAAAATATATATGTGTATAAAACAATTTATACATATTATACATAAAAAATTGTATTAACTTAGGGGTTCTTGTTACCTAGCTTAACCAATTATTTTGAAAATCATAAATGCTGAGTCCTAAGATGTTACATTTATGATCAGGATTATAAATTTTAAACAAGCAGTCTATTTGGCATTATAGTTGCATAAAGATACTATGTTATTTTCCTTCAGAAATAAAAACTTACATGAAATTTCTACTTGACATTGATTGTGGGTAAATGAAAGATCAAAAGAAACATTTATAAAGGCTATCTTGCTACTTTAGAGTGTAAGAATGAATTTCATTTTGAGGATGAATTAAAATTCATAGTTTTGCTATTAGGCCTTTATTCTAATACACTTCATCCTTATTTGGGTTTTATATTAAAAGACTGTAACATTTTTTGAAGCTTTTTTAACAGGAGGGAATTTAGTATATATTGATTTCTGCAAAAGGTGCTTCATACCATTAGATTATCTGGAAGTTGTGTTTTCTTCAACACATCTGCCATGAATAAGATTCAACAGGTCACTGAGCAGAAATATTTACTTGTAAATCAGTTGTGAATTATGAAGCCTAAACAGGAATTTAGATACAGGTTTTTCCCTAATTAACTCTCCTCTGTCCTTGTATGTCAAGACAGTTGCTGACCTCTGGTGCCTACGTTCTTTAGCTAGAGCCATTGCCTCCATCTCAAACCTTTAATTAGAAATTTAGTTTCATGGTTCTGGTGGCTGGAAAATCCAAAATCTAGTCACTGGCCAATTAAGTTCCTGGTTTGCAGAGGGACACCTTCTTCTTGTATTCTCACATAGTGGAGAGAGGGAGAAGAAGGAAGGGAGGGAGGGACGGAGGGAGGGAGGAAGGAAGGAAGGAAGGAAGGAAGGAAGGAAGGAAGGAAGGAAGGAAGGAAGGAAGGAAGGAAGGAAAAAAGAAGAGGAAAAAGCAGCAATAAACTCTCATGTGTCCTCCTATAAGGGCACTGATTCTGCTCATGAGGAATCTACCTTCATGACCTAATCACCTCTCAAAGGCCCAATCTCCAAATACAGTCATCCCCCTTATCAGCTTTTTCACTTGCCATGGTTCCAGTCTACAGTCTGAAAATATTAAATAAAAAATCTAGAAATGAGCAATGTATTCATGCTGTACATGCTAACCACCCATTAGTCTCTTAATAGCCATCTCAGTTATCAGGTGGGCTATCAGACAGAGACCACATTCACATAACTTTTATTACAGTATATTGTAATAATTTTCCTATTTATTAGTTGTTAATCTCTCACTGTGCTAAATGTATAAGTTAAATTTTATTATAGGTAGGTATGTATAAGAAAAAGATAGTATATATAAGATGTGGTACTGTCTGCCACTTCAGGAATAGAGTAGGGGTATTAGAACATACCCCCTGCAGGTGAGGGGGGACTACTGTGCCATCATATTGGGGATTAGGGCTTTAACATATGAATTTTGAGAGGGACACAAACATTCTGTCCATTGCAGGTGGTTGGCCCTTTTTTCTGGAGAAATTGGTAATACTGTGCCAATTGGTTTGCTATGGCTTCCTTACTGCTCTCAGTTCCAGTGGCTTTCAGGTAGGAGTTTTCAATGTGCATTTGGACTGAATATCTTCTTGGCCATGATATTAATGTACATATTAATCTTACTCATGTCCTTCGTTCAAGCATGCTTGCCATCACTTTCTCCCATGAGAGTCCTGGACAGCATGATTAAGAGTCAAATTTGAGTTGTCTACTTGAAACCAGGAAAAAGTCCAGCCATTGTTAATATAATGAAAACAGTTTGCATGGCATTGATGTAACCTGGCAGCCATGGACAGAGTACTGGAATGTGCATGTATGAACAATGATGACTTCACTGTACTAGTCAGCTGGGGTGGTAGACACTTGAGTGAGCATGTGTACTGTGTGGCCTTCCATTCAAAATGACTGAGCAAGTAGAACAATGAATCTGTATCCATCAACTTTTGCATTAAGCTTGAACATTACTCCATGGAAACTATGGGGATGATTTAGAGGGACATGGCTATGGGCAACTGGTGATTGGCAGTTTCATCATGACAATGCATCCACCCATGCATCATGTCTTGTGTAGAACTTTTTGGTGAAACATCAGATCACCCAGATGACTCAGCCCCTTTACAGCCCAGATTTTGCACCCTGCAACTTCTGGCTTTCCAAGAAAGTAAAATCAACTTTGAAAGGGAAGAGATTTCAGACAATTGATAAATTCAGGGAAATATGAAAGGGCAGCTGATGTCTATTGGTAGAACTGTGTGAGACCCCCAAGATGCCTAGTTTGAAGAAAACTGAGGCATCAGTGACCTATATACAATGTTTCTTGTATTTTGTATCTCCTTCAAGAAATGTCTCCATTTTTCATATTACATGACTGTATACCTTCTGGACAGATTATAATACACCACCACACACAAAAGGTCTTTCTGGAAAATATCCAGCCATGTATTATGAAAAATGGAGACATTTATTGAAGAAGGTACAAGATACAGAAAACATTGTACATAGGATAATGATGCCTCTGTTTCATTCAAAATATCCACCTTGGGACCTCATGCAGTTCTCCCAGTGTCTCTTGTACTGTTCAAAGAACTCTGCAAAATCCTTTGTTGGAATAACCGTCAGCTGTCCTGTTGTATTTTCCTGAATCTCATCAATGGTCTGAAATTTCTTCCCTTGCAAAGGTGTTTTTAGTTTTGGGAAGAGCCAGAAGTTGTACAGTGCCAAATCTGCACTATAGTGGGACTGAGTCACCTGGGTGATGTGATGTTTTGTCAGAAAACTCTGCCTGAGATGTGATGCACGAGCGGGCACATTGTTGTGATGACACTGCCAATCACCAGTTGCCCATAGCTGTGGCTGCTTTCATCATCTTGCATCTCTCAACTGCCAAAGAACATTGAAGTAGTACTTCTTATTAATTGTTTGGCCTGGAGGAGTGTACTAGTGATGGACAACACCTTTCCAATCAAAAAACACAGTTAACATGGTCTTGATCTTGCTGTGACTTTGCTGAGACTTCTTCAGGAGTGGAGAACCAAGCAACATCCATTGGGATGACTAGACCTTCATTTCCAGATCACAGCCTTAGACCAATAATTCATCTCAGGTTATGACCTTCTTGAGGAAATCTGGTTCATTGGTAATGGGTTGAAGCAAGTCATTAGCAACTGCAGCATGATGTTCCTTCTGCTCTGGCAGCAGAAGCTGTGAAATGAATTTTGCTATGACATGTTTCGTGCCAAGATCCTGTATCAAAATCTCAGACACAGTAGTTTTTGAAATCCCAGATCAGCTTCTAACTCTTGCACTGTCAGTCACCAATATTGTTGATTGCAGCCCATACATGTTCAACATTCCTAGGTGTTCTTCTTGTTGCAGGTCTTCCAGAGTGTAGATCACTTTCAACAGATTCTTGGCCAGCTTTGAAACATTTGTGCCACACTTCATTTGTGTTGCCCTCATTGCATTGTCTCCAATAGCTGTCTGAGTCATCTGAATGATTTAATGATTAATCATCTTTAATGATTTCCATGGGGGAATGTACAAACTTAACACAAAATTTGATCCAGATTCATTGCTCTACTAACTCAGTTATTTTGAACGTGACAGCTACACAATACACATGCTCACTCAATGGCATCTACCACCCCCACTGACTAGTACAGTGAAGTAGTCATTGTTCTAGCATGCTTATTCCAATCCACTCTCCTTGGCTGCCAGGTTACATTGATGATGTGCAAACAATTCTTGTTTTATTAACAATGGCTGGGCTTTTTTTCCAGACAGACTAGATAGATAGATAGATAGATAGATAGATAGAAAGAATAGATAGATAGATCTTTATTTATATCTATAAATATATATATATAAAGTTTTCATAAGTTGAATATCATTTTTGGAACTGATAAGTAGAACTTAATTCATTGAAGGTAGGTTTTTACATAGTGTCTACTGTATTAACAGCATTACAACATATAATAAATTGGAGCCTGACAGATATGTACAAAAAAGAAATAAGTTATCAACCCATTAGGTCCTCCAGGCCTTTGCTATTTTCTAAAGGCTAGTCCATCAATGGGCTGCATTGTGTGTGTATATAAGAAAGTCTAGAAATATAACTCCCATTAGTCAATGTTTATCTTTATCTGAGTTGTAGAGGAAGGATGAGAGGGAAAAGAAACATTAAGTACTGTATCTGCTTTTTAATCAATATACTTTTATTGTTTGATTAAAAAATGAATTTGCCCTGACCAGGTAGCTCAGATGGTTAGAGCATTTTTCCAATCTGCCAAGGTTGCAAGGTCTGATCCCTGGTCAAGGCATATTCAAGAATCAGCTAGTGAGTGCATAAATAAGAGGAACAACAATTTGATGTTGTTCTCCTCCCCCTTCCTCTCTTTCATTAAAATCAATTGATAAAAAAAATTTTAAAGGAATTAATTTGCATATTGAATGCTTCATTCAATAATATTTTAATAATATAATGATATTTCATAGAAGAAGTTTGATCAGATAAATGATCTGGGTACATTATCTTATGATTCATTTCCTATTTCTATTATGTTTATCAATTTGTATCTAAATAGTAGTGTTCTTTATGAACCCTGTGTTTAAACAATCGCCAATTTGGAAATCTATCAAAAATGCATCAACATACATGATTAAATGTGCATAGCAGCCATAAATGTCATGCCGGCTCTCGGGGTTCAGCTGAGTGCAGTGTTTGAGACATGATGTATTCACCTGCTTTCCACTCAGGTCCCCGTGTGCTCAAATGGAACACACACTAAGAAGTTCTCCAAATCTTTAGTTTTCATGATAGAATTGGAATGGGATTTATGCTTTATTGTGTGTTTTAATTAAAAAAAAAAGAAAGGGGTGTAAATATCATTTGTAGCAGGTGCTTCACCCCTACCTGTATTTTCCTGGCTTTAGTTACAGTTCTCTAGAAAATAAAAAAATACAAGAGAGATCAGTTGATATGAAGAAACTGGCTCATGCAATTGTGAGACTAGCATCTGAAATCCATAGGGCAGGCTAGAAACTCAGGTGGTGTTTGATATTTCATTATTGAGGCAGAATTTCTTATTCTCTAGAAAATTTGAGTTTCTGCTCTTAAGGCCTCAGCTCATGGGATGGGGCTCACCCACCTGTTTGAAAGTAATCTCCTTTACCTACAGTCAACTGATTGTAGATGTTAACTACATTTACAGATTATCTTCACAGAAACACTTAGCTGAGTGTTTGATGAAATACCGAGTCCTCCAGCCTAGCCAACTGAACACATAAGACCCACAATCACACCATTTCAGTACCCACTGTCCAACTGTGTGTACAGGTTTGCTCTAAGGGCTTCCTCTGACCTCTGCTACGTACTGTCTATGCAGGTGGCTAGAGTTCTAGAGAATTAACACCACCTCCTCACCCCCTTCGAATAAATTACTTCTCCTTGAAACTCAGCAATGTCTGATACTGGCATAAGCAAAACTAACATACCATTGTCACTTTAATTGTGAACATTCTGAAACAATTTCTTGAAACCTAGGGAGATATACTACTTATCCCATTTTGCCGTGTATAATGTGTACTGTTTTGCTCAAATTTTTCTGGGGAAATATAAGAATGCACATTATACATGGGTAGTACCTGAAATACTTTGCATCTGTTCTTGTGTTTTGTAATTATTTGTTACATAAAATTTTTTGTACCATATGTTAAAAAATAAATGCTAAAATCCCTTTATAATGCAAAAATGCATCTAAATATAATAAATAAAAAATTGAATTGAAAAATTAAAACACAAGATTTTTTTTCCCTGGAAGTTTGGGCCAGAAACATGGGTATGCATTATACATGGCAAAATACAGCACCAGCTACGAAACACAGATATATATTAGTGATTTCTTTGTGTTGTTCTTATTTGCAATATGAATAACTCCTTTTCATGTAAAACATTTTTAGTATATTTAAAAGAGAGTAGCTCTATATTTGTATTGTTGAATAAGAAAATAAAAATCCACATCTAGATTGGGGAATACTTTGTGATAAATTTATTTATTTGATGACTTGCTTTCCCAATGAAGAAGCTCCATGAAGTCACCAATGTTATTTTATTCACTGCAGTACTTATATATCCAGAGGCTGGGACAGATGGGTGCATAAGAAATATCCAATAAATATTTCTGAGTCAATGAACAATGTAAATGCCAAGAGACCTTTTTTTTTTTGGTCTTCACTTCAATAATTTGTAAGTGTGACTGCATAGGAATATCAGAGAAATATTTAAAAAATAAAAATCCTGGATACCATCCCCAGAGAAAATGAATCAGAAGATCTAGTCTAGAGCCCAAGACTATAGCTGTACACACACAGACACACACACACACACACACACACACACACACAGAGGCATGTGTATAACAAATATTCTGATTTTAACAAGAAATTATTTAACTATCATCTTAGCATTTCAAATATTTTATTATTTCTGTATGACTGCCCCTTAAGAACACAGATCAAAAGGGAATGCATTTTATACATTTCAACATCAGATATTGTCAAAAATTTTTCTCCATGTACCATAATCTCAATAAAGAAAATGTTTGTTTTCAACACTAACCAACATGGGATATTCACAATTAAGTTTTTTTTTACCAGTTGATAGATGAATATATATATATATCTTTATTGTTCTACAATTTTTCTAATTATTCTAGGGTTAGCCAACTTTCTCTGTTTTTTGATCATCTACATTTCTTTCTCTATAAATTATTTATTAAAATGTTTTACTCATTTTTCTATTGAATTATTTGGCTTTACTTAATTTAAATGCTTATTCTACTTTATTAAAATAAATTCTTTGTTACATATATTGCTAATATTTTCTGTGTAGGTTTTCTTTTGAATCTTTATAATTATCTTTAATCATGCAAATATTTTAATGAATTAAAATTTATGTCTTCGTTCCCCCTTTCTGGTACTTGTTTTACATTTTAAGATTTTCCTGTTCTAATCAATAAAACAAACAAGTGAGCAGAATAGAGCCAGAGACATGGAAATAAAGAACAAGCTGACAGTAACCAGAGGGATGGAAGGAGGGGATAACGGGAAAAGAAGGGGAAAGGTCAAGTCAAGGAACACGTATAAAGGACCCGTGGACAAAGGCAACAGAGGGAAGGATTGAATGTGAGAAGTTGGGGGTGGGTAGGGCAGGAGAGAGTAATGGGGGGGAATGGGAACAACTGTAATTGAACAACAATAAAAATATTTTTAAAAGTTTTTCCTATTCTAAAGTCATAAGCCTAGTCTCTCACATTTTTGCCTAATTTCTCCACCTTTAAAGTCTTTATTTAGACTTTTATTTCCTATAATATTTATTTATGTAATCAGTGTTATATAGAATAGAATTTATTTTTTGGAATTACAACATTATTTAATTGTTTATATTCTGCCCACTGAACTTGAAATACATCAAATTTAACATGTAGCATACATATAAATATATATATATAATAGGTATGACTTTAGACAACTTATAATTTTCCTTGATCTATTTCTCTGTCCTCACACCAATATCACAGTGTTTTAGTTTCTGTTGCTGTGTAATATATCTTGTCAACTTGTAATGTAAGTCCGCATCGTTATTCTACCTTTTAAAAATTTCCCCAGCACATTGCATATTTTCTCTTCTAGAAATAGAATCACATTACCAAGTTCTATGAAAAAAAATACTGTTGGGATTTTGATAGGTATTTAACTGAAATTCTAGTTTAATGTAGGGGAAATTAACATCTACAAAATATTATGTTTTCCCTCCCAGAAATATAACCTATCTTTGCATTTATTCAGATGTTTCTTTAGGCCTACCTGGTATTGAGGAGGTAGTGACAATTGAATCGAATTTGGCTTTTGATTTATGGAAATAAAGAGTATTTACATCCTCAGTTTGCTATTTGCAAACTGCTGGCAGAAATCAACCTGGAACATTTACATCCCATCAAGTAGGGGAAAAAAAGCATAAATTAAAAAAAATAAATGAGTTGTTTTTAAAATGCAGTTTCCAAGGACTCCAAATTATAAGTTACCAAAAAGTGTTTTGTCTTATGTTTTGACAGTATGAAGCGTAGTTAAATTTTAATCTACATTTTAATACCTATTAGTTCTCCAAACAGAAAACAATATATATCATTTTTGAATTTATTTGTTGACAATTCGTGCTCTTTATTACATAATTAATTTAAATTAAATGAAACAGTATGCATCACTTGTTAAATGGGAAAAGTGAAAATTTGTCTTTATATAGTATGAATACTATCAAGGATTATATTAGCAACTTTAAAATATGGTATTTGATAATATATGACTCTAAAACCTCTTCTTATCTTAAATCATTTATCACACTCACAGAAAATGATATATGATACAAAATAAGAGAGGAGGTTCAGAAGGTGATGGGTGATGGGAATGGGTATTTTGAAAGACTAGGAAGGCGGGATGCGGTTCTAGGAATTTGCTTCCTATTTCCTAATTCAAGTTTAGGGCCCAGTGTCCTTTGTTTCTGCTTTTGTCTGCCTTTGACTTTTTATTGGAGTCTCCCCCAATGACCAGATTGCTAAGAAGCTGGAGAACGGGCTTACAAGAAGTTGACTAACCTGGCAATTAACTAAGTACTTTTCACTGAGTGAATGTTGCTATTTTCCTTTCTGAGTTTAAAGCTATCACACTAAACAGAACAATAATTTTGGCTGCTTTGCATTCCTATCTAGTGACTTAATTTGAGCAACAGTATTAATATTTTATCAGGAAATCAGCTATTCCTTCAATATGTACTTTTAAAGCTTTATTGTACCCGAACATGCAGTTTATGATATCTTGAGGCTCATATTTTCTGTGGGAATGTGTTCACATTATCTCACAAAAATCAAGTGGTCAATGGAAGTCAAAATACAGAACTTTCTGTTAGAGCTATCTCGTGTCACTGATGTTGTTTGGAGAGTTCAAAAACTGATCCTTAGACACAACTTCCTGAAAAACCACCTGTCATCATGACACCTTCCCTATTTTTCACATTAAGTCACAAAGAAGTCTTGCCTCAGGCCCTTTCAGTTATGCCCAGATATTTTAGTGTGGAGCCTTAAAATTTGTACTTTATATCTTAAAAGAATTTGAGGCTTTTTCAAAGAAAAGTCTTTGAAAGCCTACAGGGTAGTGGGATGAAATTAATTTAATATACTAATTATTTTCTTATTTTTGTTATCCATTTTCTTTTGTTGCCCACATTTAAGCACTATGCTTCAAAGCCCAAGAAGAAAAATGTGGCAAATCAGAAGAAGTCGCCACTATAAGACTTCCTGTTTTTTTTGCTTCCAAAAGACTAAGTGCATTAAAAAAATGGAATAAGGTGGAGTGCTTTATTCCATTTTTTTCTCCATATACTATATGGAGAAAACTTAGGAAGCAGAACGTGCTTCCTAAGAAGCAGGAAGGGAGAGAGAGTGCAGGCTTTCATCTAGAAAATAGGCTCCACGTTGAGTCTCAGAACACTACCCTGAGAATGTGACGTGTAGTTGGAGGCATTCAGTTGATAACTTAGGCTTAAAGCTTCTAGTCTTTCCAAATGCCTGAATCTCAAAAGCGACAAACCTGAAAGGCCACACGAGCAGGGTCAATGTGCATTTCAGCCATGACCGTGGTGGGCCAGGGGCTGAGGGCTACAAGGGCCCACCCAATGCTTGCCACTGCAACTGACCTAGGATCTTGGCATAACCCTGGGGGAAGTCTCAAGAATAACTAAGATTAGTTATTCTCTCCAGAATAGGGAGGGAATTAAAAGAAATGAGTTGGTATTTTTTATTAGGCATCCATTTGTGAATGTCAATGAATCTGGTAGACTCTTTCTCCTTTAGGATTACTGTACTTGGTCTCATACAGTCTAAATTTTGAATCTTTCTCCCCTCAGACTGACCTCTTTTCCCAAGTGTTATGTGTGTATGTGTTTGTATCAGAGGAGGTTAAAGATGCCCTTTACGCTGGGCATTTAGTGTGGTAAAAAGATGTGATAATCTTCCCCTTGGGTTGCCAGTAATAGAAATAGACTTGAACTGCATTGTGTAATAAAGGGGAGTCTCTGTAAAGATAATGGGATGTATTTGGAAATCTGAAGGCATGAAAGTAGCTGGGACTTGCAATGGGTCCAGAAACAGAAATGGGGCAGGCATTAGAAAGTGTCTCTGTTGTTTCCTTGCTTGTTTACCTTGATCCTCCCCTCCTCCTACCTTCCTCTACTCTCTTCTCTCTCTGTTTCTCCTGCCTTTCCATGCAAACAAACCCCTAACCATCTAGATCTTCGTCCTTCCTGCCGTGGCCCAAAGTGCCTGATTTGGCTCCATGTGTTTACCTAAAGACTTCATGTAAGGTGCCCTAATTGAGTATTGAGTAGTGCATAGCAATGAAAACTTTGCAGCAGAGCATTTACCCATGAGAAACACATAAATGCTCACATGAAGGAAGCATATAAAGCAATTGAGTTGATAGATTATGCCTATAGAACACAATCTTCTATTTCCCTTCCTCTTCCAAATTTCTTTCTATTTGGACACAATGGCATGCTTTAACTTTCTTTTATTCCCCTTTTTTTCTTCAAAAGTATCCCCTCAACACACTTTCCCTGGTTGCTTTCTTAAAAAACTATAATTTTGTCCTTGCAATTTCACTTTGCAAAATTCCTACAATGTATTATTCCAACAAGGTGAGAGAATGATATCTGAAGTGAATTCCTATCTGCCATGTACCTCTACCTTTCTGGCATGCTCCACAATGCACAGGAGGCTAATAGAACCTTATGTGCTTAAAAAACAAACAAACAAAAAACAGAGCTCTGTTCATCTTATTCCTTTACCACTGTGGAGAACAGTATGGAATTTCCTCAGAAAACTAAAAATGCAAACTGCCTTTTGATCCAGAAATTCCACTGCTGGGATTATACCCTAAGAGCCCTGAAACAACAATTCTAAAAAACCTATGCACCCTAATGTTCACAGCAGCAAAATTTACAATACTCAAGTGTTAGAAACAGCCTAAGTGTCCATCAATAAATGAGTGGATCACAAAGCTATGGTACATTTACACAATGGAATACTATGCAGCAGAAAGAAAGAAGGAGCTCCTACCCTTCACAACAGCATGGATAGAACTGGAGAGCATTATGCTAAGTGAAATAAGCCAGGCAGTGAAAGACAAGGACCATATGATCTCACCTGTAAGTGGAACCTAATCAACAACAACAACAACAACAACAACAAAAAACCCAAGCAAGCAAAATATAACTAGAGACATCAAAATTAAGAACAAACTAACAGTAACCAGAGGGCAGGGGGGAGGGGAAAGAGGGGAAGGGTTTTCAGGAACCTCTCTAAATGGCACATGAACATCCTCTTAACAGTTTTAAATGGATCTTGAGTTATCCACTTCCGACCAGTATGCATTTTTCTTGGTCATGTGCTGGTGAACAGCTGCTGTTTTCTCCCAGAAGTGGGAGGGTGGTGGTTTCCATGGAGATGGTGATGACTCTGCTCAAATGTGGTGGACACCTCCAATATTCCCACTGCATTTGTAATTTCTAGCATCCGTTCCATGTGGAGCTCCTAAGCAGTTTCATTTTTTTTAGCAATGAACTCCTTGGAATTCTGACTCCAGAATTCTTTCATTGGTCCTGGTTTGTGGCCATCAATTTATTTCATTAACATTATCATGTATTTATTTGTCATTGAACCCTTACATGGTTATGTGCTACAGAAAATGATGAAAAAAGATGCAATGCCTATTATAAATAGGATACCTTGCTGTGGTGCTTAAGCCAAGTGGATGTAAAACAAATGATTATTGATTAACTTTTATCAATATAAAGAAAACTTTTAATTCCATTATGTTGCTGCCAGAATAAAGAAAGAGAGAGTAAATGAGAATTAGTTTGGGAACATTGTTAGCAAATGCATTACTTACAATCTGTTTTAGTCATATTGTGAGGCTTACAAAATGCTGATTTTAGAGATGATCTTGCCTATCTTAATCATGAAAAATAATTCAGTGATTTACACAAGACAGCTGGCACTATAGAAGGTTGACGATTGGGAGGCCACATTTATTGCAGCATTGGTTATTTACAGTGTGAAAAATGAGAAGTGAAGAATAAATAAAATTAAGATGTATATTATAATCATTCATTTATTCATGAAACAAATGTTTATTGAGGGCCTACTGTGTATCAGACACTGTTAAGAACTACAAATAAAATTGTAAATAAAATATAATATTTTCTTTTTTAAAAAATAACATTTTCTTTATGTAACTTAGAGTCTAATGAAAGATATAAATATAAACTAATACTACTCATGAACATATAATAAAAAGCAGTATAATATCTCCGAAAAAAGTTCAGGGTGCTATGAAAGCATTTAACAGGAAGGCTGGATCTAGACTGAGGTTTGTGTGGACAAAGAAATCTAAAACTGAGCATTATGCTGAGTGAAATAAGCCAGGCATTGAAAGACAAATACCATAAGATCTCACCTATAAGTGGAACCTAATCAACAAAATAAACAAACAAGCAAAACAGAACCAGAGACATAGAAATAAAGAGCAAACTGACAGTGACCAGAAGGGAGGGAGGAAGGGGTAACCAGGGAAAGAAGGGAAAGGCTTGTGAAAGAGCATGTATAAAGGACCCATGGACAAAAACAATGGCAGGAAGGATTGAGGGCGGGGAGTGGGATGGGTGGGGCAGGGAAAAGTGGTGCTGGAAAAATGGAGACAACTATACTTGAAAAACAACAACAAAAATAAATAAATAAAACTCAGTAGGAACCAACTGGACAGGGTTAGGGCGGTATTTTAGCTGAGTTAGCATTTTAAGCAATGCTTAGCAATTGCTAATATTTGATATTTACTTACGATATTTGAAACACACATCTAAATACTTTACCATGAGGCAGATTTTATTATGACCTCCACATATGAAGACATGGAATGCAAAGAAGTACAAGATGAGAGAGCGGTGTGGCCACGACTTGAACTGAGGCCGTCTGAAACCAGAGCACATATCCCTGATCACTACTCTGTACCCTCTCATGTGGTGAGCCAAGACAGTCACAGAGTCCTTTGTTCCGGCAATCTGTTGGTTCTATGTGACCAAAGATATGAGATCAGGGCCCAAAACAAAAATCACACAATATGTGTCATTTGCTCTGTATACATAACGTGGCCTAAGTGTATTTGTGTTGGTAGACGATGCACGTATCTTGGAACTGTACAAGTATGTGAGGGGCTGTTGCCAGTAGGCTGTGCACAGTGCTGATCTTGAATCATTATTTCCAGATAGCTTAAGTCTTGCTCTTCCTCTGCCCTTCCTTAGTACTTGATATAGGTAGAATACTATATTTTAGTTATATTTCTGTATATGTAGAATATGCAAAAAGAAACATATGTCAATTTTATTTTAGTTTTTTCATTAGGAAAATATTTTTTTAAGTCATAAAATCCAGAAAACATTGTTTCATTTTCTCTAGGAGCCAGAATGGTAGAATGGGATGTTGCACTTTAAACTCAGGCTCACCCATGCTCGGGTGGGTCCATGTTGGGAGGAAGGAATCCCTAATTTGATTATATGTATACCATTTGGGTGGATAAGAACACAAGATGGAAATACACTTCAGCTGTAAAACAATAGTTACTAATAATTAGTTTAAAAATTTCAATAGAAATAAGATATCTAAATGCAATACCTTGAGCATAATATTATTACCTATGATATATCAACTGAACTTTTGGTTTTAAACACACACACACAAACCCGGATGCTGAGTTTATTTAGGCACATGGAGGTAGAACAATATGTATGTGAATTTCATTGGGGAAAGTCATTTAGGAAAAGTAAAGTCCTCCCATCCTTTTCCTGTTCCCGTGGTTGTTTTAGACCCTTATGCTCTATGTGTCTGGATGCTTGCCTGTACTCCCCACTCATTTGGCTCAAGAATACACATAGCCTAATGTTGCTATTGGTCTCTTTTGGATACACTAATAGTTTAATCGTATTTTAAATTGATTTTTAATGCCCAGATTCTCCCTAAGTAAATTTTGAAAATTTAGAAAATAAATACAGGTCTATATTATAGCAGTGAAGGGTTCCCCTTTATAACACGGCTGTGTCAGAGGCTGTTAAAAAGTCTCATCACTAAATGGTTGTAAAGTGCTGTAAGATCATTAACTACAGGGTTCAACCTGAAAGAAGCAAAGAGTGACACCTATTTTTAAACACATTATCTGCTTTTGAGAATAGTTGTTTGGATGTATAACTTGATGTGCTTTTATACGTAAAAATATTGACAAAATAATTAAAATTGACCTTTGGTAAGCTGCCCTACATTTTGTACAATATAGAATTTTTCTACATTATAAAAATTGTTAAACCCAATTTCAGTCTCACAATAACCTTGAAAAAAGGCAAGATTCATGATATTAACTCATTGATTATTGAGGAATCAAAGTTCAGAATAGGAGAATCTGTTTTGCAAAGGATGCAGCTACAAAGTTGAAGATCTTAGTGCTCTTTATACTCTATGACCAGAAAAGTTAAACATATTTTGAAAATTTTTGCATCAGTTCTTTATGAACATCATACTGGATTACTATCAGGAATAATCTAGAAATAAACCATCAAATATCCTGCTAATATTCCAAGTCAGGGAGAACCGTGTCTTTTGGCAAAGAAGTCAATACCAAACAACTATTTATGTAATTTCATGAAACTCTGTTTTATTGGTTGTGAGTGGAAGAAATCCAATGGAAACTAATTTAAGCAGAAAGAGGATTGATTGACCCCCGTACTGGATAATTTCAAAGGACAGGATTGTGTTCGGTCTTGATAGGATCCACGGGTCAAATGGTGCTATTCAACTCTCTGATCCCTTTCTCTTGGTTCAGGGATCCTCTACACTTGGATTTATTCTTAGGCTGTTTGCTCTGTACGGCAGCCACGGTAACCGCTGGCAGGTTTAAGGCTTTCGTTATCTTCTCAGTTTGACATCCCAGAAGAAAACAGCACTGTTTTCAGAGAACTTTGAAAGAGAATGTTTGGATCATATGACCCTCAGTGAATGGACCACGAAGGTCAGGGAGACAGAGATCTCTAACTGGGCAGGCGTGTAACAGTCCCAGGGGCACGGTGTTGCGGGACCGCCCTCACATGGTCTGAACGGGACTACCCAAGATGGACTCAACCACAGCTGCTCTGTTTGATCACTTCTATTTGTTGGAACTCTGGATTTTGTTTGAAAAAAAATAAAGATTCAGTGCCTTCAAAAAGCTGGTAAACTACTTAATTATTACTAGTTGATTATTTAATGTTGATTAAAACTGGTAGGATTTAAGCCTCCTGGCTAGGTGGTATAATTGAAGATATCTAGGATATGGAGCTAGAAGACCTGGGCTTATTTCCGGCTTTTCCATTTACTAACCATGTGCTTTTGCTCAGAAACAAGAGCCTCAGTTTCTTTGCCAGGCAAATGGCCAGAAAATAAAACCTGCTAGAATCCAATGAAATGATCCATGTGAAAATGTTTTGAGAAGGTTTGTTACTGCTGTTCCTATGGTTATTTATTTTATTTCTTTAAACTGCACATCAGTCCAAGTCATGAAATAGGTGGAAATAGCATAGTCAAAAACAGTAGCTAAAGATAACTCTTAATAAAATAGAAACATCCTAGGGCTAGCAAACATAGGAGACCATTACCTGCCCCATACCTGAATTGACAAATAGAAAGAAGAGTTCCAGAACACAGTTGGAACTAGAGCTACATCAAGGGCTGCCAGATAGAATCTGTCATTTTATGTAAAGGAACATAACCATTGGCAAACCACAGCTCAATAAGAATAAAGAATAAAGACCCTAAACTCTCTCTCTCTCTCTACTATTTCACTTCAGTTTCCTGATAGTGCTTCCTTGCCCTGTACAAACCCGCTGGAATGTACAGGGCAAGGAACCCTGGTGACACATTCCTTCAAGAGTCAGCTTCCTGGGTCTTTGACCTGGGTAGCTAAGGGTGGAGAGAAGGTCTGGAGGGAGAAATGAAGAAGAGTTGGTATAACTCCCCTTTCAGCTTGATTGGCTTTATATATTATTTAAGAACAGCAATTGCTTTAGTATTTCATGTAGTTTACTTTCTTTTTCATTAGAATGTACTGATTGTTAAAAATCATTTACATATGGGCTCAATAAGAAATGTTGCTTACATTAAAACTTATTTTATGCCCTCTATATATGAACTTAAAAAGCAACCTACACACCCTTCAATGTCATATGAAATTCCATCTTAGCTGGTTAGGAGCACCTGCCCCTTTGCTTGTAAAAGCAATGCAGGGTAGGCTGTGTAATTTTCTATAGCAATATTTTCAGTTGCATGTTAAATTAGTATTTCAAATAAGAATGTAATTTAGGTTTAATGAAGAAGTTATTATATATTAATTAGATATCAACTGATTATTATGAACATCTATTGGGGCATAACAACCTTTTTATTAAGATGAATATCTCTTAAACAATCAAAGCTTAATAAATATGTTACTAATAATTAGTTTTAAACTAACATTCAATAGAAAGAATACATCTAAAGGTGCTACTTTGAGTATAATGTGACTATTACCTATTAAATATCAATAGATTATTGAGAAAATGGTTATTGAGTTTCAACTCATAGATCTTAATAAACTGCTAGTTACACCTAAATAAACCCCCATAAGTCAGCTAGTATTTAATTAGCAGAAATATTTATAGCATAGCATTTACATTAGCATATTTATAATCAAATAAATAATATAATAACTCTTTTATTAAATCTAAATTAAATCCTTGCCAGAGGCTTTTAGAGAGCAGTGAAACTACATTGGCTATGTGATCTTTAATATTTAATTCATTACATGATTTTTAAACTTTACTAATATATTAAAAATACATTAATATACTATGATAGTGATATTATGAAATTATACATAATCCATTTAGAATTAAAAATATTTTAGCTAAACTAGACAAAGTAATTCTCTAAGCCTTTTACTTTGGTCCAATATTGCTAGGCACAGAAATGGGATATGAGTAAAATATGTCATTATAATTGGCTATGTTTATTGTTGCTAAAGACATTTAACCAACATGAGTAGTTGGCAGGGCTGGCACATGAGGTGACTACAAAGCTTTGGGAAGCAGGAGTCTGGATGCTCAGTTGCACCCACAGGAAGAGAAGCCCTGAGCAGGCCCTGCATGCAGTCAGTTATGCGTTCATCAAACTAGTGCTGCTCTTCACTCCATAGGTGAATCAAAAGTTGTCTTATGCAGTTAAAAATGAAGCCTAAATTCCCCTCAACATTGAAGAGTAAAATTCAAACTAATTTTATTTCAATATTGAAACGTCATCATTAAGTTTCTTTTTCACACAAAGCAGCCAAGAATGCTAAGAGAACATTCGAGTCAGGCTCGCCTCTTCTGAGGGGTCTGTTGAACCCTTCCCCTACACTGGCTCCAGGTGGAGGGATGCTTTCAGGGAAACTGTGCATGTCAAAAAAATCTGTGGCTCTGCAGACCTTTATCTCAACACCAACACTAGGAAATATTTCGGAGAGGAAGCTAATGATATGATACTGACTTGTGGAAATGTGTTTCCACTGGCCAAAGAAATCAAGGAAAAGCTGCTGAAAGGTGGATTCAAAGTTTGAAGAATTCCGTGTTCTGTTTAGTGGCAGTAAAACTCTCACCTGCCCATGTTTTCCCCCTTAGGTAGTTGTAAAGTGAAGTCAATGGGATGTTGATGGCGAAGATCACAGTGGTTCACATTTATGGAGTGCTGGGCGGACATTCTTCCTGTTAGACAACATTCTAACCATCTTTCGTAGGTTATCTTAATAACTGGGCCTTTTTTCCTAGGATATTAAAGATATCTCTCTTTCCTTCAGTGCTGCTTTCCTCCACGATCAAGGCCCATCACATGATCCTTTGCAATTACCATGCCTTTCCCAGTTTTGTGTCCGAGTCATTTTACAATGACAAAGTACAGGAGGAGGCAGAAGGACAGGGTAGAAAAAGCTCTGGTCTAGAAATCTGCTGTCTTGATTTTTAATCTTATCTCTGTAGCTCTCTAGCTCTATAACTCACCAGTTGTTTTTTTTTTTTTATATATATAAAATAAGAGGTTTAGATCTGTGGCTTTATCCTTGTGGAAAATAGTGGTTCAGTTGACCACAGTTATTGCTAGAATTCATAATATAAAATACCTTTAAAAATGTTAGTCCATTAATATGTTTTTATTGTTCTGATGGAAGCAGGTTCTATATAGTCTTATTTTTCTGCAACATTAAAAGTTATTCTTTATGCATGTCCTCAAAGGAGAAATAAAGATGATTATTATTGAATCAGTTCACTGCCTCTCAGAGGAATTTAATTGCTTTCCATTCTATGGATATTGAAGGGAAAACTATTAGGATAACAAAGGCTCAGCATTTTGAAGGAGGCTGAAATAGAGCAGTCATGTTATTCTACTTTTATATATCATATTTCTCTCTCAGATCTACTGATAGAATCTGTCAAAATTTAGCTCATGCAGAAATAGGGATTTTATGTCTTTGGTCCAGACTTATAGATATGAAGTTTTCCTCTTAACTTTGTCTCTGCTAATGATAGGCTGAAACAGTGTTCTTTAAAAAGGTAGGTGACCAAGGGTATTTTCCTATGTAGTTAAACCACTTGGATCAAATTTCTCAATGTCAGGACTGGCTTTATCACGGAGAGAGGCAAGATAACTCAGTGAATAGAAATCCATGAGATCTTTGCTACCCTGAAACTGGCAGTTACAATCCCATACTACGTAGCTAAGGATTAGGGGGGAAGAGCCAGTTTAGACGGGGTCTTACAGGGTGACAAGGAAAGCAGGGTGAATTCAAAGTTTCTACTTGAAATTTGGTGTTTGCATTTCTATTTCTTTCTACTGCTCTGTTAGATAACTTCTCTAAGGGACTTTTTCATATCACTGTACATCGGATTATGGTCTCATGCAGCAGTACACAAATAACACTATCAATTTAGATATCTTACTCAGAAGTTAGATTAGGGATCTATACATACATTAATTATACTGGAGTTTCTCTTCAGCTGCTCTCTTTCTAGTACTGATTAGGTATGGTTCTTCAAAATTACCAATGATGGAGTGGGCTGATTTTGCAATTTATATCCCTTTTTATATAGCATGGTACTTTCTCTAAATTTAAGATACATTTTGTCAGAGCCATTGAACAACAATAAAAAA
Source organism: Anoura caudifer (assembly GCA_004027475.1). Classification (NCBI taxonomy): domain Eukaryota; kingdom Metazoa; phylum Chordata; class Mammalia; order Chiroptera; family Phyllostomidae; genus Anoura; species Anoura caudifer. Next base: position 372,048 of record PVKU01000094.1, on the reverse strand, counting down.
ATCACACTGGCTATAATTTAATTTTAAAAACACATATTCTAATGTAATGTCTCTGTAGCTGCTATTTCCATTCCAAAAAGCATCTAAAATTAACCTGCTTAAAGAAATCTTCAGTTTGGGTCTGTTTGTAGCTAACAGAGTTTAAATGTGGATACAATTTTTGCATATGTTATTTGGCAGTCTGAGCATTTGTTTTGTGGATTGAATGGAATCTGCTAGAATCATCTTGGAAGTAGAACATAAAAACAGGTGGAAAAAATCACCCACTCAACTAACTCCCAAAGAAAATAGGACATTGCCTTTTCTTAGAGGTCAGTCTACAACTACATACTCATTTCAAGTGAAAAGCTCTGCTTGATCTCAACAACTTGTGTTGCTTGTATCCCAAATATGTGATATTAAGTGATGCGATCAAACAGCTTGTCAGACCAAAAAGCAGATAAACCTCTCTCTAAGTGGTGAAGATGAACCTACTTTGAAAACACATTTAGAAATCAACTCACAAGATCAAGGTTATTCCAATGTAGTTGAGTGTAGGAAATAGATAAAGAGAGACTTGAGGAAGGGAGACAAGAAAGCTCTTGGAGTGATTGAGAAGGAAATTAAAATGCCCAAAGTAAAGTGCAGTCTCACGTCACATGACTTTGCCTTCGTCACAAAGGCCTTTTCTTAAAAACTACTGCATCCGGATTTTCTTATTTTTCCTAACATGCCCTTTCTAGAGGTGTGTATTTTTTCCTTTTATCCACAGCTCTTGTGTTTCTCCTGAAGCTATCAATTATTCTACATTTTCCCTTTTTTTCTGAAGTGAAAACACATTTTGATTAACCTCTCTTAACCTGTTCAGATCTTGTCTCTTCTGTTTGTCTTCCCATGATTTAATTCTTCTTGCCTATGTCCATTTGCATTATGGATACTTTCCTCCATCTGCTATAAGCCAGCCCTTTCATTCTACATCTATGAATCATTCACACACAAGGTTGAGAAGACATGTATAAGATCTTAATGCAATAATTCAAAGGGTGTACTGCTATCAGATATCTGATTTTCAAGGGAATAAGAAACAAGTTCACCTCATTATAAAATGAAACAAGATAAATGTAGGCTTAGCCTTGACTTTAAACCCTTTGTTTTCTTGTCACCTTCACAATTATCTTAAGGCTAGTTTAATGGGCTTTGGGGTTTAGAAAGAGCATTCAGGTGTCTTATATTTACATCAATTTCTTATTTTAATTATACACATTCCAAATATAAAGTTTGTTTATTCTGCAAACATAAATGGGGTCAGCCTCAGCCTCAGCCTCAATTTTTCTTTGTTATTTTTTTCCAAATACTTTTCAGCTGGATCCACAGAACTGAACTCCATGGACTGAAGGAGGCAGAGTATAAACTATGCAGTATCTTTCATGTAGTGGGGCTTAGAATTCAGCCTCTCATCCAGACAGACCAAGGGTCAGGTGACCCCTGCAAGCATCCCAGTCCATCCCCATTCTTCAGGCTGTATCCCTGTAAATGCTCATTAATGTGTTCTTCATTTCCTTCATACCCCTTGCCACACTTAGCCTAAGTCACCATCTCTCTGTTAAGCTATTGTTGCATTAAATGTTTTTATTTGCTTATTGTCTAATCAAGTAGCCCAATATTAGCTTTGACGTTTCCAGGATCTACTCTGCCACTCTTTCCCACTGTATCTTTAACACCCAGAACAAATGAATGATTTGTGTTAGATACACATAAATAGGTGAATTCAACAAAAATTTGTTGAGGGTCTCTTTTCAAAGCTCATTTAAAAATATTATATACAACATCCTAGAACTTCATCTTGTACCACTTCAGACTTCTAAACTCTGTTATTCTCTATTTTTTAGACTTTCACTTCCTTAAATGTTGAAGCTGTATCTTCTATCTGGGCCATCTTCTTTGCTCTTTTTTTTTCCTACAACATTTATTTTTGCCCTCTTTCCAGTTTCTGTCTGTCAAGTTTTAACCCTCCTTTAATTTTTAACATAGAGCTAACTTTTCATATCCTATTACTGGAGTAGACATTTTTCTATATTGTTATGTTTAGTATATTTCCCTCTCTTACTTCAAAGGAAGTTCTTGGAGAATAACGATCACATTTTACTCACTGGTAGGTTCTTAGGACCTAGTAGTTGCTCAATAAATATCCCTAGAAGGCTGAATAAGTGTTTTCAGCTGTACCTTCATACCATCTATCATGATGACCCAGTGCATTGAGCCAAGTTTTGTCTTAATCCTTACTTCCAGGTTTTGGGCTGTTCTTTCTCTTACTGACCAGTCTTCCTTGTGTGGACTGAAGTTTGATTCCATAGCCAGCAGAATGGTCTTCTGTTTCCTGAGGGCAGATCTTTAGGATAAGGAAAACATACCTGCATGAATTTACCCTTAGTCTACTCAATCAGAAATTCCCGTGGCTAACTCTTTTTGGAATTGTACCTTGAACCAATATGACTTATTTTTCCACAGAAAATATTGTGGCTGGATCTTAACCAGCACTTGTTCAAGTCTCAGGTAACAACACACAGAGCAGAAAGGAATCTCTCTCTGAGAACTCCTTAGTTTTCCAAGAGGGCTGTGCATTCGTATCAACTGGGAAATATTTGATTCTGTCTCTACAGAAAACCCAGCAATTGGAAGCAGAGCTCAGGAATTTAAGTTTTAAAAATGTCCCTGATGAGTTTGATATACAGCCAAGTTTGGAAACCACTCATCTTTTTTTTTTTTTTTATTTTCTACCTGAATGACAGCTCCTCTGAATCCTGAACTGCAAAAAAAAATTATATTTCTCCTGATTAAAGGAATAGAAAGAGTAAAATGGGTTTTACATTTTCTTGGGAAAGAGAGACAAAGGTACATATAAGAAAAAATTAAATCAAGATGGCCTAGGAAATGAACCAAAACTTAAATATTAATGGATAAGAACACCTTTTATTTTTTTGAAAGATAAAAATTAAAGTTTTCAGTGGCTTCCTTGTTTCACCTCATTTGTTCATTTATTTGCTAACAATCATTTATTGATCATATATTTCAGACCAGACACTATTATAGGTGTTAAGAATATAAGGATAAGCAGAAAAAAAAAAAAGAAAAGAAAAAGTTCCTACTTGTACAGAGCTGACTTTTTAGTGAAGGAAAGGGACCAATAAATAAATAAACACATGAAAGATGAGTGTTTTTTGAAATATTAAGCTTAATAAAGAAAAATAAGAAAAGGCAAAGGCATAGAGTCATGGTGTTTTATCTGGGTTTACAAGGGAAGAAAAGCTCTCTAAGAAGGTATCTTCTGAGCAGAGACCGAATGAGGTGAAGAAGAGAAAACAGACCCACAGCAGAGAAATCTCCAAGGAACTTAGGCAGCAGTGCCTTGGTGCCTTCACGGAACAGCAGTCTTAGGTGAGTTATTTATCATTTCTGAGCTTTAATTTTCTCATTTGTCAAATGGGCATGATAATTTCCTTTGCCAAAATTCAAGACAAATGCTGTGTGTATTGAATTCAGTAATGGACGTAAAAATACTTTGTCAAATCAAAAGCAACATACAAAGGGAATCATCAAGTACAGGAGCAGGCAAAAGTAGGTTTACATTCATGAGTATGTGAAACACAAGAGTTACTCTTGTGTTATTATAAATTATTGTATATTTTTCATGGACAACTGTAAACCTATGTTTGCCCACCCCTGTATTAATACTCTGAGGCTGATCCTTGTTGCCTTTCCCCTGTTAGAAATCACAAATTAAGATACACTAAGAGCTAAAAGAAACCTTACTTTCTCTAGGCTTTGAAGTTAGAGTGCTGTTATTAACCCATTTTTCAGGTTGTACAATTTAATCCCAGAAAGATTAAATGACTCACCAAAGGTGGCACTGCTAGTTAGGGCTGGAAGGGGTCCAATAACATAGTTTTACAGTTTCTAAGGAAGTGCTCTTTCTGCTTTCCCCTTTTTTGATATCATTTTAATCAAGTAATCTTAATTTGCTAAGTATTTTCTAATATGTTTAAACATCAAACTCTGGTGAAGAAATGCAGGACATACAGAGAGCCCAGAGACATATGAAAAGATGCTCAGTATTGCTAGCCATCAGAGAGATGCAAATTAAAGCCACAATGAGATACCATTTCACACTGGTGAGAATGGCCCTCATAAAGAAATGGACAAACACCAAGTGTTAGAAAGGTTGGAGAAAAGGGAACCCTAGTGCACTGTTGGTGGGAATGCAGACTGGTGCAGCCACTATGGGAAACAGTATGGAATTTCCTCAGAAAACTGAAAATGAAACTGCCCTTTCATCCAGCAATTCCACTGCTGGGATTATACCCCAAGAACCCTGAAACACCAATTCAAAAGAACCTATGCGCCCCAATGTGCATAGCTGCACAATTTACACTAGCCAAGTGTTGGAGGCAGCCTAGGTGCCCATCAGTAAATGAGTGGACCAAAAAACTGTGGTACATTTACAAAATGGAATACTATGCAGCAGAAAGAAAGAAGGAAATCCTACCCCTCACACAGCACAGATGGAACTGGAGAGCATGGTGCTAACTGAAATAAGTGAGGCAGTGAAATACAAATACCATATGATCTCACCTAGAAGTGGAACCTAATTAACAAAGCAAACAAGCAAGCAAAATATAACCAGAGACATTGAAATGAATAACAAACTGACAGTAGCCGGAGAAGGGGGGGAGAAGGATAATAGGGGATAATAGGAGAAGGGCCATCAAGAAATATGAATAAAGGACATATGGACAAAGCCAAAGGGGGTAGGTTGGAGGGTGGGCAACAGGGATGAGTGCAGAGGTGGGCATGGTTGGATGAAGATGAAGACAACTGTACTTGAACAACAATAAAAAAAAAAAGAAAGAAAAAAATGCAGTTCGGCCTTTCCACAGGCACTATCCAGACCTAGAAGGGAACACCGAGAGGCTTCTGATACCATTGTTAAGGTTGTAAATATCTCCCTTCCCAAATTAACACTGGGGCTGCAATCCTTGACTTCAGATAAAGGTTTTTGCAGCTGGGCCTTCCATCACTGTGAAGGGACATATATCATTACCTGATATGGACTGGCCTACATTAAAAATCCCCTAGGTATACGAATATTGAGACATTTTCCTGAGAAATGGAGCTTGAGAAATTGCCCAATGTCATCCTGCCTCAGGCCCCTCCCAGAGAAATGGATATACTGGAGTTAGTCTGAGAAAGTTGCAGTTAAAGAAAACTCCACTGGCCTGGAACCAGGAGAGCTGACTGCGTAATTTCCAGGGGGAATTGAAGTTGACATTGAAATCCCTGCAGGGAAAGGTCCTAGAGGGCAGATACCACATTGGTTTATCCTGCGCAGAGCTTCGTTGAACAAATCACATAGAAAGGGTAGCATAATAATGAAATCTCTTTGTGCAAGAACTGGTCAATTTGGAAAGCTGTCTTAACTCATTGTGACCACTTTGGGACCTTTGAGTAAATTATTGCCTCACTGGGAGAAGCTGGCTCATTAGGCTGCCACATATACTGCAATGATAGCTTTATATTTCCATTCCCAGGAATGTTTGATAGATATTAATGGACTCTATTAAAGACTGGAGGCAGGAAGGATGTCTGTTAGAAAGATAGCCTTATTTTATTTTATTTTTTTATTTCTCCTGGTGGTGCTTTCTATCCCTGAAGGGTACAAAAAGAAAAACACGTTCATTGAGTACCTACTATGTGCGGGCCACTTTGCATAGAGTTTTCTCACTAAATCCCAATAATTTCTTCTTTATTACATAGGGGATTAAAGCTCTGTATTAGTCAAGGTTCTTCAGAAAAACAGAACCAAAATTATATATATATATTTTCTATAATATATTACAGAATATATATATATATTCTCTCTATATAGAGTATTTATATTTAGATATGTAGATCTATGATATGTTTATATAAAGACATTTATTATAAGGAAAAGAATTATGCAATTATGGAGGATAAGTCCCAAGATCTGTTGGTAGCATTGTGAAGACTCAGGACAGCAAGTGGTGTAGTTCTGGTCTGAGTGTGGATGTCTAAGAGCAAGGAACTAGGTATAAATTCCAATCTAATAGGCAAGAGGCTTAAGACCCCAAAAAGCTGGTGTTCACTTACAGCACAAAGGCCAAAAAAACCCAATGTCTCAATTCAACCGTCAGGATGGAGGACTTCTTTCATAATCAGGCAGGAAGTTCTATCCCGGTCTTCAATTGATTGAAAGGGTCCCACTCACTTTAGGTGAGGCAAAGGTCAACTGGCTTTTCTCAAGACTACCTACTCAAATGTAAATCTCATTCAGAAACACCCTCACAGACACATCCAGAATAATGTTTGGACAAATGCCTGAACACCCTATGGCCCAGTCAAGTTGGCATAGAATTAACCATCATAAATACAGAGGGGAAAGGAACTTACTGAAAGTCACAGAAATGTAAGGGAACATATTTCTTACCACTCCCTAAGTTGTCCCTCTGCATGATAGGCAAAAGTAGTTTTACAGTCATGAATATGCAAAATAGAATTTATTCTTACATTATGACTTATGAATTATTATATTTAATATTATTTTTCAAATGAACAACTATAAAACTATTTTTGCCCTGATGCGGACACCAGCCCACAGTGTCTGCAGTGTTATGGATGAGATACGAGACAAATTCATGTGGACTACCAAGTCCTGTGGAGGAAAAGGGACAGCACGGCCACTCTCTCAAGAGGAGAGGGCCCGACCCTTGACTTGACAGGTTTTTATTGGGTTTCAATTTGCATAGGAATACAGGTAAAGTTCATTAATAATTGTCAGGCAGTAAGGATCAAACAATAGATAACATACAAAGAACTATGAGAGCCTATTCTTAGTCAGGGTCTATTAGCTAAAGGGCTACAAAACTTTGGGAAACAAACTCATTTCCTGCTCAGACCCTTATCATTTATTTGAGAGCATTATTATTAGCAAAGCAGGTTTCACAGGATTGTACATATTCTTTCTTAGGCCTGATCACCCAGGGAACTGCTCTTTTCAGCACAGGGCTGCACCACCCTCTGTCATTGTTTCAGGCTTAAGTCAGTTAAGAGAAGTAGGGCAGCCAAGAGATTAGGAGACTTCTCACAGACAGAATGAGGACTCAGGCTATGTCAAAGCCAAAGGGAGAAGGTCCATCACCCCTTTTTGCTATAGCCCCCCAAGTCCTTTCCTGGGGCCTCCACATGATCTTGCCTGTCTTAGGTCACTCCCCCCTTGGGGAATCATGCCCATCATTGGCTAACTGATCAAGCATTGGGGGCCAGTTATGGATGAAGTAAAAGGAGCAGAAGTGGCACCCCTGCAAGGGAGATAAGCCTTGTCTCCTTAGTGGCTTATGGTCCGAAGGTCGCTCACTCAGCCTTAGCCATGGGGGGTTACAGCTCCTGAAAACAGGCAGCATGGTTCCCAACATTGCCCCACCTTGAATATTTTAATAATGTAATTTTTATTTTTAAGAGACTTCAAGAACTAACCCTGCAACTTCATTTCTCACTGTTCTTCAACATTCAAATTCTTACTTCTTTAAACTCATGTTACTCTCAGTCACGTATGTATGATCAACTGAGTACACACGACTTGTACTGCTTTAACATACCATGCCAATCTCTGCCCTGCTTTTGGGTCTGTCATCCTTCACTCATTCCCTGAACTTTTTTAAAGCACCTACCAAACCTTGAAACTGTGCCAAATATTGATAACATAGAGTAATACAAAATAGAATGATAATTCTCTTTGGATTTGTCTAGGGTAAGTGGGTAACACTTTTTCTCTTGGAACCATGGTAAATGCATCAAGGAACCCTTAAGGTTTTACAAATGAGGCAAGAAGTTGGACTAAACAGTTTGCTGAAGATCACATATCTTATCAGTATAATAATTGGAATTGGAACCCTGGCAGTGTAGTATTTTTTTAATCAAATTTATTGGAGTGACATCGGTTAATAAGATTATATAGGTTCCCAGTGTGCAGTTCTATAATACATCATCTGTATATTGTATTGTGTTCCCACCACTCAAAGTTGTCTACTTCCATCACCACTCATCCTCCTTTCCCCTTTTCCGCCTCCTCCCACCTCCCTTTTCCTCTGGTAGACATCATACAGTTGTTTGTGTCTATGAGGGTTTTTTTTTTTTTTTTGGCTTAATACCTTCACCATTTTTATGCCAAACTCCCTCCCCTTGAAACAGACTCATAGATACAGAGAACAAACAGACAGCAGTTTAGCTTTTGAGATCACGCTCTCAGCCACCACATTATAGCACCTAAATGAATAATACTTATTCTGGATAAACAATTGTACCAAAAATAAGAGCTTAGTTCAAATTTCCTCTTTCTCTAAAACCTAAAGAATAATCCCCATTATTCTTTTGTGATACCTACCCCTTAAAATTTATTGAGCATCATCTCTAAATCTTGAGCTTATATACCTGTTGAACAGCCACAGAAGGAGACCACTGGGTCCCTTTTTTAACCCTCATGAAGTAGCACAGTCCTAGGAACATAGAACATTCTTAACACTTGCTAATTGATTTAGAGGTTCACTTACACTCTGTAAATAACTCAACAAGGAATGTATGTTTGAGTATCTCAGGAATGTGGAAGGAAATAGGCTGTCAAAGATGAGTGGCAAAAGTCATAGGTCTGAGAGCAATTAATTTTGGACAAATCACTTAAATTTTGTGTTAGTCATTTCCATAAGAGTGATCACCACGTTTGTATCCCCTGCATCTGCTGTGGCCCCTGACATCTGAGATATTCAAAAAACATGTATTAACTGGGTGAATAAATGGATATATAAAAAATAAAGTTTACTTTTTAGAAATGTTTTAGACATAGAAAAATTTGTGAAGATTGTATGGACTTCCCACCCATATACCTTGTACCATTTCCTTTTATTAATCTTTCATTAGCACAGTATATTTGTTAAAATTAATGAACCAATAGAATATTGGTTCATTATTATTATGAACTAAAGTCCACACTTCACTCAAAGTCCCTTCATTTTTCCCTAATGTCTTCAGTATGGCTTTCCTGGATATCATGTTCCATTTGGTTGTCATGTCTCAGACTTTGCTTGCTCTTGATGACCTTGACAGGGTTGAGTAGTAGTCATGTGTTGTACCATTGGGATTTGTCTGATGTTTTTCTCATAATTATACTGGGCTTGTGGGTATTTTCATCACATTATATCAAGGATGCATACTATCAACATAACTTATCATTGTTGCTACTGACCTTGATCACTGTTGGTGAGATGATGTATGTCAGATTTTGTCACTGTAAAGTTTTCTTTCTTTCTATAAGGTGGAAGAAAGTCACTATTCTCAGCCCACACTCACAGAATGGAAGTTATTCTTCATTTTCCCAAGGCTGGAATATTTCTGTAAATTAATTGGAATTCTCTGCATGGGAGATTTGCCTCTTGTTCCCCCCATTATTCAGTTATTTATCAGCATGGGCTTATGGATATTTATTTTATGCTTTGGGTTATAATTTAATACTATTTTATTATTACTATATATTTTCATTCAAACTGTTTCAATTTTGACCCTTAAAAATTCCAATATTCCTTTGACATATTCCTGTCATTGTGATTTGATTTTTTTCCCCAGAACTTCCTTACTTTCTGCACTACAACAGCACCAGGCTCATCTTGTATAGCTCTTATCTCAGTCTTAGAATCCACTATTTCTCCAAGGAGACTTGGCTCCTTTTATTGAAAATGGTATTAGAAACCAAAGTTTGGGCATGAGGTACACTCAATAAGTGTATCTTTAAGGAGGGAAAAGAACTAGAAAATGTTTCCCAAACAAGAGCTTTATGTCACTAAAAAATACCGAAATGGCTCTAAGGCTCTGTTCACTGGATGTCATGGAGAAGATGTTCATACATTTACAGTTTTTTCTTTCTTTTTTAATTTTATATATGTATATGTGTGTGTATATATATTTGTTTAAATTAAATTTATTGAGGTGACACTGATTAATAAAATTATACAGGTTTCAAATGTAAAATTCTATGATATCTCATCTGTATATTGCATTGTGTACCCATCACCTGAAATCAAATCTTTTTCTGCTCTCATATCTTGACCCAGTTTAGCCTTCACCACACAACCCTTGCACATTTTCTTCTGGCAACCACCATACTGATGTATGTTTCTATAAGTTTTTTGTTTGTTTTTCTTGTTTGTTCATTTGTTGGTTTCAGTTTTATAACCCACATATAAGTGAGATATATGGTTCTTGGCTTTTTCTGTCTGACTTATTTCCCTTAGTATGATATTCTCAAAATCCATCTATGTTGTTGCAAATTGGAGCATTCCATCTGTTTTACAGCTGAGTAGTATTCCACTGCATACATGTGCCACATTTTCTTTATCCAGTCACCTATTGAAGGATGTTTCATTTTTCCCCATGTCTTGGCTATTGTGAATAATGCTGCAATGAATATAAGAGTGCATATTTCCTTGTGGATAACTGTTTTCAATTCCTTTCTTATAGATAACTAGAATAGGGATTGCTGGGTCATATGGTTAACTCTAGTCTTAACTCTTTGAGGAGCCTCAATACTGTTTTCCATAGTGGCTGTACCAGTTTGCATTCCCACAAGCAGTGAATGAGGGTTCCCTTTTCTCCACAACCACTCCAACATTTGTTATTACTTGTCTTGTTGATAAAGCCATTGTGACAGGTGTGAGGTAACATCTCCTTGTAGTTTTGATTTGCATTTCCCTAGTAGCTAGTGAAGTTGAGCATATTTTCATATCTCTTTTGGCCATTAATTTTCAATAAAGGGACCAGATACATAAAATGGAGAAAAGAAAGCCTTTTTTATACATGGTGCTGGGAAAATTGGAAAGCCACATGCAAATGAAAAGACACTACTGTTTATCCCCACATACAAACATTAATTCAAAGTGGATAAAATACCTAAATATAAGGTCTGAAATAATAAATTATGTAGAAGAAAACATAGGTACTAAACTTATGGACCTTGGTAGATATTAGAAAGGATTTTATGACCCTAACCCCAAAGGTAAGGGAAGTAAAAGCAAAGATAAAGTAATGGAACTATATCAAATTAAAAAGCTTCTACACACCAAAAAAAAGCAAACTGCAAAAAAGAAAAAAAGCAATGTGCCAATCAGGATAAGGTATTTACAAACAACAGCTCTGACAAGACATTAATATCCAGAATATATAAAGAACTCATTGAACTCAACACCAAGCAATAAACACTTCAATTGCAAAATGGACAGTGGGCCTGAATAGATTCTATTTCCGAAAAGGCACACAAATGGCCTACAACTTATTCCTAATCCTAATCTGGCCCAAGGAGAAAACTTTAGTTAGATCCTGCAAACCTCATTCTTGGGAATTTATTTTTCTAATGAAGTGTGTGAATCTCAGGCACTGAACTTCAGTTAACCAAAACATCTAGCTGGAGTTTCAACATTTTTCATGTATTGTTTTATTCATTTATATTACCATCTTCAATTTTTGGTAAATTCAACTAGCTTTCCGCTGATAATAGCAGTATACGTGTATACTTTCCTCTTAAAATGTATTAAGGGAAAAAAATATATGAATAACTTTACAGAAAAAAAGCATCTCAGTGGTTCGTGAAATGTAGAAAATGTAGAGTCAATGACTGAGTTTGGAAAAAAATGGAAGGCATAATCTTAATAATATCTTGCAGCTCTAGGATTTGATATTCTTTTTTTTTTCTTTTTTTGTACTAAAAATTATTTTATTTTATTTTTTAAATTATTTTATTGTTGTTTAATTACAACTGTCTGCGTTTGCTCCCCGCCACTCCCCCGAGCCCAGCCAAACCTACTTCCTTCCTTTGCTTCCACCCCCCACCCTTGGTTTTGTTCATTGTCCTGTATAGTTGTTCCTGAAAACCCTTCCCCCATTATCCCCTCCCACCTCCCCTCTGGTTACTGTCAGTTTGTTCTTAATTTCAATGTCTCTGGTTATATTTTGCTTGCTTTTTTCCTTTATTGATTAGGTTTTAGTTAAAGGTGAGATCATAGGGTATTTGTCCCTTGCCACCTGGCTTATTTCACTTAGCATAATGCTCTCCAGTTCCATCCAGGCTGTTGCAAAGGGTAGGAGCTCCTTCTTTCTCTCTGCTGTGTAGTATTCCACATTCCATGTCATATCTATTATGTTACACCCAGAGCTGTGTGCAATATCTGGTAGCGAAAATATTTTGAAATCTGAAACACAGGAGAGAAAGTTTTTGGGAAAACTAAGTTCTACAGTCACTTTTGTGTAGTTCTGCTCAGCTCCAGAGCAGCTCTAACAGCCAGGCATTGGCAGAGGGTCAGGTGTGAAATGCTGGGTGGTGGCTTGAGAGAGCCATGTCATTGAGAACAGGGAACTTCAAACCAAGGGGAATATTGATTCTAATAGCATCAATGGATATCTTCAAAATGTTCATGAAAAATGAAAATATAAAGCAAATAATCCCGGCAAGCATATTGTCTAATTAAGATGAATGGGATATGCTCCGTATGCATTTTTAATCTGTTAAATAAACAGCATATTAATAAGGTTTAATTATACTACCACATACTTAAAGTGACTTTCTAAAATAAAGTTTATTTTGATTTAACATATGTTTTTTGTATGTTTTCATAGCACTTTTACAAGTACCACACAATAACATCTTGAGGTAAATCTCCTAGATGTGATCACCATCTTGATCAATTTTTTTCTTTGAATTTCTTGGATAATTCAGAATTTATAAAGCAATATCTTATTTTTAAAATATTTTCAGTTATTATGCATGAGCATTGCAGAAATGAGCCTTTTGTCTTTTGTATTTTTTTAAATCATTCTGTTCATTTCCATTACACATTTAGGTGGTCAGCATATCCTGCAGATACCGTTTCAGAACTGGCTCTTCAATCTGTCCCTCCTTACCCTTTACATATATGGAGGGAGGCTGCAGATTCTTTGGCCCTCTTCCCCTGAAGAGGTAAGGTTAATTTTTCCTCCCTATGAACATAGGTGGGCTTGCAATTCCTTTAACCAATGAAGTGCAATGAACAAATGACCTTCAGAGCACTGACAGCTTCCACCCTGGTCTCCTGCAGCCCCAAGACACCAATAAATCTGGCTACTCACTGCTGGAGAAACCACAAGAAGAAGCTCTGAGACTACAGAGAGAGGGTGAGGAGCCCACCTGCAGTTCACTAATAGCCATTTCTGCCAAAGATTTTGGCTAGTGAACAAATCCACCTTGTATACTCCAAACTAGCCCTGTTCAATGACCTGAGATTCATAAGCATAACAAATGATGCTATTTTAAGCCCCAATTTCAGGGGGAGGGTTATTCAATAGCTACTCAGGATGATAAAGCATTATTTTTCCAAATTTGTTTGTATAGCTTCCAACCCATCGATGTTAGGTTTTGCCCCTTGATCTGTGATACTCCTTCCTTGGCAGGGAATATACTTCCTCATCTCAATGACATCCAACTCAGTCACATAATTTGCTCTGTTCAGTAAAATATGCACAGAAATGATCGACCACTGTGGAGTCGAAGTTTTCACAAGCCATCATGTGGTTCTATCCTCTCCCTTTCCCCTCTACCAAGACAACAGGGGTGTCTCAAATGAAGGATATTTGTCTAGCCTGTCTGCCACAATGAGGAGGACATGGAACAGAGCTGTTGCTAGTTCACGAAGCATCCCTTTGTTGTCGGAAGTCATTGAGATTTTATGGTTCTCTGTGGAGCCACTGGAGTCATCATCCTAGAAAAATAAATCCTGTGATGTTATTTACCTACCTAAAAGACTCCATCGACCACGAGTACTCTCACAATTTTTTTTCCATCTTAACTTTCGGTCCCACCATGCGCATGCCCCACAACACGGCAGGGCTTGTCTTGAGTTTTCACTTTCAGACACGTAGGTCATTCTGTTTGGCACACGTTTTCTCATTTATTTACCTGGAAGATACTCTTTGAGTCCATTTACTTTGTGAAATCTTTTTTTTTTTCTGTTTTTTACTGATAACATTTATTCTGTAGTATTTCTGTAAGGGTGGTGATGATGATAATAATGATAGTGAAGAAAATGGTGATAAAACAGCCCTCTTAACGTGCTAAAATTGTTTCAGGTATTTTACAAGTTCAATTCATTTAATCCTTGCAATGGCCACAGGAAACAATACTATATTTCCATTTTATGAGTGGGAAAACTAAGGCACACGAAGGTTATATAAATCACACAAGATCACACAACTGTTAAATGCAGAAGCTAAAGAATTTGAACCCTGGAGTTCTAGCTTCTCACTCAGTGGTCTTTACTGCTTCAATTCAAATCTCTAAGGCAGCATTTATGTATTGAAATAAAGTTATCTGCTTTCATGTTTGTTCAAATAGACTGTGAATTTCTGCAGGCCGGGGATCATGTTAGTCATTTTTATATCCTTGCACATAACATGAACTCAGGCACATAGAAATCCAATAAATAATTTTCAACACCTAAACTGAGGTTTTAATTTGGATTTTAAACTTTAAGTCCAGTTTTTTTTTCCTCCATCACATTAGTCACCTTCATTTTATGTTGCTTTTCATCTTACGATTATAAATGGATTCTGGAAATGCATCTGTTCTATTAGTTGAAATAGTAGCTAAGACATTTATTGAAGAAGACTACTAATTCATTTCAATTATTTTCTTTAATGTTACAATAATTATGATTCAAAAAGGAATGCTAATTTTGTGAGAGCTTGTTGTGCATGTTAAGATGTAGTCTAACCTCACAGAATCTCCTTCAAGGTCTCACATTTCTTTTCTGGATTGTTTCCTGCTCCTTTGTCCCACCTTATTTTCTCCATTATAAATTACCCATGGTCTTTGGCTCATAGTTCTTAACTATATTGGTTATAAAGCTTGCCTTTTCACTGACAATTCCCTTTTTTTTTCACTTAGGACTTATTGATTCTTCTCCTCTATCATTAAATTTCTCTGGAAATATAAACTCTCCTAATACCAATCATCAACATTATCACCATCATGTTCCTCCCTGCTCCTCCTCTTTCTCCTCCTCCTCCTCCTCCTCATCATCATCATCATCCACATATCAGCTGGTGTCAGTCACCCACCCTTAATATCAGAAAAGTTTATCATAGACTTGGACCAAGATTCAAAATCAATTTAACATCTGTCATATGGTTTTTGTGTTCTGAGGTTTCTCATGTTTCACTGTATTTCTGAGATTCTACTTTTTCTAAATTATTTCGTTTTGGAGAGTATCTCAGTTCTGGACTTTATTATTCTGCAAGTAAAACGCATGGGCTGAGAAACAAAATTCCATTTTTCATAGTTTTTACTACAAAAACTGATCCATGCCAGGATTTTGTGCGTGCAGCAGGATCTCTAGGATGCAGCTGTGAGGAAGTTCCAGTCGGCCACAGCGGAAAGGATAAACTCAGCCGAGGCTTCTGATGGCCCTCGTGCTGTTGGCATGCTCCTTCCTCTGCTTAGCTGTACCCAGGCACAAGATTTTGGTGTGATTCTGGCCTAACTACCAGAAACCTGTTCAATTCTAGCTACCTCTTTTGTTGCCTTGATTTTTCCCATCATATGCCTCACCTTCTTCCACCAAGCAACCTTTCCGTGTATCGTCTCTGAACAGAGATAACTTTGCTTCTACCCTAAGAGCCATTATTGTGCTAGCTATTAAGATATTTTGTTCATCTGTTCTATAATAACATAATTTTAGTTACATTTCAATCATTATATAAATCTTTAAAGTGTTTTGATTTTTAATCTGATTCTCATAATAGCCCTGTGAGATAAGAACGATAGGCCTAGATGCCTTAATAATGTTAATAACATACATAAGCATGGAATTTGATATCTAAAATATGAAGTTTATATTGATAAGGTCTAAAGTCTATTTTGTATATTTATACTGAAGTGAGTCAAAGTTGATAGAGAATTCAGGGATCATCTAATTTTAGGAAAATAAGATATCATAATCTCTACCTTATGTATGAGATTCCTGAGGCCCAAGACTTTCAGTGGTTTCTTCAAAGTGAAAAGTGGTGCATTGTGAGTGTAGGACTTATTGTCTCCTACCTCTGTGGCAGTACTCTTCCTTATTTCTTCTGCAAATGTCTCAGTTCAGTGAAAGTCCGTGCAAAGTGTGAGGTGAGACTTTAGGAGAGCAGCTGAGCATGCATATGGTGCCCGGGTGTAGGTCACTGTGGGAGAGGATGCATTGGAGAAGGCCCAGAGTAGTTCTTCAGGGGTAAAGTGTTCACTTAAGTGTAGATGCAGCATAGGAAGTGTCTTTGGGGATGAGGACTTGTAGACATGCATTAGTAATATCTATCAACTTTCTGCTTCCTCTTCTTCATTGTCAGCATCTTTGGATGTTTAAAGTCGTAACCAAAAAAGAAAAGTTCTGCTCTCCTATTAAGGCTATCACCTCTTACAGAGACAGGCAGCTATGTGTTTCACCCAGAGGTACAATCACCTCTATCAACATATATTTTATACACTGATGATTTTTTTTTTATTTTTGCAAAGTGCCAGGTCAACAAGGTTAGCTTATCAAAGAGAATTTTATTTCCTAATTGACTTTAAACAATGAAGCCCTTGAAACCTTCAGTCAATACACATCTCAGTAAAGAACAAAGGAAGCATCTGAAAAAAGGATTAGTAAATTACCTGCCTTCAAAATTCAAATAAAACTGCACAAAAGCAGTTCTCTATTTGCTGGTAATTCAACAAAGAAAGCCAAACAAAGCCCATAGATCCAGGTAATGTAGAAATGTTCAGCAAGCTGAAGGTTGCATAGGATGGATGTTCAAATAAAGATCATTTTAATGAATACAATTATGAGATGGTTGATATGTAAAATAAATGATTTAAAAATGTATTGACTTATGTATGCTCTGTGCATAATTACAATAGCACACAATTGGGGATTTGAAAAAAAAAAATACCTGAACTGATATTATTGGTTGGAATTCACCAAGAGGAGAAAAATAACAAAATTCCTTGAGTACCTCTAGGCTATACATGTCCTCAAATATGTTATTATTACTATTACTATCATTATTATCACTTAATTTTTAGCCAACTATAGCGCACTGTAGATAAGGCCATTTTGACTCAGTGGCTAATTAGAGAACATCCTGCACTGTTGACATTCTCTTTTCTATATTTCAATGTTTTACTTTATTGACACAAGATTTAACAATGGGAAAACCTAGAGATGAAAAGAAGGGACAGGGGCAGGGACAGTAAGGAGAAGAGAGCCAATTATTTCCTTTATCCCCTTCCTTGTCCCCCTAGAGTTATGGAGACTGTTAGAACAGTGATCTCTAGGGGATGCAACTTAAACCAATTTAAGTAAAACAAAAATAAATATCTGAAGCACAGAGGCAAACATCAATTTATAAGACAAACACCTTTATAAGAATTGTGCTAGGTTTCTGTTGAGGTAAGGGATTATGGAGAAAAAATCTCTGAGGAGAGTGTGGAAATGGATTTGAAGCATGAATTTTATTTTGGCATGGAAACCGAATAATGGGTAACCAAGGCCAGTTAACCTTTCTCTATCTCAGTCACTATATTTTTTAAGAGACAATAATAAAATCTTTCTTTACCACCTCTCTTAGGATAAGCAGGTTTCTTGGATACCTGATGACACATAAATCACATTTCTTTTCCTTTATTGTTATCATCTCTAGGACTAGAAAGAGTAATGAATTGCATGGGTTGTCATGGTCTTATTAAATATGTTAAAATATTATTAGGTTATATACAATAGAACTGAGACCATTTATAATATGGCTTTGAAAGATTAGACCTTAAGAATGAAAAAAATTAAAAAGGCATAGAGTTGCAAATTTAGCAGGCAAACTGTAGTCCAAAGAAGGTGAGAAAGAAAAGCCAGTGTATTCCTGGAGGATGCCGATAGGTTGTAGGTCGAGTGAGACAGCCTGACCCAGGCTGTTCCAATCCAGGCATAAGAGGGCTTCGAAGGTCGGAGGATGATATAGGTGATGAGGGTAGCAGTCTGGGTTTACAATCAAATAATTCTTTTAGGATGGCAAGTAGACTGGGTGAAGCTGGAAAACCAATCCAAGTACCAAGAACAGGTAAAGTAGTCAAGAAGTCAAGCCATGTTCCAACCCCATATGGTGACCACCTGCTTATCTTCTCCAATCCTAGCAGATAATAATGCTTCTTACATAGTGGGTACTCAGATTGTTGCTGGATTCAACAAAAGAGCACCATACTACATTTTAAAAGGGAAAGGGTACATGAATGGTTGCTATGAGTTGGACTTAGCCACTTTATAAAATAACTTGTGCCTCAGAGAAAATGATCCCACTCAACACTTCTTTCTCTGAATTGCTCTCGAAGGTTTAGTGCGGAGCTGAACACTGTTTTTATCTCCAAGAATCACTTTCACAAAAGGAAATGTCACTTGAATTTGGACATTTCCAGCCAGAGCTTTGGCTCTTATCATCTTTTATCTGTCCTCTATTGCAATGGCCTCTGAATGGGTATCCCAGCTACATCTATTGTCCATGTTGCCACCGAGGTTATTGTATGAAAAAGTGTATCTGATCATGTTGTTTTCTTCTTTATAAACTTTCTCTGGCTCCTTTCCTCCTGAGGTGCTCTTTGTTTGGCCTCAATACTTCTCTAGTTCCTCTTTCTGCCTTCCAACATGCACAGCCGACCCTTCAGCCCCAGTGAGTGTTTTACTAATGCCCCAATATGCATGGCTGTATCTTTGCAGATGTACGTGTTTTCCACCTCTTTGTGGGAAAACTCTTAATCTTATTTCAACTTCACATCCCTAAAGAAGCCCATTTTATGTATGCTAACATCTCCCCTTGGTACACCCAGGTGAGACTTCTTTCTTTTCGAGACACTCCCCCACATTATATCAAATATATAAAAATGCACCCAAATCTTACATTTAAAATAATATATTTGGTCAGTGAACATTGTGAAGATATTTAGAAGGGGCTTCCCAATTGTTTGGCTGTACTTCTCTCATTTAATTTAAAGTTGGCTACAGTTTCTCAGGAGTCATTGCGCACACTCAGGAATTTTTGTAAACAAACAAGATCTAACCTGTAAATGGTTTTCAAGTGTAATAGAACATTCATGAATGTTGAATTTCACCATGAATGCAAGGGACATAATATTATGTTTATAGACATCTATTTAAACCTTTGTGGATGCTAACAGATCTAATTTAATATTTTAGAGCCAAAAACTCAGTTTTTAAATTTAAGACTCAATTTTTTTTGGTGGGGAGGGGAAGGCTTCTGAAAAGCTCACTGACTTACGCCACTCTCTCTATAGTGCCTACTGAGTGAAGCTTCCTAGTTCATAGTGCTAGCTATTGTAGGGCATTGTCTGTTTGTTCTATTAGATTGAGTTCTTCAATGTTTGATAGTATCGCCAGTATCAGTATCTGACACAGTAGTATTGAATATATCTACATATATGTTAACTAGCTACAGATGATATAGATGACATAGGTAGACAGAAATATAGACATATAGATATATGAATAGACATGTGAATGGACACAACATATGATAGAGAATTACATGTAGACATATGGCTGAAATAGCCACTCTAGTCCTTTGGTGTCTGTTGGAACTCAAAGGTTCCTGATTTCCAGTCCCAGGTGTAACCTGAGAAGCCTTGTTTTCTCAAATCATCATTTGCTTCCTGTGTTGTGTAGATTATGTGCACTGTGTCAATTGAAATTGTTTTCATCAGTCATTTGTTGCTTTAGCATAGGTTAGTAAACTCTGTAGATTTGAATGGGTTATTTTCTTTTTACACATTATTCTTGCATAAATTGCATGTGAAGGCATTCTTTGGTGTGTTCTCTTTGATGAATGATGTGTTTTCCCTTTCTTGTTATCTTCATACATTGAAAAGAGTTCCAGGAAACTCTTCTTCAGGTACCACACGAAGCTTATACATAGCACATGCATTCTGATTTATGTGCTTCATTGCAGAGTGATCCTCTATTACCATGCTATAGCCTTTTAGAGACTAGCAAAGCATCAATGCTTTTGGCATTAGGCAATCAGTGTACATTGCTACTCTACGTGGAGTTACAAGAAAAGTTCTCAGATGTTCCCTGTTAACTATTAGTGAAGTCTAAAGGACACTTTATAACCTGCCGTCATGTTTGGCTGTGAAAAGTAATTGCAGATTGTTTGACATGGAGATGAATTGAGCTTCTATTTGTTTTCCCTCTATAATTTTAATATGATGTTTATAGTTTTTACACGGTTAATTTGTACACCATTCCTACTAACATAAAGTGGGTTTGCTTTACAAACTTAAATTTATTTTAATTGAGCTAGGCAAAAAAGTTATTTGAAGTTGTATACTAACCCAGTTTTATGGGTAAACAATGGAAGGGCATAGAGAACTCAGTATAGATCTTGGTATATTTTAAAAATAGGTTGTGGGCAGCTAGGTTATATCTCCTGTTAACAAAACTCACATTTGAACATTTAAATGCCTGTAATCAGTGATAAAATAGTGTTGAAACTTGGCCGGTGTATATTATTTAGAACTTAGCCAGCAGAGCCTTTTATTTCCCAGCACCTCCAGTTAGCCAATTATGGGCCAGCTTTGGCGTGTTATTGACCGCTGCATTGCATTTATCAGAACTCTCAGATCCATTAAGCACAAAAAAAGCAAAGGTTAAAGAACATCACAGTTCTGACACAAATGAACAAAAGAAATCTGAGATCAAAGTCAATGGCCTGTCCCTTTTTGATTTGCTGGCGTAGGCAGAGTGAGTGAATGAGAAAGTAGCTTGAGCTGAAGGCAGAATTTCCACTTAGACTTGGTGTTTCTGCCATGAGTTGTTATCCTTTTCAAGGGGGAAGTTGGGTGCATAAGTGCCATCCTTCCATTTTAGAGAGACTTTGGACAACTGCCCTTGGAAAATGTGACTACAAGCTGTTCCGCGAGATCCACAAGGGAAAGGAACGGGTCAGGCTTCATCACCACTGTATCCCTAGCACCTTGTACAGAGTACACACTCAGTAAGCATTAGTGGATTTATAGCTGAATCTACAAACATATTCTTAGCTATAGCTCGACATCTTACCGATATATTTCAGCATGAAATGTACAGCATCAAGTGTTAGATGTAGGAAATATAGCAGTGTATCTTATTTTAAAAATCAGATTTATCTCTGCCATCACCTAACTTCCAATCTGATATGGTAGGGATCAGGCATCAGGCAAATATTCACAAACTATGTAATTAAAAATTGCTGCAGGAAAATAATTAGAATGTTGAGAGAATATCACAAGGCATCTTCATTTTTATTGAGGAATCGAAGAAGACTTTTCTGAGGCACTGTCATTTAAGCTCAGGCCTGAGAGATAACTAGGAATTCACTCGTTGTCACAGTAGAGACAAGAACATTTCCGGCATAAGGGAAAGCCTGTGCAAATGTCCTGTGGTGGGAAAGAACATGACCTGTTCAAGGAGTTGAAGAACAGTAACTGGTGTATCTGCAGAATGCTGGGTGTGGGGAGAGTATCATCAGTGGAGGATGGAGGGGTATGAGAAAGTATGGGGCTTAAGTGTCAGGGTAGTTTTGAGATTCCATTCTAGGGTTTATGAATATGTACTGAATGGCTTTATGCATGTGCATGGGAATGATATCACCAACTCTGGATTTTATAAACATCCTTTTGGCAGCTTTGTGGACAATGCAATGAAGGGAAGCCGGTGTGAAAAAGAACTAGCATTTAGGAAGCACTTGTTGCACTCTGAGAAAGAGATGCTGTGGCACCAGGGTGATCTTGGAGGTGGAGCATGTAGGTAGAGTGGAGTTAGAACTTGAGAGTAGCAGCAATAAAAGTTGCTGATGTTGGTATAGAAATGTTAAAGGACAGGAAGGTACCAAGGATGACTCCTATGTTTGTGATATGATTATCTGGGTGAGTGCAAGTCAGTTTCATTCAATGACAGATACTTGTCTGTGGGAGACACACAATGTTTGAGATGCTGGTGCAATTTTTGTCCCTAAGTATATGTGTCAAATAGGCATTTGAAGGTTAGAAAAAAGTCTGTGCTGTAAATATGAATTTAGAAATAATAGCATTTAAAGGCATTAGAATCATATGTTTGGTGCCATCTTGCCAAAAATGTTATATATTCATAGACTACATGGACCAGAGGGACCCCAGTGACTCTTGTCCTGGGGCTCTTGGTACTCTGGGAGAATTCTGTGGATAAGTTTCAAGGAGTCTTTACTTATAACCGTTCTATGAGAAATTCTATAGATTTGTACATAGGAAGGTTTCTGACACTAATATTAATACACAGAAGCTCTCTAAGTTTCTAAGTTGACTGGGTTCCTTCATGTCCTCTATTTCCCAAAATCTCACTTTGATTTTTTCATCTTTCAAGAAAGTGGAAGATGTAAATCTTATGTACCGTGTGTAGAGATAATTTGCCAAACATGATTGTGAATAAGCAAATATACTCTTATGCAGAGTGATGGATTGGTAACTTACTGGGAAAACCACCAGACCCCAGTAATTTTGCTTTTCAAAAAATTACTCAACTATACTATTCATGTAATTTTATAAACATCATTGTAAAAAGTTCTCAGCACTGTGCTTCCATCATTGATTACAGCAGACCATATTCTAATTATTCATTTTCACATTCGTTCTTTTTCTCGGAGTCTTCTAAATGCTTCTCTACAGTAGTCCCCCCTTACCTGTAGTTTGGCTTTCCATTATTTCAGTTAACTGTGGTCAACTGTGGTCCAAAAATATTAAATGGAAAATTCTAAAGCTAAGCTATGAATATGTTTCATCGTGGGTCATTCTGAATAGCCTGATGAAATCTCTTGCCATCCACTCTGTCCTGCCTGGGAAGTGAGACACGCCTTTGTCCAGTGTGTCTAGACTGTCTGCAATACCACCTGTTAGTCACTTCGTAGCTGTCTCAGTTATCAGGGAGAGACCACATTTACAGAACTTCTATTACAGTGTCTTGTTATAATTGTCCTATTTATTACTAGTTTTTAGTGCTAGTCTGTTACTGTGCTTAATTTATAAATTAAACTATTGTAGGTGTGTATGTATGGGGAAAAACCACAGTGTATGTAGGGTTCGGTACTATTTGTAGTTTGAGTCATCCACTGGGCACCTTGGAATGTACTCTTTGTGCATAAGGGGGAGTAATGTATTTCACCAAAGCATAGTAGTCAAATGGGACAGCTCCTGTGTATTACGGTAATGTGCTGGATTTGCTTTAAAATGATGCCTACAAACATGATAAAGCAGCTTTGACAGTTGGTAGAAGAGGGTTGAGTTCCTCAATATGGCTGTCACACTGCTCTTAAAACCTCTAAATGAATTAAGGGTTAAGTCGGTCAGCCCATACAAGGCACCAAACGACTCAAGAAAGAAAAGACTAGGAGTATGTTTCAATGAACATTTTATTTGCCCTCTCTTTAGAGAGAGGTAGGTCTGGAACACAGCTGGGAGTATTGCTCCTGGCATATATAGATGAGTAGAGTTAAAACAGACACTAGCAAAACTGTTCAGAATATTGAACAGTCAAAAGTGCTCACAGCCCAGATGCAAGCTTTGAACCGATTATTGGTGTTGAAAACATAAAATCTCCTTTCAGTCCACACTTGTCTACAGAGCTAAGAGATGGTTGAAGATATGTTCTTATTTAGATGTGGCTGCAGAGGGTTATGAAACAGGAAGGACTTTAGAATCGCTTTGAACCAATACTGTTGTGTGCTTCAGGTTCTTATGGTTTCTGATCGGGGACTGACTTTTGCTGTAGTTTTCCTTTTTTGGCAAGTAAGTATCAGATAGATAATGAACAGCCTAATGTTTTTCAGTTCACAAGGCTCTGAATCAAGTAGAACCACATCCATACATATTATAGACTGACAGACCCAAGAATGCACCCCAGTGCTGTGACTGGGCGAGACCTTAAGAGTATAGCATTCCATGGATAGATGCTGAGTGAATTTTGCTCTTGGGGAGGAGGGCAATAGTTGCATCTACATGAATAGTCTACGTGAATAGGTGATATTATTACTCCTGACCACTGGCTCCGCTCTTCCCTGGCTTCATCTGATCTGATTATCATATGTCCTCACCATGCTCTTTCTAGGGGAAAGAACATGTCCTACCCTGCCAATATGGGGAATGGCCATGTAGTGTGCTTTGCCCAGTGAAGGTCAACTGGCTTGGTTTAGGCCACATGTCAGCAGCAGGTTTTGGAGGTATCTCAAGTGTCCTCCAAGTCCCTTGCTTTTTTTTTCCCATTGCCATGAGAAATGCATGTCCCAGCAAGAGGCTGCTTGTTCACCTGTGTAATAGAAACAGAAGTCATATACCATCAAGACGTAGTAGCTGAACCACAGCCACCAACATGTGAAGTGAGAGAGAACAAAATCTATTTGTAAACTCCTAGAATTTTGGTGTGGTATGTGACTGCACTCGAGCCTGGAAAGAAATTATTCTTGGGCTACTAGGACTCAGAATACAATTTTTGAGCCTGAAAACCCTACTTGTATTTTAAATAATCGGAAAGGGAAAATCATCCCCACAAGACAGATTGCTTTTTGCTCTCTGTGGTATTCTAATCTTGCTCTGTTTTCATTCATTAATCTTGCTCTGTTTTTGTTTATTTCATTTTTGTTCCTCTCCTGACACATTTGTTTCCCCAGCTTCTTATATAAGCTGTCTTATTTCCTTTGACATTATTTGTTTGGTTTTCAGTATTATGTGAAAGAAATATTTGGAGGATTTAGATCTGGTTTTAAATCCCCTTTCTACTGCTTATCAACAGCCTGTCAATTGGCCAGCAGAGGGCGACACTTAGCCCACCTGTGGGAGAGTCTCACAGTAGTAACAGGTGTTTCAATATGTGAAATTGTTATTTTTCTTTTTCTAGAGACAACTGTGTATGATTTGTAATCCTAGTGAACTTTAAGCATATCCTAAACTCTACTTTTAAACAATCAGCCTCATTGTAAATATTATATAAGGAGCATTTCGCAACTGTTTCTTGCTGAAATAACCTTTTAAAACTGTATCTCTTCTATCTTCATTCTCAGTGTGTAGATCTGATTAGCTTTGGGAGCATAAACAATGTTTCAAAGGGCCCATCTGTTTCCAGGACTCTCCGGGATAGATAGGGGTAGATAGACCATTTCCTATCTCCACATCATCCCACCTACCTGCTTCCATTTATCACAGTCTTCTTAGTGATGCCTTCTCTTTAAATGTGGATATCTGGGTCAGTGGTTTTCTTCAGTCCAGTTTCATGATAACAAATAGGGTGGTGGTGGTGTCTACCCGTTTGGTGAGTTTGGTTCTTAAGTTTAAAGTCCAATTCTTCCCAGTAGAGACTTGAGCTTCGTGGTAACATCTTACTCTATTGAGTCCCTGAATATTTATGTTTCTTTCCCTTTCTTCCTGCTTTATTAGCCGTGGGGCCTATGTAACCCCCACCTGTCATTACTCCGTGATGGTTTTTGGTGAGATGTCCAGTGTCTCTGTGCCAGTGCTGCTGTCCAGTGACCGGAGACAGCCTGAAGAGGACAGGGGAGGTGTGAAGTCCCAAATCTCCTAGTAGGATCCCTGATTTTAATCTGAAACTATCAACCCTTTGCTAGTCCCTTTTCTCATCTCTGCACAATGGATGAATCTCAGGGATTTGGGAGATGGCAAATAAAGTAAGTTTTGTAAGAGTTCCCTTAAAAATGTAAAGTATGTATTTGAAGATTTTATTTTGATTTAGTTAATGTCATATTGTCTACTTAGCTATTTATTTCCATTTATAGAAAATATATGATGGTTTGTTTTTTCCCTTTAGCTGACTTAAGGAGTTGCATTATGTGTTCACTTAACATGTGAATTCAGCTCTATTCATTTAACAGGGATAGAAATAAAGCAAGAGAGAGGACACACAGACAAGCAGACAAAGATAGATAAATATCCTTTATCGATAGAAGCAATGCTAATAGATTGCCATGTTTGAATGTGGCACTTGTTGAAAGTTGACATGCCAGCAACTTCCTAGAGGAATGCCAACGGTAGTTTTTAGCATCTTGTGATCTTTACCTGCTGTTGTAGTCTATTTTGGATGCTACTAGAAAATATCAGAGACTGAGTAGCTTCTAAACAACAACAATTTATTTTCCACACTTCTGGAGGCTGGAAGTCTGAACTCAGGGTGGCCAGCATGTTTGCACACTTACTGTTGTATTTTCACATGATGGGAGGGGCAAGGGAGACCTGTGGGATTTCTTCATAAGGGGAGTAAGCCCACTCACGAGGGTTCTACTCTCATGACCTAATCAACTCCTAAAGGCCCCATCTATTAATACCATCGTCTTTGGCAGTACGATATCAACATCGATTGCAGGGAGGGGTGTGTGCAAACATTTCACTATAGGATTTGCTCAGTAGGCCCTAACCCTATATAGGATGTAGGTCCCCTGCATTCCAGTGTGACACCAATAGAGTTTTGGGCACATGTATCTTCTGTTTCTCTACTCAAGCTGCTCATAATGTGTATTTCAAGAATAATGATTGTTTGTTGAATGTATACTAGGTACTATGTACATTACATGGATGCATGCATCATTGCTTGCCTTGCAATATAAATTTTACTCATCCCATTACTCTCTATTGAAATTAAAACTTACAGATATTTAGTAACCTGCTCAAGATCATGCAGAGCAACATTTTTGCTCGGGTGGCATGTTTCAAACTCATATAAATATTTTCAGGTCCAGCAGGATCAAGTTCCAATTTCATATGGCATGCAAGATGCTTCATGATCTTGCACTCTCTACCCCTCCACCCTTATCACTTCCTCCTGCTGTAACTCCTGATGTCTGCTGGTAGGAAATACTGCTCTCTTTCTCCTGCACCACATGATTTTCTTCATCTGTGCCTGATACCTACACTACCCTTTCTGTCTGCAGAGACATGCCTCTCTCTTCCTGGGTAACTCATAGGTAGACTCATAATCATTAAGAACATGGTCACTCAGCTCTGTCACTTTCTAGCTGTATGCCCTTGGGCAAGTTATTTAATTTCTTCGTGCCTTAGGTTCCTTATTTGTAAAATAGAAATAAAGGTACATCACAGGATTGTTGGGAGGACTAAATGAGTTAAGATGGTCAAGTATCTGGAACAGTATCTGGCACAAGTTACATCATGAAGCAAGTGTTTTTCTTATTAGATTTTCCTCAGACATCACCTTCTCCAGGAAGTTTTCTTTAACTCCTACACTTCTCTTTACTAAACTGGGTTTGGTGCTTTTTAATAATCCTCTATAATATTAACCTGCTTTAGAATGGTCTGTTAGGATGGCTATCTCTATATAATATGTAAGTTTTTTGAGATCAGAAAACCATTTATTCTTGAACAGTCAATACCTAGCACATTATGTGATACTTAATAGACATTCGGAAATTATTGCCAAAAGAATGAAATAATTATTTATTATTATTATAACTAAATTTTATGGGCTACCTACTATGTGTTAGGTACCATTTCAAGCATTTTGCACTCACTCTGTAATATAAACTTCACACAAATCCCATGCATGCAGGAATTATAATTAGCCCCATTTTACAAATGGGAATATAGGATGATTGGATAATATGCACAGGGTCAACCATTAGTGTGTATGGGAATAAGAATTTAAAGTAATCTGATAAAAAAAAGTCCATATTCTTAGCTACATTTAGTGGCTGCCTCCAAATGAGTTTAAAAGGGGTATGGAGGAAAAGAGAAAATGAGGGGAAGAAAAGAAAAGAGAAGTGGAAACTCGTGGTCATGGTTGACATCATCTGTGTCCTTATGGAATTGCTTTCACTGACTTTCTATAGATTTATGTTAAATTCTTGACTTTTCACAAAAGTTACTCTAAAAATAGTAATGTGGCATCTGCTCCATTTGTTGTGAAAAATTATTTGTGAGCATTGCCCATTATTTCATTCAATTCTCATTTCTTACTTAAAGAACCACAGATATTTCTCAATGTTATCATCAGCACTTTACAACAGAATTTTAAATAGCTGCAGATTAATTAGAAAAGTAATTCATAATAATTTCCTCAACATTTTCTTTATTGTGGAGCTTTGAGCTTGTCTTAATATTATATGCAGGATCTGGCACAAATAATGCCCCTTTTTATTACAAAATCATAAGCATGTAATTCTGTAGCATAACAATATCACATTCAAGCACATCATATGACATTTTAGGTGAAATGTTCACATTAACACTATAAATTATTATACCCATATATTGCCCTACCGACTACACTCAGGCCTTATAGTGTTGCAATAACTGTCTTGGTACATGTAACTTTTTTAAAAATTATTGTATTAGATCCAATTAACAAAGATTTAATTATTTGACCAAAAGTTAAGTGGTGTGATGTGGTGGACAGAGCATGGACTTTGCTTCTATGGAGACTCAGACTGGGATTTCGTTCCTGCTCTTACTCAGGGGCTTGGACAGGTGACTCAGCTCCCAGACCCTGTGGGTCCTCGTGGGCTTGGTGTAGTACTAAATGAAATATTGTACATGAAGCACTTGAATAGTGCTTAAGGTTTTGATGCCTATTGTTGAATTATTCTCCAGATGGTTGTTCCAATTTACATTCTGATGAGCAAGACATGAAAATTTCCATTTCATCATAATCTTCCCAGCATTTTCTCTTTATGATGATTTGATAGATGGGAGGAGTGTCTAGTTATTTTTCAGGTCCTACTGCTTTGCTTCCCACGGAGAATGAGTATGTTTTCATAGACTGGTTACCATGTTGATTGGGGTCACTTATGGACTTATAAGAATGTTTTTCTTCCTCAGAAAGAACTTTTATGTATCAAAGCATTATTAATCCTGGCTTACCTTTTCCTTTATCGTGAAATTTAAAATGTCTCTAGCATCCTCCATAGATAGTCTTCATGATACATATCTTTCCATAATGCCTTGTGATTACAGGGTAACTCAAAGAGCTGGTTCTCCTCCACCCCTGAGTGGTTGGTGCCTGTGCTTGGTGGGACCTAAAGGTGGGAGCACCATGTTAGCATGAGTTCAATCTTATTGGCTTACCAAGAGTAATTCACTATCTGTAAGACACACTTTCTAATGCTTTGTGTCTAAGTATGACTCTTTTGTTTATGTTTATTTTGGTTCAGCATGTACGTGTTGAATGTGTATTACTTACCAGTGATTGTGTCAGGTTCTAGGGCAAGAGTTCCTCAGACCTCGAGCCCTTTGTGGGTTGGACCAATGGAATGTGTAAACTTGGATGGAAAAATAAATCTTTTCCTCACTAATCTCTTATTAACTAGTCACTAATTCTTTCAGTTGTGAATGTGAAGCAACATGCTTTAGCAGTATCTGTGATGTGTCTCACCACTAGAAAACAAACATTTTGTCAAATTAGAGTTATTGTCAAAATCTAAAAATGTTGCCTCTGTTACTATTTCAAAATTATGTTAGTTAATAGAGTGACCATTAGATCTCATTTTGGAATGTATTATTGAAAAGGAACATACACTATCATGCCATAAATATATTCCTTCAATATTTTTGATTGGCTTGTATATAAATATACAAATGTTTATATAACTGTTTTTATCTATATTACTATGAACTTTATTCTGAGTATATATTATCTTCCACTGGTTTCATCAGCCATACAAATGCATGGAACAGAAATGGTTAAACACTCCTTAATAAATATAAAAATAAAGTCATTACAATATTTAAGTTCTTTAGATATTTCCACATGCCTTCTCTACCTAATATGAATTTTCTATTGGGCAATGGTGTTCCTTGGGTGTACTTTATTCTTTGAAATACGTCTTTCAAGTTATGTGTGCTATGAATTCTTACCATGTGTGCCAGAGGAATAAAGAAACTTGCCTACTCACAGTGCTGTTGAGTGGAGGAAACTGCTCGGGCAGATTCCAAGGTCCAAGGCCTTAAATAAGGCCTCATTAAACCGAGTCATTTGAAGTAGTTAATTCCAATCAAAAGCCCCTGTACAACAAACAACCCCTATCCTAGGACCATGAAAATCCCAAGAATTAATGGGAGAATAGCATCCTTCCTTTCTCCAGTGCACAGAGGAGTCTCTCAGCTGACCATTCCCCCCAGATCCATTTTTGCCCTTCTTATCCCTGCACTGTCCCCCAAAAGTCTGATCTCGAGAACTGCATCACGTGAGCTCCACTTCTCTCTACGTTTAATCAGGTTCCGCCATGGAAAGGCACTGGCAAGATACTCAGAGGAGGAGATGGGGGAAGGCCTGCATTATTTCTTTCCCTACTTTCCCCAGCAGGACCATGGTTTGGGGAGTAACTGTGTCCCTTTTTCCATGGCAGTTCCTCTTCTATTGCTACAACTTTTTTTGAAAAACGGTAACATCATTCTCTCCCCTGCTCCTTGAGACCTTAGATAATAGCTTCCCACTGTTTGTAGTTCCTGGATGCTCCATTGTCTCTTGCTGATAACCTTGACCTTCTTTTCCTCTCCATAAGTAGAGACCTCATTGAGGTTTCCTCAATTAACCTTTCGAGTGAACCAATATCTCAACCGATGCAGGTTCCTTTTGTGGCTGGAATGGCTAATACTTACCCATAGTTCAGGAAATCAAAAGCAGTTTCTGTTCACTAAATGTTTATGTTTCACTGCATTAAGATTTTCATATTTGATCAAAGTATGTTTTGATGGATGAGCAGGTGGGCAGAAAAGAAGGTGTAGAGGAAAGAATACTAGCTTAAGAGAAAACTATGTTCTGCTTTTACATCTGTCATATCTTACTAATTTAAACTTGGGACTAGAACCTCAGTGAGATTTTTTTTTTTTTAATTATAGCCAGCACAGAAAAGATGCCTGTTAGAAAGCTGTTTTGAAGAACAGATAAGATGATCCAATGAAAATACTGTGATGGGGAGAGGTTAAGAATAGTATAGGAAACAGAGAAGCCAAATAACTTATGTAAACAACCCATGGACATGAACTAAAGAGAGGGAGGATGATGGAGGGTGTGGGGGTGCAGGACAGAGGGAAGATAAAGGGGAGAAAAAAATTGGGAAAACTGTAATAGCATAATCAATAAAATACACTTAACAGTACTGTGTTCCATTAATATATGCATAAATTACTTTTAACTTGGTTAATTGCTTATACACTATGTTCATTAAAAAATAGACAATAGACATGGAAGCACTATGATAATTGGGCATTTTATAAATGTGATTTAATTATATATATATTGTACATTCCAGAAATCTAGGGGGTTATCTTATTCATTGTTGTTCCTCCTGGCTCATATTAGCTGCTCAGTAAATATTTCAAGAGATATTCACTCAATGCCTAAGACATGGTACCTAACTTCAAATATCTCACTATCTTGCAAAAACACCTGACATATAAATAAACACACACATGCAAAATCAGATACCTAAATAAAAGGACATGCCTCATTCTGACTGGGCAGAAGGAAGGTCATGAAAGAATTAGATGGGATGGCAAATGGAAAATAATCTCACTTTAACGTAGGGGGATTGTGAGAAAGAGGAACTAAAATAGTAAAGCTCAGGAAAAGATCCTTACATGGGAAATAGGAACATAGACACAAAATGGGCTAGGTGAGGAGGGGAAAATGGGATAGACTAACTCATTGTAAGGGAGAGGCACGAGGAATAATTGAGGCTAGCGCTGAAAGTTCTGACCTGGATTGCAATGTGCATAGTGGTGCTCCGTGGATACAAGAAGAAGGTTTGAGACTGGATGTCATATTGGGTTCAAATGTGTCATGGGAGGAACCAGTGGGATAAATAAACAGAGACACTGGCAAACTTGTTCAAATATGAATCTAGAACTCAGGAAACAGGCCAGGACTGCAGATAAGATATTTTATGAATCCCACAAAAATGAGTCACTTTTAAGAGCTGAGTTTTTCAATAGTAAGGGTTTATTACTTTAGGCAATAAAACTTAAAAAAATACTCATTTGGATGAAGATCTTTCTACAATTTTACTGCACATTTTCCTGCCACCTTAAAAGATGGGTCTGGAACTAAGTTAATTTTTTTTCTCACGGTTCAGGGTCATCGTTATAGCCATCTGCTATGAGAGCATGCTCTAATTCAGGGCAAAACTGTTGGAACAGTTGAGATGCATAGAGCTGTTTCCCTTTATTAAATAACTTCAGATTGTTGTGCTTTTTTGTTCTTAGGTTTCATTTTTATCATTTCTATGATTTCTCATTTGCTGTCAGCTGTCACTTCATGCAGCTACCAATGTGTCACCATGAATTGATATACTGTATCCTTTCAATCACTTGCTCCTCAACTACCACTAGTTGAGGAAGCAGATAATCACATACACTATAGCTATGTGCGGGGCATGCGCAAGCAGTTTCAGACAGAACAGAGATTCTCCCAAGAGGGAACTACATGAGCTTTATTGGAACACATCTGGGACACTTCTTTTGACTCTGCAAAGGACTTTGTGTTTATTGTTTTAGTTCTCAGCTGCTTTTCATAGAGGTGGCATGGCCAGCACTTAAGTTCTAGATTAGTAAATTATTATTGCATGCATACCAAAAAATGACGTGATAAACCCATGCTTCAGGGCAGTACACTATAATGCATGTTTTTAAATTTTTTTAGGATAAAATCTGCTTGGATTTTCATCAATTATAAAGGATTGAGTTTTCAGAGTATTTTCTGCAAGAAAAGTGCATTTATTTTAAAAAATGAGGTCATTAGCAGGTCTTCAATGGTGTGTAAGGCTGTGCAAGGCCAGTGTTTTAAACGAGGACACAAGACTAATTTTCCCAAGGGACAAGATTGAACCTACTCAGTTGAACACTCCAGTGTTTCTGCAGGTTGTGCCCTCAGGTTTGGGTTCATGTGCCTCTGCATGGTTTCTTACATGGGTTTTATTGGTGCTACTATCCTGGAATGCATTGCAGTTTCTTCCTCTAGTTGACTCATCTTGCTTCAACAGTTGTCACCATTTGTCACCAATATGCGGCTTTGAAGCTCTTTTCTCCTTCATATACACTCCTGTTAGCAGTTTCTTGGTAGCATCTACTGGGTTATTTATCTCCAGGGAATATCATTTTTCTGTTTATTTTTTCTGATATTCATTTAATGACTTGTCACTTTTGCTCAAGCTATAATTTCCTGTCAATTACACTGTCAATTTCTCATGCATCAGTCAGCACATCTCCTTGACATTTCTCTTGTTATGTCTTGTCTAAGAAATTGTCTGCCCTCCATGACTTTTGATTTCCTAAGAGTAACATCTTATCCTTTCCTCTACCTTATGGCCAAGAAGTCTATATCCTATTTTTAATGGACACCTAAAAAGATACCAAGAAACACGTACACATACAATGTGCTCCCTTCACTCTCATCTTTTGTAGCTTTTGCTTTGTGTTCAGACCTGCTGGCACATAGGGAGGATGCCATGCACGGATTGGAATTGTACTGCCATACACAGGGGAAAGCCTACAAGCCAGGAGGGAGGCCTGGAACAGATTCCTGACTCCAGCCTTCTGAGCATCCTGACCCTGCTCGCACCTTGATTTCAGACCCTATCCTCCAAATCTTCAAGACACGTTTCTGTTGTATACGCCACTCAGTTTGTGATACTTTGTCATATAGCCTTAGGATACCAATCTAAGCCTATCATTACTCTTTTATAAGATAAAGGCACAGATCCAGTCCAAGAAAAATCTTTGGGGGAATCTGACATGCCCACCTCAGGAGGGAGGCTCTGTGACCTAAGGGGTTGAGTAATGAGAGATTTCAATAACAGGACATATTTTTTTCTTGGAAATAGAGATAATCTAACAAGCTTTGACTCCCTTGCTTCCAATTTGATTATTTTTTAAGATAGCATAAGCTACCCTGAATACCTCTGCCCTGAACTTCATTCTTGGGAAGCCAAAGAGATGAGGACCTTGGGAGAGAGTGAACATAACAAACTTCTAGGAGCTTTAACAGCTAAGGCATAAAATTTTGGGTATAGTTGAGTGTAGAACTACACCAGAATCATATTTTATTCATCATTCATTCCACAAAGTTACAAAGCACCTACAAGGAGCCAGTTAATATAGGTGCACACAACAAAGAGATACGATCCTACGGTCAGAGCTTCTAAAAGGAGAGATGGCCCAAGAAGTGATGATAGGGAGCTTTGAACTGTAATTCTAAAAATATGACCTCACACTGTGATGGAAACCAGTGTGGCAATACAGGGAGTCCTCTCATATGTCTAGCTTCTAAAAATCAAGGGTAGAACATGGAAGAGAGACCCCAAAACACAACTGTCATGTACATAATGCAATACTATGCAGCAGGAAAAAGGAAAGAGCTCCTACCCTTTGCCATAGCATGGATGGAACTGGAGAGCATTATGCTCAGTGAAATAAGCCAGGCGGTGAAGGACAAATACCATATGATCTCACCCATAAGTGGAACCTAATTAACAAAACAAATAAATGAGCAAAATGGAACCAGAGACGTGGAAATAAAGAATAAACTGACACTGACCAGAGGGGATGGGATGGGGATAATGAAGGAAAGAAGGAGAAGGGTGAAGTTAAGGAACATGCATAAAAGACCCATGGACAAAGACAACAGGTGGGAGGATTGAGTGAGGAATGTGGGGGGTGGGTAGGGCAGGGAGAGTAATGGGGGGAAATGGGGACAACTGTAATTGAAGAACAATTTAAAAATTTAAGAAAACATACAACTATCAAAGAACATGAATCTATGATAACTGGTCAGAAAAGCTAAACCCTCTGAAGTATCAGAGTAAGTTCCATGGTTTTCATTTACAGATAAATAAGCTGATACTGAGAAGGGTTAAGCAGCTTGGTGATATCTCCTACCTACCCCAATGGTACTGTGTCCTATTTCTTTCTTTTCCACTATTCTACTGCCCAAAGTCAACTTTGCATAAACCTACGGGGGTTGGCTTTTTCTTCTTTCAAAAAACAAATTCATATTTTCTACCATTATGTGTATTTAGACAGATAGATAGATAGATAGATAGATAGATAGATAGATAGATAGATATAGATATAGGTATCCATAAAGGAAAAGGGGTATTCATAAGTCTTCAACAAATTTTTAGCTAAAATTGGCAAAAGATTTCCTAAATGAATAAAGAGATATCAATGCACTTGTTTCCTGATGCCAGAAAATCAATATGTGTCATACGTTTGTCTTTTTAAGTTCACTTTTTAAGCTTTCATGTGTATTTTTTTGAATCATTGTAAGAAGCTGCCTGATTTTCAAAGGGTGCTTGAATATCTTTTGGTCCCAGGGTTTGAGGGTCCAGAGATGAATCTCTTTTCATGACCAACTGTGACATCCCATATGTCAACCTATGGTTATAACTTGGGCTTTTAAAGCTAAATCGTAGTTTAGTTTAGATGAAAATCACTAAAGCCATTCGGAATACAGCATTCTTTGAATGAATCTCTATCTGGAGGCTTTGAAAGAACCAGAGACAGACTAAATTGTTAGTTGACTATATAATGTATATTGGTGATCAGAGGGTTTAGTGCTTAACTAATCAATTCTCCCCAAAAGTCTTTGAGGTGGGTAGCAAATATTATTAAACTCACTTTGCTAATGGGAAACTGAGGCACTGGAGTGCATGTATATTGCTGCCTCTTTTTCCTATGTTACATGCAATTCTGGAAAAAAAAAAGTACTGTCTCCTTCCCCACCTTCCATGTCTGGTCTAGAACAACTTATTTTCCAGCACATAATGGAAATAAGAATGAAACGGAAAACACTAAACAGTAAGAAGTTAATGTAGGACCTGTTGGACGAAGCTTAAACACAGAAAGGGATTTTTCTTTAGAAATTTCTTCTGTCATTATAGATATATTTATAACCCTTGCCTAAAACATCAAAATTGACTGGCATACTAAATTTTTGAATCATGATCTATTTTGGAAGGGAGAGAGAACATAGTCGGGTGTTGATAAAAATGCAAGTGGGTATTCTGCTCTATTTGAAAGAAACAATGGCCCATGACCAACAGAGTTCTGTGTACTTTTGGAGGGACTAACTGGCCAAAGGAACATCAGAAATAGATCATGGGATTTATGGGCAAAGGGTACAGGAAGGATGTGCACAAATGATCTTTCTCAGGAAATGAGAGATCTAAACACAGCTAAGAGAATCAAAGGGGATATGTGGGTGAAGTTGAAGGGCAAGAGGTTGTAAGAAGCTAGTGAGGGTCTGAGTACCTACTGTTTCATTTTATTTCTCTGGCTGCATCAGTCAGTTGTAAGGGTGCATAAAAATTCTGGGGCAGTTAGTAGGTGATATTTTTTTATTATTTTTACTGTTGTTCAAGTACAGTTGTCTCCATTTTCCAACTGCCATCTATTTCAGGTGGCTTGAAAAGCACTTAGAATCCCCTATGTGGGGGCCCGCAAGGAACTTAGAGGTCATGTACTTCAACACTGTCATCCTCCAGTGTGGGGGGCCTCCTCCCGCAGAGCCCCGCCTGTCCACCACGGATGAGAATAAGTCTACCAAAACATGATTGGCTTGGGGAGGAGAGGTGGCCAATCTCTCAAAGGAGAAGGGCCAAGAGCCCCTTCCTCAATGGCTTTTATTAGGTCCGTTTTACACAGGAATAGAGGTAAAGCTCATTAATCATTGTCAGGCAGCAAGGATCAAACAATAGATAACAGGCAAAGAACTCTGAGGGCTTAGCCTGAGTCAGGGTCTGTCAGCTACAAAACTTTGGGAGACAGACTCATTTCCTGCTTGGACCCTTATCATGTAAATGAGAGTACTCTTAGCAAAGCAGGTTTCACAGGAGTTTATGAATTCTTTCTTATGCCTGATTATCCAGGGAGTCTGCCTTATCCAGCACAGTACTACAACACCCTCTGTCAATGTTTCAGGCTTAAGTGGAGCAGAGCCAGGAAGCTAAGAGTAAGGAAACTTCTCCCAGATGGATTGAGGACTCAGGCTATGTCAGGATAGCTGGGGGGCGAGGGTCCATCACCCCCTTTGCTGTGGCCCCCCAAGTCCTTCCTTGAGGGCCTTCCACATGATCGTGCCTATCTTAGGTGACCCCTCCCTTGAGGGAATCTTACCCGTCATTGGCTAACCAACCAAGTATTGAGGGCCAGTTATGGATGAAGCAGAAGCTGAGCTCCTGCCAGGAAGATAAGATTTGTCTCCTTACTGGCTTATAGTCTGAAGGTTGCTCACTCAGCCTTAGCCATGGCGGGGGGTTTACAACTCCTGAAACCAGGCAGGGCAGTTCTTAACACTCCAGATGATGAACTCAGACATGGAGAGATGAAGTGATTTGCCCAAGGTCATACATGGCTCATTAGTAACAGCCTATGGATTAGAGCCAGGGACACTGAGTTCCAACGTTTTTATTTCCCAAACACTAAATTGTCTCTACTTTTTGGCAATTCACTACTTCATTTAATAAACTTTTCTTAAGTGACCTATATGTTCCAGGTATTCTGCTAGGCATTGGAAATTCCAAGAAGAACAAGGTGGTCTCTGACCCAAGACCTCCCAGTCTAAAGGAAGTTATATATGTGTTAAGATATTGGCACCAAAATGATAAATATCATGACAGTGGCCATGGAATCAGAAAAGGAGGATGAGAGGAGACTGACAGAGAATTCCCTTTCTTTTTTAGGCTAGGTTTTCCAAAATTAATTATTTGCTTTGAAATTCTGATTCAAATTCTCCAGAAATGAGAGCATTTAAGGAAACATAAGCTTAGATTTTTTTCCTTTATGAATGTAAAAAAAAAAAGCCATCATGGTTTTGGAAGTATGTTTTTCCTGTAGATTTGATTTTTG
Source organism: Anoura caudifer (assembly GCA_004027475.1). Classification (NCBI taxonomy): domain Eukaryota; kingdom Metazoa; phylum Chordata; class Mammalia; order Chiroptera; family Phyllostomidae; genus Anoura; species Anoura caudifer. The sequence goes on along the minus strand of PVKU01000094.1, from coordinate 334,043 downwards.
TTTTCAGGCTTCTGGTATGGATTGATTTGTGTTCCCCAAGCAAGATATGTTGAAGTCCTAACCCCTATTATCACAAAATGTGATCTTATTTGGAAATAAGATCTTCACACACACACACCATGGAGTTAAAATAAGGTCATTCATATGTGCTCCAATCCAATATGACTGGTGTCTTTATAAAAAGGGGAAATTTGGAAATCCATGGAGGGAAGAGGATGAGAAAAACACACAGGGAGCTGATGGCCATGTGACTGGAGTGATGTATCTACAAGCCACAAAATGCCAAGGGTCACACCTGGAATCTTAGATTTCTTTAAATTTGTAATTCCTCCAGAGCTCCAAGGCAATAAATTTCTGTTTTTAAGATAACAGTTTTTCTTATTTTTTTACACTTTGTTACTTCAGCCATAGGCAACTCTACAACTTTCTTGGATAGCGATTAAAGAGCAGGATGGATTACTATGGCTAGTATGCTTCAAAGCTTTGCTAAAAAGTAACTGGCAGTGGGGCAGCCATATTTGTCTGAACCACATGGACTCAACCCTGGAGCCAAACAATGGGAGCCGCACTTGTGCAGGGCTCTCAGAGGACTGAATGGGAAGTGTAGGACATTCACATCTTCCCTCCTCCTGGAAATCACCATTAATATTCCTTCAGTGAACGTTCAATGTTGGGTTTTTACTGCAGTGCCACAACTACCTCAGAATCATCAAAGTTCCAAACAGCTGACCAAGCTAATAACATAAAAGCTCTTTCAGCTTTTGGGGGCTAGAATGGCAGGCTTTTCACACTGAAATGACTGGGCTCTCAGGTTTTCAGTGAAAACCTCTAATATGTCAATTGTAGGAATGAGCTGATGTTTTGACAATGACTTTGATGACCATAACTGCAGCACAGAATACCTGCTTTTGAAAATCATATCACCATGACTGCAGATGGCATTTCAAAGATATACTTTTCCAACATAAAATATGTAAGAAAGGTATTAGGCAGTGCCTTTAAAGCTGTGTAAATTCACATAGAAGCATGTCATGGTGGTTCAGGGCGGAGCTGCTGCCAGTTGGGGTAGGAACTTCAGCTCTCTGTCCCTCCTGAAGTGGGCCCACTGTGCCCCTTGTGTGATGTGCTTGTGCCCTCCAGGCTGCCTTTTCATGGTGCAGGAAACCTGGGCAATGATATTTATTCACCCCAGGCCCACCCCTTAAAGTAGGTGAAAGTAGAGAAATTCATGTCCAGGATGGCTTTGGAAATCAGCAAGTGAAAAAAAAGCCTTTTTATAATTTTCAAAGCTTCCTCATACAGATTTATTTTTAACTGACGAAGGAAGGGAATGACACCTTTCCTGTCTATAGAAGCCCTTTCAGAAAGGCCTGTTGAATATGTTATTGCTGATTACAGCTCATGGGGGAAAATGCTAGTGAGCCATGAGTCCCCATGAGATCACACAAATGCCTGGGACCTAAGCCTTTGACCCCAGAAATAGCCATAAATTGTGCACAGCCAGTCACAGAGCTCAGAGACTCAAACCTCATGTTGCTGTAAGTCCTAGTCATATGACAGAGGAGAATGAGACTATCAGTGGTGACACTCTAGTCTATGGACAGGAATATGAAAGCAAATCTGGAAACATAAGCAGAGGGATTGCTGATGAACCCATGAGTATGGCACAATTGCAGAAGATGGTCTTATCAGAAAGTTCTTGAAGGACAATTACCTGTTTTATTCACAGTGAGCGTCAAAATCTTGATTTCTATCTTCAGGTAGAATTCATCCTTTCCAGGTATATACTTATTTGCACCTACAGACAATACTATTTAGAGGGCTATGTTAACCTGAGACTTCAATAATGAAAACTTGGATGAGAATGATTGAACCTAGCTCTAGGGTGGGAGCTGTACACAGTTTATTCTGTGTACCCACAATGAGCCGTACAGCATGTCTGCAAGTGTTTTCATGTCAGTCTCTACTTACTCTTCACAGACAAATGATGACAGTTTACCCAGTATAAGTAGGATAATGTCTGTTGTTGTTCTGGCCTAATCTACATCCTTTTATGGGCATCCCAAGACACGCTTGCCTTGTGGTTTCTTCCCAGGATGCTATTTCTCATTTCAGTTCCCTTTGTGCCGATCCCTGAAACTCTGAGACCTGCGAAGCTGGCTGCAGAGTCTGCTAGATGCTGCGGCTCTCTGTCTCTTTAACCAGAGTGCACTGAGGCACTGTTCTCTGGGGCAGTTGGAGTCTTGTGGGGGGGACAGCATTTTCTTTGAGCTTAGACACCTTAAATTGGTAGCAATTAAAAAAAATTATGGTAGAAATACTTAGTTTCTGATGCTGCCCAGTTGACAGTACCATGCCATTCCCTATGCAGCATAATTAAATTCCCACCCTGTACCCCTGTCAGCTCAGGGACACGACTGTCATACCTCAATTTCATCTTCCATTATTGCTCCAACAGGTCATCCTTTTTGATGGATTTCTCTCTCTTCTTTCTTTTTTCCTCTTCTCTTTTACCTCTCCTCTTTCCTCAAATGCTCACTGAGAATTTAGTTCAAGCTAAACACTGTACTAAGTGCTAGCCTTAGAAAGATAAAATAACCTTATTCATTGCATCCCACCTCAAGCTCATATTTAGTGAAGGAGACAGTCAAATGGACAAAGAGCTATAAGACAATGTAGCATGTCCTGAGTGAGAGATCTTTACAAGCTACCCTGGAGGTAAATGATATGTCAAAGAATCAGAGACCTTTGATGGAGAAGGTCTTTTATGAAACCGCATTCTTCACCAGAGGGAAGGTATTAGGTAGCATAAGAACAAAATTGTAGGGTATCTCTGTACACAGTGTGCTAGCCACGGCTATAGTTTGGTCCAGGCTGTCGACAATTATACTTATGACATGTGTTGCACATTGTATAGCAGTCATGTCTATTCTACACCAAAAATCCTCCAAATAAATACCCACTTTAAATATTCTTGCCTCCAGGGCACTCATTCCCCATTCTTTCACCTCTTTCACATATTCTCATCCTATTGTCCCTGAACGGGTTTAAGTCTGTCATCAGCTTTTGTCTAAGAATATCTGTGAAACCAAGTGAAAACTATTTCCACTTATGATTCCGCAGAGAGAACACACAGGCCTTCTCCTGAACTCTCCAGACAGACATTGACAAATCCTACAGGTCAGTGGAAGCCATTGCATCAAGAATACAGAGTCAATGGACAGATCCATGGGCTCTTACTAGACAAAACTGTTGCGAGCAGAGAGAATGTGCCCCACAAGACTGTTGTATCTTGCTTGCTGCAACAGAACTCTCTCTAGCTCTTTACCTCTCAAATGCCTTGAGGTACTTAGATCTAGAATGCAGATGACAGGGCCACTGCTTAAGGCCTCACAGTTCATAATTATAGTTCTTATAAGATTTTAAAAGTCTTATAAGGATTTTAAAAGTCCTGTCTGTTCAAAATGGAGTATGGCACAATTAAATATATCTCATTTTTTGTTCTTAGAAGAAATTCAGACCATCATCTTTTGGCAAGATTCCTCATCATTGTAAACTTCAGTCTAGCCAGTAATTCAATGTAATTCAACAAATATTTGAAGATCTATTATGTAGCTGGGCACTGCTAGGAGAGGGAGGAATGCACAGGTGAATGAGGCATGGTCTCTGCCTGCAAGGAGGTTACAATTCAATAGCTAAAACAGAAAGTCACACAGCAAATCATATCCAAGGTAAAGAGCTTCCTATGGGAAACAAGGAATCAGAAACAGTACTCCACGCACCTAGTGAATGGGTGCGGGCAGCTGTTAAATTACAGCACTTTGAGCTGTGCACATTCTAAAAGACCAGTTCTTGTATTACAGCTCTAGGAGTCTTTCTGAAAAAGGAGAACTTGAACACTGACGTGACCATCACTGCATGGCCTCATACAAACTGGTCAACCTCTCTGTGTCTTAGTTTTGTTTTATTTTTGTCTATACTTTTAATGTGGTTTAATGTGGAATAATAATATTAAATTCATACATTGTTGAAGGGATTAAGGCTGACTCCAGGACAGAATGCTTTGCCAAATATGGAAGAATTTACTATTTTTAATTGTTACTATTATTTTTTTGGTTACTCTCCATGACTGAATTAAGAAGTGTCTTCTTATAAATACTGTCAAAAACGTACTTAATAAAGAGGAAGACTTCATTTGAATTGCAGTTCCAACCTAGATAAGCACCTCCTCCATGACTTGTCCAATAGTAGAACAATAGTTAAGCCTGCTGGTCCAGTTCCTGGCTGATTTAATACTGTGATGTGAAAGCAATCACTTGCATTCCTGGGACTTCACATTTCTGAAGTTCTCTGTGTTGTTTGGAAGGAACTAGTGTGGAAGGACCATTTATACTCCATCTTAGGTAAATGTATTTTACCTGGCATCTTCCCGAGTTCCACAGAGTGCTCCGCAGTGAGTGCCAAGGAGAACGCTATCGTTCTATCAGGGACCCGGGCTGGTCTCTGCTCATGTCTTCGTCTGCTGGCTGAACCAGGGCTCTTTTTATTCTCTCCCTGATGACCATCACAAGGCAAGCTTTTCACACCTCTGTTGAAGATTTGTGACTCTGAATTGCACACACATTACAGAAGCGTGCTTCCCTTCCAAAGCAAGCCCATGTGGAGTTGCTCTGGAGTCTCAATCATCTCCCTTTTCCGTGGAGCAGGGATGCCAGGCCACATTTCATCACTGCTCAGACAAGTGAAGAACCAGCATAGCAAAAAGGAACATCAAACTCATTAATGGGCTTTGAGGGTCACCATTTGAAATACTATCCAAGTCAGCTGGAGGATGAAGAGAGTGAATTATAAGAAGGGAGATGACATGCTGAACAAAATCCTATCTCTGTGAAAACAGATGATTCTGTAAGTTTCTGAACAGGTGGGTATTCATCTTATGTTTTCCTGAGGCTATTGGCAAGTGACTCTGGCTGAACAGTTTAAAATAAAGGTGAAAAATAATTCTGGTTCAGTAAAACCTCTGAACCAATTTCCCTTGGTCTTCTTTAAAATAGCACCTTGTGAACATATTAGTCACCTTAGGTCTTAGACCACTGAAGATCTGGCATACGCCAGGAGGGCATCTGATCCCAGGAATTAATACCTGCTCATGAGTACCTGTCCTGTGTTCTGTTTCTTTAGCTTTAGTTTTTTGGAATTAAATTCCACATCATGGGGATTTCCATTCTCTGTTGTCACCCCCATGCATGTCAGTCCATTGCAGCTTTTTTTCCTCTCCAGTTAAAAGAGAGAATTTGGTGCCCTCCAGTGGCTCGGCCTGACACCCTCTCTCTTGACCTCTCTGGCTCTTTTATCTTTGGAAGGCTCCTTTGTTGGTGACATGTAACCATCACTCTTTGGAAAAGAATCCATCATGCCATTAACACTGTGTATTTCTCATAGGGAAAGGAATGAGAACAAAGGCAGAGTAGAGCTTTTTGTTGTACAAAGAGCTAAAACAATGAAAACCAAGTATAAAAATCCCAGTCCCCTATCATTCCTTTTGATTATAGCATCTTAGAAAATCCACTTACCCTTCTGGCTCACATGTATTTTCTATGGAATGAAAGTATGGAGCTAGATGATCTTGAAGAGATCCCTCTCCAAATTTTATCAACCAAAGGTTCTGAAATCCCAGAGAATGGATAAATATTTCTAGTTGACTTTTATACTTCAACACTTTCATCATTTTGACAACTTGAGATACTTTAAGAGTTTAGAAAAGAAGTTACAATAAAAATTCCACAAAAGTCATGCAGGGATTTTATAAGTACATATGCATCTAACGTAGCTAAAGATTCCCATTATCTGACTTTTAGGATAATTAGAGGGTGCCTTGAAAAGTCATCAAGAAAAAGCATTCTCTATGGACAAAGATGGACATGATGTAACTGTATTTTAATGGCACTTGGTTAGCTCTTGGTACATAATGATCAATAGATCACTAAACTAATGAACTAATAAATGAGAAAAGAAAAACAAACAGCCTTAACTCCTGTAATGCATAAGCAGAGAAAGCAAGTTTATTTATGATGGAAGGAATAAGAAGAAATCGCTCTGGCCCTTAACTCCACTGCACCCCCACGAGGCGTGTCACTGTTAAGACCCACTTATCCTCTGGGCAGCCGTGGATGGCTTCAGTGTTCTTTATGGAAGCAGTTGTCCGGGAAGAAAAACGCTCTGTGGCTGGTAGCAGGAGCTCAATGAAAGATTGTTGAATAAGTAAAAGAATGTATCATGGTGTTTAGTAGTTATGAGCGCTCTTGCAAGAACTGATTTGGAGAAGATGAGCAGAACATTCTCAAAAGGAGAAACACAAAGAGGAAAATCTGATGGTAGTAGTGGGGGTTCGGTGCTGGTGGTGGTCATGCCCTAGGATGTGAAGCCTCATTTAAGGCAAACAGCTCTATTTGGGGCTTTAAAATGGAGACCTTGGTTAAGCAGGAGTAGAGTCTTATCTAGACGTTTGCTACACAGTACAGTAGCCATTAACCACATATGGCTATGAAGCACTTGTGGTATGACTAATCCAAATTGAGATGTGTTCTTAGTGTAAAATACATACCAGATTTTGAGGACCAGGATGCAGCAATGGTGAGATGTGGTTGAATTCTCAGAATATTTCGAAGTTGGCACCCTCAGGATGTGTTGAAAGATTGAATGTAGGGTGTGCGAGGCAGGAGTTGAGGAGGACCCCGAGGGTGAATTTGGAGATGAGAGAGTGCATTTGGGAGTACAAGGGAAGACAGCCAGGTTTGAAGAGGTTCAACTGTTCAACCAATGTCACGCTGCTAAGTCAAAGAGACAGAGTTACTCGAGCTGATAGGGAACTCAGAGATCTGCTATTTCATCTTCTGTTTTGTAGATGAAGAATTTTGGGTATAATGAAAAGAAGTGACTTGTTCAAAGTGATAGTGAATGCAGCGCAAAGCACTTAAGACGGATTTTCTGAATGGTATACCAGTGTTTTTTTTTTTCCTTTTGTCATTATATGACAGCTGTAAAAATGTAAACGGAACCAGGTTTAAATGCCTTTAAATATAGTAAAAAAAATTAGGAAGAATCATTTGAGACATTTTTGGGAAGAACTTTAGAAAGCTCCATGTAAAGTGTGTTCTAGACCCTTGGCTGTTAGTACTAGCTAGATAATTTACTACCCAACTCAAAGGAGAGACAAACTAATTATTCCCTCCTTAACCTCAACATCAAGGAGAGCAATGATCCTCCTAACTCTTGGGTGCGGGGTGGGGGGAGTCTTTATCAAGAGCCACTAATTTTATCACCAGTCCTAAGAAACTTTGTGGCTTAGGCAAAAACAAGGGAGATGGCTAAAATATAATAGGTCATAGGATAGAAAGCAATCTTTCTTTTTAAATCTAGATTGAGAGCCCAGCCTACATTAAAGTGGTTGTAATTATTTGCATGCTTCAATATGAAACCCAGGTGTGCCCTTGTCTGCTCCCTCAGCCCCACTGAAGATTTTCATAAACAAGTATGGCATTTAGTGCCTTTTTTTTACTTTTGATGGACATGTGGCATAAGTCAGCTGTGGTCACAATAATGTTGCATAACAAATCAGTCCAAAGATTCAGTGGCTTACTGTGTAAAACATGTAATAAAATGTAACAAATGTAATAAAAAAAATTGATGGGCTCTTCACCCAGTTCCTGGGAAGAAGCCTCTAAATTCTTGCAATCCCCTGCATGGTAAGAGTATCAATGATATTCAGGGTGAGTCCTGACCATTTGTGCTAATGCAGGATGGGGAGTGGTCATTTCAGAAAGGCCAACCATGCAATTAGTGTCTAGTGAGCCATGTGACTCTAGCCTGACCTCTGGCGAGATGAGGGAGACTGGACAGTGAGACACAGAGGCCTTGATTCAGTCCATCATGGCTATGGGGACACCAAGCTTGAGCAAGCTCCCCTGGATGGCAATGCTCTGAGTATCGCCAAATATGAGTGAGTGTGCCAGGTGGGCAATGCATCCTGACTCCGTGGAGAGAGAGGACAATGGAAGCTTCAGGTCTGATAGCTCCGATCTCGGGCTCATGTCTCTTCTTAGGACTTCTTTCCCATGTCTCGTTTGCTGCTCCGAGCAGCTCTCTTCTTTCAAACATGCATATTCCAAAACAACAACAAAAACAAAGCTCTAGAACTAACAGGGCTCCTTCTTCAGATGCACTTTAATGATTGTTTTGTGATTAACATTGACTACCAATTATTATCCTCATGAGCTTGAGCAAGTATGTAACATTCCTGCACCTTGGTTTACTAATCTTTAAAGCTGACCTAACGTTACCTGCCTCACAGGACTGCAGTGATGATTCAACCAGATCGTACTCTTAAAATCTTAGGATAATGACTGGAACAGAGCAAATGCTTAATAATAAAAAAGAAGTAACATTTTCTTAGAATTTATTATGTGTCAGACATTTTTCTAAGTTCTTTACATGCATTATTAATTCATTTGACCTTAAAAACACCACTAGGAGGTAGATATTCTGCATTTCCATTTTCACTCTTATTTTACACAGGAGGAAATTTAAGTCACTGTCCGTAGGAGGCAGAGATGAAATTAGGACTTGGGCAGTAAGATGCCTGTATCCACTCTTAACCTCCATACTTTATGCTCTCAGCCCAAGAGCTCAACAAATGTTTTTTGTTGTTGCTGGGGTTTTTTGTTTGTATTGTTTTTGGGTGTTTTGGTTTTTTTTTTTTTTTTTTTTTTTTTTTTTTTTTTTTTTTTTTTTTTTTTTTTTTTTTTTTTTTTTTTTTTTTTTTTTGAGCATGTTCTTTATTTTATATCTGGCTCCTGCACCAAAGAGGCTTATAAAAGGTTTTCTTTTAAGCACATTGAAAAAGATGTATAATACTTAAGTAAATTTATTTATTTTTGGTAAATCTCTTTACATTTATTTATTTCTACTTCCCTTGGTTACAAATAGAGTCTCATGCCTTTGGATATAAAAACATACAATATGACAGGAAAAAAAAAAAAAAAACTTTGGTATAGAAAGGGCCTATTTTTTTCCCCACATAGTGAAAAATTTAACTGAAGTTCTTCCATGAGTCCTCAGAAGCAGGTTTTGGTGGAATATCACGGAATACACTGTCACCAATATGGTGGCAAGTAGTGACAGAAGTTTTCTTGTACTGTCTCTCAACTGAACCATGAGGCAAAGCGCCAAATACCATATTATAAGAACAATGCCATGAGAGGCCAAATTGTTGTTGAGGATTGTGAAGCCCTGAAACCAAGCTTGAAGCATCTTGCAACAATTCTCTTCATGTTCCAAGTATAATTATAAAGTAGTAGGATTGATTTTTTAATAAAGACAGTGGAATTGTACCTCCAAAGCAGTGCTAACATCCAAGTCATCACCTTGGGAGGCTGTGAATCTATGCTAATGATGCTACGGTGGCCGAAACCTATTTTTGAAAAGCTGCATTCAGTGTGAGTTTACAGAATAAAGCCAAAAAGTTATCTCACTATCTTATAGTCACAAAGGGCATCACTCAATTTTGTCACCAGCCACCTGACCCACCACCCTTATCTCATCCAAAGAGTTACCAAATATCTTTGGCTGTTTTGAACTCTAAAAAGGCATCCCCCCAAAGTAGATTTTCTATAAAAAGCATAAAAAAACATAGTTGGAGTTTCAGGTTGCTAATATATACCATCCCAGTATTTTTTTTCTTGATGAATTTGGAAACAACTTAGAGATGGATGTGGGATTTACAAGGTTACAGAGCAGCTTAACATGTTTACAGTGTTAATGCTGATTGAAATATGGAACTTGAGATCTTTGGAAATGTAGCCTTGCTAATCTATCAAGCCTGAAATGAGACAGAACATTCCACCCCTGTCACTGATTGCTGGGACAGAAGCAGACCTCTGGCCCCTTATAGGTCAGACCTGTGTGTACATGTGAGGCAGGCCAGTGTTGCTGCCCTGGAATGATTGAGGAAGGAGAGTGAAGGATAGGAAGACAGTCCCCAAGGGTTCCAGGTTTTAATTAGATGTATTACAGCAAAATGAGAAACATGGACCAATTAATGGCACCTAACAAGCAAGAAACTCACCCCTCCTCCCCCAGAGACACTGCATTGGCATAAACACATGGAACTTTCACTCTAGCTGATGTTGCTTCAAGAAAACATGAGGCCAAGGGAAGGGCATCCAATAACTAATACCCCAAAGATGCTGAAGGCAGAGAGGCTGTGAGAAGGGGCTCCAGCTCTGGAATCTGGACATTCCCAAGGTTACCACTCCAAAGGAAATATATTTATTTGGTAGAATACAGTTTAACATTTTAGTAAAGCAATGATTGCTATGGCTTTACAGAATTTATTTGCAAAATCTACTACATTGTACACATTTACCATAGGTATGAAAGAAAGTTATGCACAAAGTTTGTGCATTAGTTTGCCTGCAGTTGTGCAGGGCCTAAAATTATATTCCAGCAGGGAGGGGTAGTGAGTGCCTAAAAAGATTCTCAGGTGTACGTCCTGAGATGTTGGTTGAGCTAATCACATCAAGACACACCCCAATCATTCTAGAATGTATCAGAGTTACCCAGGGAGACACTTTAGCCTGGTGAAGCCAATGCTGTCAGGCTTCAAAGTTTTTTTTGTTTTTGTTTTTGTTTTAACGCTGTGCACAAGGCTGTAGCACATGAAGTAGTTATAAATATTCAAAATACAATGATGACAGTAAAGATAAAAGGAGACAAAGCAAGCATGAGATTTTATGAGCAAATGTATTATTTTTGTATAAAAGTTTTTAATGTATCCCAAATGGATAAACACATTTGATAACTCCAGCTAATATTTATCTATATAAATATACAGTAACTAGAAAAAAGTGTCATTCTTGAATTGGATATTGTTTAATAAATTGATGAATCACATGGAATATATGTTCTTAATCGGCTTCTGGCAGTTCATTTAAGATAGTTCCTAGCTCTGGCTGGGTAGCTAGTTGGTTAGAGTGTCATCCTAACACTCTGAGGTTGTGGGCTCAATCCCCATTCAGGGCACGTACAAGAATAAGAATCAAGCAGTGACTGCATGGACAAGTGGAACAACAGACTGATGTTTCTTTCTCCTTTCTCTCTCTCTCTTTCTCCACTTTGTTCCCTTTCTTCCCTCTCTCTTAAAAATCAATAAATAAAATTTTTATTAAACATAGTTCTATGTGTTAACAAATAACATAGTATTTCTGGGTATTTGGGGCCTGGCTATGCAAGGTAAACCAGCTCACTGATTGTTTTCTAACTGCTGTCAGTCCATCTTTCCAACTATTATTTCCCTGTTACTCATTCCATCCCACTGTCCTCATCTAACTCCACCTATGTGATCTTCTTTCCACTTCAATTTTAGTCATTAATGGGATGATCTGTTGCTCTGTTGAGGTGATATAAACCTGACTCAGAAAGAGGTACTTTCTTTAATAAGATTATACTCTAGAAAGGAAGGTAAGCACACATCACTTTAACTTAAGCCAAGTATTGTAAATGTCATGGAGAAAGAACAGAAAATGTACTATAGAAATTCAGAGATAGTAGTGAGTATATATGTCCATCAGGCAACATGAAGGAGGATTTCCTGGAAGAAATGACATGGGTCTTGGAACTGGGTCTTCAATGGGCAGGATTCAAGCATAAAGAGATGGGGGAGAAAGAGGCAGAGTAAACAAAATCACACAGTCCTGGAAAAGGAAAATTGTAGGACATTCCCTAAGGTTAGGGAATGATTGAAAGAGTAAAATGAGACATAAAATTGGAAAAGGAGGGTAAGGTCAGGTTTTAGATGACCTTGGATGCTTAATAAGCAACCAGAGATGATAAGAAACATTAAGCACAATCAATCAGAGGACTGGTATGGTCAGACCAGATCTGTGGCCCAGAAAGAATAATCAGGAATCAGTAAGAAAAAAAGCATGAAATGTCAAAAGACTGAAGAGGAAGGTGGATATCTGGAGGCTGTTGCAAATGTCCAGCTGGAAATAACTTTCCTGACTTTGAGAACTGTTTTTACGGCTTGCTTTATTCAGTACACATCAACACTCACCATCTCTTCTCTAAGTCAACTCTTTTGTGTCTCTCTTTCAATGTAATTGGGATATTCACTGGCTTCAATGCAATCAGCCATCTGTGTGTTGGGATGTGCACCCCCCTGCACATACATATGTGCATGCACACACATATGTGCATGCACACACACCCATGTATATGTGCACGTACCCAGTTTCCTCCTGGTTCTGTGAGTGTCACCCAGAAAACATGCAATGATTTATTCTGTTAAAACCTGACTTGAGCCAAGCCTACGTTCTTCTTTGTTTTAATCTTTGTACATTACAAAGTTTCTCTCTCTCAACTTGTTCTTGTCCTGTGTCCCTTCCTCCTTCTGTCCTAGAAACCTAGGACATACACAGGCTATACAGAATGTCAAGTACAAGTCAAAAGCATCATTATAAAAGAAACAGATATAAGAGCCTGCCATTCAGCATGTGGCAGTGAACACATTCAAATAACACAGTTTTTTAGTGGAGCAGCAATAGAAAAATGACTCTTGAATTTCTTACATCCATTCACAAGATCTGGTTATAACTAGAGTATACAATTCTAGTTTCCTTGAAGGAAAGACCATGTCTACTCATCTTGATATTCCCAGTATCTAGCACAGGGCCTGGTATGCAGTAGATACCCAACAAGTAGTGGCTGAATGAATGATGGAATGAAGAATTGCTTTGCTGTAATTTTTTATAACATTATAAAAGTATCATTTGATTGGACTGTTTATGCTTCGACCTTGACCATACAATCTTTGCAATTATCTCCATTCTCTGTTTTTTTTCCCTTATTATCTTGAACCATTTATTCACTCCTTTCCTTTGCTTTTCTGTCTCTCTCAATTTTCCACTTCCCCATTAAAGAGCATGATGAATATTAATTATGTTTTAATATACAAAAACAGCACCCTCATTGCCTTTGATTTTTCTTTGAGTTGTCTTTCCTCTTCACTGTCTCTTTTGATTTCCCATTATTTTTTGTGAAGCTAAATCAAGGATTCCCCTCTGCTCATTTTATCTCCTTACTTCTTCCCTTTGCAGCTAGCTGCCTTTGCTTTCCGTTTGCTTTAACTATTTTTTCTCATAGTCTTCAAATTGTTTATGGTCAAATCTGTCACTTCATACAGGTAGCATCTAAATGCAAATATTCTCCCAGAAAAATTACAGAGTAGCAGAGGAAAAATAATGCTTTGAAATAAACACTGTATATTCAATTGGTTTCCAAATCAGCACCAGCTAAACAAATGCCTAATAGCAGTCCTTAGAGGGACAAGATTGGCATGTTTTAAAATCAGAAGTTATCTCTTTCTTTTTCTCTAACTCCTCTTTTTACTTTTTAAAATATCATGAAAGATTCTTGCAAATGACAAAGGGGACTTTTAGCTGAAACTTGTGGCTTCTTATCACACAGTGCATGTGCGTCTTTAGACCAACCAATAGAGAAATGGAATCTGAACCCTGGCTGGTATGGCTCAGTGGACTGAGTGCCAGCCTGTGAACCAAAGGGTCACTGGGTTGATTCTCAGTCAGGGCACAGGCCTGGGTTGTGGGCCAGGTTCCCAGTTGGAGGCATGTGAGAAGCAACCACACTTTGGTATTTCTCTCACTTTCTCCATCCCTTCCCCTCTCTCTAAAAAAATAAATTAATTAAATCTTAAAAAAGAAAGAAAGAAATGAAATCTGGGAGGGGAAAGCATCAATTTAACTTTCAGGTAAGTCATTTTAGGCCAAAGAAACAAAGATTTAAAGATTCGTATGCCAATCAATCCCTTTGTGCCTTATGAAAAGCTTCCTAAAAGATTCAAAGTCTTGAGGATAATCAGATGCCCTTCATTTAGGTGAACTTCTGGTTAGTTGATGCTGGAGCTAGTGTTGAACAAATTCAGAATGTCAGTCTACTACTTGCAAAGACATGGGTTTGGAAACACCAAATCAATCTAAAATGTCATTTTGGCATTTACTAGCCATGGCTTTGGGTCCCAATTTCATCATCTAGACAGTGAGGTGAATTCTAATCACCTCAAAGGCTAATATGAATGTTAAATGAAACATCTGTATCATCTAGAAGAGTATCTAATGCTCTTAGAAATTATAACTTGAAATAGTTGCACTAATACTATCACTGATAATAATATACAGGTAATCACTGTAAATAAATACTCTTCTTGAATGTACAGTGATCTTTCTCACATTTGCCTTTGCACTTATTGCTATCTTTTCTCAAACACCCCCTGCCCCATTTTGTCATTTAACATAGTGAATTTTTCCTCATCCTTCAAAACCTTTCTATATAGACATTATCTTCTCAGGGAGTATGGCCTGACCTTCTTGAGGAGAACTCATTACTTCATTCCTTGAATCATTCAAAAGTGTTTACTCAATGCCTTCTATGTGATAGACACTGTTCTTGGAACTATGGGGATAGTTTTGAACAAAAGATTAAAAAGCCTCTGTCTCATTGAGTTTCCATTCTACTAGAGAACATAAACCATAACTAAAACAAATAAACAAAATATATAGAATGAAAGATGATTGTCAGTGCTATGGAGAAATGAAGATTATAGAATGCAAAGGCTGGGGAGAAGGGTAGTTTCAATTTAAACAGGTTGATCAGCAAAGACACTTTTTAAGTATTTTTTATTGATTATGCTATTACAGTTTTCCCAATTTTTCTCTCTTTATCCCCCTCCACCCTGCCCACCCAACCCTCTAGCATTCCTCCCCCCTTAGTTTATGTCCATGAGTTGTACACATAAATTCTTTGAGTCCTCTGTCTCCTATATCATTTTTTATCTTTCTCCATCTATTTTATGCCTACTAATTATGCTGCTTCTTCTCTGTACTTCCCCTCCACCCCACCCTTCCCCCCTCCCCACTGAACTCCCTGTGTGTGATGTCCATTTCTCTGATTCTGTTCCTGTTGTGGTTGCTTGCTTAGTTTTTGTTTTCATTGTTTTTCTTTTTTTTTTTAGGTTCATTTGCTAATAGTTGTGAATTTGTTATCATTTTATTGTTCATATTTTTGATCCTCTTTTTCTTAAATAAGTCTCTTTAACATTTCATATAATAAGGGCTTGGTGGTGATGAACTCCTTTAACTTGACCTTATCTGGGAAGCACTTTATCTTCCCTTCCATTCTAAATGACAGCTTCGCTGAATGGAGCAATCTTGGATGTAGGTCCTTGCTTTTCATGACTTGGAATACTTCTTTCCAACCCCTTCTTGCCTGTAAGGTTTCTTTTGAGAAATCAGCTGATAGCCTTATGGGAACTCCTTTGTAGGTGACTCTGCCTTTATCCCTTGCTGCTTCTAGAATTCTCTCCTTCATTTTAATTTTGGCTAATGTAATTATGATGTGCCTTGGTGTGTTCGTTCTTGAGTCCACCTTCTTTGGGACTCTCTGGGCTTCCTGGACTTCCTGGAAGTCTATTTCCTTCATCAGATTGGGGAAGTTTTCCTTCATTATTTGTTCAAAGAAGTTTTCAATTTCTTGCTGTTGTTCTTCTCCTTCTGGCACCCCTATAATTTGGATATTGGAATGTTTCAGGTTGTCCCAGAGAGTCTTCAGCCTCTCTTCATTTTTCTGGATTCTTGTTTCTTTGTTCTGATCCAGTTGGATATTTATTTCCCCCTTTTGTTCTTAATTGTTGCTTTGAATCCTGGTTTCCTTCTTGTCACTCTTGGTTCCCTGAATATTTTGCTTTATTTCATTTTGGGTATCTTTCATTTGTTCTTTCATTTTTTGATCAAGCTCAATCAGTTCTGTGAACATTTTGATTACCAGGGCTTTAAATTCTCCATCAGATGGGTTGGCAATCTCCTCATCGCTTAGCTCTGAGATTTTGCTGTGTTCTTTCATTTAGGCCATATTTCTTTGTCTTGGCTCATCTGGTAAGTTGTAATGGGTGGGGCCTTATGTATTCACCCAGGCAGGGCAGCCCTCTTTTCAGCAAATGCATTTGAACAAAGAGGTGAGGGAGGAGAAAGAATGAATCATTTGGAAACTAATGGAAGAATGTTCCAGAGAGAGGAACAGTAAATCAAAGACTGCAGAATCATTTTTCCTTTATGTTTTTCTCTGTACTGTATCTATTTGTATTAAAACACTTATTCAAATATTTTGTGATTATTAATTATTAAAATTTTAAAATGTATTTTATATTATGGAAAGTACACATTTTATAAATTATGTATTTATGTGTCTGAGACTATGTGTCTGACACTATGTGGGTATATAACTAATTATTGTATAGCGCAGAGTCTGGTGTTCAGCAGGTGCCAAAAATGTTCATACAATTAAATTTAATAATGACACTATTCTTCCTGGAAAAAGTGGGTGGGGTGCAGCATTTCGGTTGCTTAAATAGTTGGTCAGGTCAGGAAGTTTTCATGTGAGTTGGATTCTGCTGTTGGTTACTAAGCAGTGGACGTACTCCTTTGGCGGCTCTTGCGTTCCTTTCCTCTTTTGTGAAATAGGTCCCATGTAGGTTACTATTTGATCAGAAGAAAGGTATTTGGGATGCTGTGTCAGCAGGAGGCATTATACAATAGGATAAGCCATGGGTAGTTTTCCCATGGCTTATCCTATTGTATAAGGATAAGCCGTCCTCACTAGTTTTGCCACATGCAGTAATTAAATTGGAGCCATGGCAAACAGAGGCTGGAAGGGACCTAGTAGTAGCAAGTTCAGGGCTCGTGAACTCCACGCGTACAGAGTCAGCCCGGTATGTGTCATTCAGGAATGGGAACATGGTTAATAGGGGGTGACACCTGGTCTAAACACAGCGACCGTAACTCAGCTGCCGCCATTTGGTCTCATGCCGAAATAAAGGTTACATACCTTCAGGGTGTTCTGAAGCCGCTGTAAATCTACATTCCCAGAAGACGTTCTGATTTTTCAATGTTAGCAACGCGTCTAATTTTATGAACAAAAAAATATGCCAAAACAAAATATGCCCAACAAAAACATGCTTCGGTCCCGAATCCAGTCATTTTGTAGTCTTATATTTAATTAAACTGTCCTTTTTTATTCATAGGGAAAATGAGATACAAAAACCAAGGCCCTGGCCCAATCACAGAGTTCAGGCAGAGGCGGAGTCGGAACCAGATGCTCCAAAAATGCAGGCCATTGTGAACATCATTTCTTGTCCTCAAATGCCCATCATCATGATAACCGATGTTAACATAAACATGCAGCTCTGAGAGTAAAAGGCATCCATAAACATCACACATCCTTTTGCTTTCGGTTTGTTTTGAAGGCTTAGTGTAGAAACAGCTTCTTTTACATCAAAGATCAAAACACCAGGGTTTGGAATGTTTGTGTGCTCATTAGAGTTCGTGTCAAATGTTTCTCTCTGGCTCACACCTACTTGCCACTGAAGGAAAAAATGTCTCGTCAACTATTTATGGAAGACCCCAGGGGCTTCCTCTTGAGAGATCCTGAACATGTAATTTTCAGTACTGCGTGGCAACCACCGCATTTCCTCCACCTCTGCGTCTGCTCTCAAACA
Source organism: Anoura caudifer (assembly GCA_004027475.1). Classification (NCBI taxonomy): domain Eukaryota; kingdom Metazoa; phylum Chordata; class Mammalia; order Chiroptera; family Phyllostomidae; genus Anoura; species Anoura caudifer. The sequence goes on along the minus strand of PVKU01000094.1, from coordinate 316,420 downwards.
ATGCTTTAATAGACGCTGGTATCAACACTGCTGTGGATTTGATCTACCAAGTTCATGATCTTAAATTGGCTGTCCTAGGTTTGCTCCAGGCTAGCACTATTACACCAACAGTACATTATGGAAAAGGGGAGAATCCCTCCCTTTCTCATACGTTCCCTGTCATGTCATTGTTGTTATGGTGGTCCCAAGGAAATCTTTATTGCCCTGCCAGCGTTTGAGAAAACTCTGTGTGTATGTGTTTGTGTGTATGTGTGTATGTGTATTTGTGTGCGTGTTTGTGTGTGTGACACAGAGAGAGAGAGCGTGCGCGCAAGGGAGCAGACAGAGATAGACATACAGAGAGAGACCTTTCAGTTTTAATGTATCAACTAGATTATTCTCGAAGGATAATTTAATGATGTAATGCCCAATGCTTATCGAACATTTTTCAATAATTTCTATTTTCTTAATTTGAAAAAAAGTAGTTAATTGTCTAAATAATTTGTTAATTTAATTAATCAAAGTATTTCTTGGTCAATTTTAAAAAGTTAAGTTTATTAAAACATAATTTACATTACTAAAATTTACCCTCTTCAAGTGGATGGGTTGATGAGTGTTGACAAATGTTAACAATCCTAGTCAAGATATAGAATGATTTCTTCTCTCGGTAAGTTCCCTTGAATCTCTTCACAGCCTATCTCTTCCTCTTGCCTCAGTTCCCGGCAACCAGTGATCTCTTTCCTATTCTTATCATTTTTCTTTCCTATAATGTGACATAAACGGACTTATACAGTATGTAGTCTTTTGCAGATGACTTTTTTCCACACAGCCTAATGCTTACGAGATTCATCCACAATGTTGTATTATCAGTAGTGTGCTTCATTTTACTGCAGTTTTCTATTGTATGAAAATACCACAGTTTATTTATCCATTCACCAGTTAATAGAAATTTGAGTTGTTTCCAATATTTGGATATTATGAATATACTATCACTACATTTGCATGCAGGGTTTTTTTTTGTGTGTGAACAAATGTTTCTTATCTCTTAGAGTAGAATTGCTGGGTTATATTATAAATGTAACATGTAGCTTATTAGAAATTGCTGTGCTGTTTTCCAAAGTGCTTATAATATTTTACATTCCCAGCAGTAATGTATGTGGGAATGTAAAATATTATAGGTGTGTGTTTATTTAGAATTGCTCCACATCTTTACCCACATTTGGTATTTTTAATATTTTAATTTTAGGTATTTGTAATGGTTAATCTAATATGTCATGTTGATTCAGTGGGCCACAGTGCTCAGATATTTGAGTGTTTTCGGAGGTAGTTTTCAATGAGATTTAAATTTATATTAGTGGACTTTGAGTAAAGCAAATTGCCCTCTATTTTATGGGTGGGCTTCATCCAGTCAGCTGAAATCCTAAATAAAACAGAAGGTTCACCTCCACTGAGCAAGATGGAATTCCACCACAAGACTTTCTTCATCTGCAACATTAGCTCTTCTTGGTGTTCCAGGTGAATGACTGTTGGGCTCAAACTGCAACTCCTTCCTGAGTCTATAGTCTGTTGGCCGTCCTCATTAGATTTTAGAGTTGCCAAGCCTCCACAGCCAGAAGCTTGGAAATCTTCATAGATATAAAGATTTGAGAAATCTTCATATCTATGCATATATATCTATAAATCTGTATTGTATTGGTTCTCTTTATCTGGAGAACCTTGGCTAATACAATCATTTAAGATAAGTTTGTTGTGTTATTAATTTGCATTTCTCTGATGACTAGTGAGGTTTAACATTTTTTAATGTGCTCAAGGTCATGTATATATCATCTTTTGTGAAATTGATGTGTGTGTTTGTGTGTGATGCAGAGAGAAAAAGAGAAAGTGGGGGGGAGAGAGAAGGGGAAAGAGAGACTGAACAGGACTATTTGTCTTCCCATTATTAAGTTCTAAGAATTCTTTACATATTCTGGATACAAATCCTTTAATTAATGTGTGGCTCACATTTTCACTTTTTTAAAACATTTTTTAGATGCACAGAGGTTTTAAAATTTAGATTTTGATTAGATCCATATATCAATTTTTATGGCTCATATTTGGGTCCTAATTAAGAAATTTTGACCTAGTCCAAGTTTGCAAGAATCTTTCTCTACATTTTTCTAAGTATCTCATATTTTTAGATGTTATATTTAGGTGTGCTGTTTACTTACAGATAATTTTAGAACACGTTATAAGGGTTAAGGGTTAAGGGTTAATGATTATTCAGTTATGATGTGTCTGGGTGTGGGCCTCTTTGGTTCATCTTGGTGGGAATCTCTGAACTTTCTGGACTTGTATATCTATTTCTTTTACCAGGTGCGGGAAGTTTTTGTCATTATTTTTTTCAAATTGCTTTTTAATCCCTTGCTCTTTGTTTTCTCCTTCTGGCACCCCCATGATGTGAATGTTGGTACATTTAAAGATGTCCCAGAGGCTCCTTAAACTGTTCTCATTTTTTTTAATTATTTTTTCTTTTTGTTGTTCTTATTGGGTATTTTCTGCTTCCTTATCTTCCAAATCACTGATTTGATTCTCTGCTTTCTCTACTCTACTGTTGATTCCCTATAATGTATTCTTCATTTCAGTTACTGTATTCTTCATTTCTGACTTGTTCTTTTTTATGTTTCCTATCTCTTTTTTGAAGTTCTCTCTGAGATCATTGAGCATCTTTATAACCAGTTATTTGAACTCTGCATCTACTAGATTGCTTGTTTCAATTTTGTTTAGTTCTTTTACTAGAGTTTTTTTCTGTTACTTTATTTGGGACATGATTCTTTGTCTCCTCATTTTGGCTGCCTCCCTGTGTTTGTTTCTATTCACTAGGCAGAGGCACTGTGTTTCCTGGGCTCAGTAGAGTGGCTGTATGTAGTTGGTGTCCTGTAGGGCTGGTAGTGCAGCCTTCCTTGTCACTGGAGCTGTTTTTTCTACAGGAATTCCCCCATATGGGCTCTGTATACCTTCCTTTTGTATTTGAGTCTTAATTACTATTGACATATAAATGGGAGGGATTTACCCCCAAGCTGATGGGCTGCAAGGACTATCTGAGACCACAGTGGAGAATCTGCTGAGCAAGGGCCCACCTCACAGAGCAGGACACACTTCAGTGGGGCTCTAGTGTTTGCTGAGTCTGCCCCTTGAGTATTTCATTTATGGAGGTGATTGGGTAGTGTTTGGCATGGCCAGAAGCCATCCATGGATTGCACTGTTTCTTAGGGGGTGCAGGCCAAAGTCAGCCTATGATTGTGCTCTGCCCAGGGTCACCTGACATGAGCTACAAAGTGATATGCAGGTGGCTGCTATTTGTGTTAGGCTTGAAATTGCCCTGGGCATGCCAAGCTGTGAATCAAGGCTAGCTGCTATTAGTTCCAGGCCTGGGGCCGCTTAGTAAGAGGTACAGGGAACACAGAAACTGCTCGTTTGAGATCTTTTAGGAAAGTCTGCAAATGAGCAAGGATAGGCCATTTTTATGGAAAAGTCACTGAAAACAGCTTTCGTGGGCCCACAAGTTGGTTGGGGGTGAATCTGAAGAAATCACCAGGACAAGGCAGTGTGAGCCAGGTTAATGGAGACTGACAACTCCATGGGGGAGAGGGACCCATAAAAGGAACAATAGCCTCTGCCAGCACTTCAGTCTGGGAGAAAGCTGCTCTTTGGCCTTAGCTCCGATGCCAGACAATTCAGTTCCCCCTCCTATGTTCCTGTCACATTTTGAGCTGCTGCTGGAGCCGAGTGTGTCAGTGAGTGAGTGTATGTGTTAGCCCTTTAAGTGGAGCATCTGGGAAGCCCTCCATCTCACTCAGACACAGCCCCCACTGTTTTTTATTTTATTTTTATTTTAGAGGGAGGGGAAGAGAAAGAGAGAGAGAGAGAAACAGATTTGTTCCACTTCATTATGCATTCATTCGTTGTTCCTTGCATGTTCCTGACTGGAGGCTGAACCCACAACCGTGGCAGGTTAGGATGATGCTCTAACCAACTGAGCTACTCAGCCAAGGCCCCCACTGCTAATTTTAGATCTGGAAAGTTATGAAGACTTTCCTTCCCAGCAATGGAACATTGGGCTGGGGATCATGAAATGGGGCTGGGACCCCTCACTCCTCAAGGGGACCTCTGCTGTTGAGACATGCCTCTCAATTTTTAACCACAACACATGGGTGTAAAACAGCCCATTCTGCATCTCTGTCCCTCCTATCTGTCTTGAAGTGGATTCTTCTTTATAGCCTTAGTTATAGGACTTCTGTTCAGCTAGATTTCAAGTGATTCTGAATGGTGGTTGTTCTGCAGTTTAGTTATAATTTTGATGTGGTTGTACAAGATGTGAGCACAGAATTTATGTACTATGACATCTTCATTGGAAGGCCCCAGAACTCTGTGATTTCTTTTTTAATTCATGTGTTATCATAATGGTTTTTAACCATTTGGAGGCATTTCTGTTATTTCTTTTTTGTATTGATTTCTAGTTAATTCCATATACTCAGAGAACACATTTTGTTTTGATGATTTTAATTTATTTATATTTGTTGAGATATGTTGTATTTTTAATAATGTGATCTATCTAAATATCTCTGGAATATTTATTTACAGTAGAAAAGAATGTGTGCTCTGTTGTTATTTAGTGGCATGTACTAGAAATGTCAATTAGTGCAAGTAATTTTGTGTCTTTTATGTCTTACCTATTTTTTGATTACTTGTTCTTTCAGATACTGAAAGAGGACTGTTCAAATTTCCAGCTATTATAAAATGATTAATTTGTTTATTTCTCCTTTTAAGTCTATCTGCTTTGCTTTACATATGTTAAGCACTAAATATATATTATATTATTGATTCTTTAATTATTTATAGCTCTGGCTGGTGGCTCAGTTGGGTGGAGCATCATCCCGTACATCAAAAAACTGTAAGTTTGATCCCCAGTCAGGCACATATGGGAGACAAACGCTTAATCTCTTTCTCTCTCTCTCTCACCTTCCTCTCTCTCTAAAATCAATAAACATATCCTCAGGTGAGAATTAAATTTTTTTAAATAATTTTTTTTGTAAGGCTACTATTGTGAATAAGTACTATTACTACCTCCATGTTATAGATAAGAGAACAAACAGGTGGAAATGTTTAATATCTTACCAAAATGACATACAATGCGTAAGGGTTTATCTAGCTGGGACCTGAGACCTAACATTCTGACTCTGGAAATTATGCATGTGATAAAATATTAAGTAAAATTGGAAATCTAAATAACTATGTTACTTGTTTAAAAGAGAGCAGATTAGAACTAGGAAGCCCATGTTGGATATTACTCTATGGTGGATTATGGGTGATTTATTGCTTTGTTTTACAGTACTGAACTTTATTAGCTTTCTACAATAAACATATGCAACTGTTACAAAAATGTAATTAAATCATTACTTTGTTTGTTTTTATTCATGAGAACCATTTTAAAAAGGCAAAATATTGGATACAGTCTTTTTTATTGAACTACCATGATATTTATCTGCTCAATAATTTGCCATAATCCATTTAACCATATTCTTATTTTTATTTTTAAAATGCAACCAATTTTGCTATAAAAATGGTGTGTTAAATACCATTGCATATAATATTTGACTATATTTCTGAGTGTTTCCTTAGTTTTAATTTCCAGACATGCATTACTTGATCAAATGCAGAAGTCCTACAGTACTTGAAGGAATACTGTATTGAGCCATAGCAGAGAACAGATACACAGAATAATTTCAAACACCAGTCAGTTACATAGAGTATTTATAGTTTAAACTAAGGAAACTATATAAGGTAGAAAAAATGAAAATAGAGAGATTCTGATATCTCATTATCTCCTAAATGTTTAACTAATAGCTGTACTTTGATAATGTGATTTTATACAACTACCTAAAATGCTTTTTATAACACTTGAGATCCACACTGGCATAGGGTTAGATGAAATTATCTTTAGAGTATAAAAAAATGAATCTATACATGTTAGTGATCACTCTTATCTTCCTGAGACATGAGGGCATGTAGACAAGATCTTGTATATGTCTTAACAAAGGAATACAGCTGTGCTTAGTCCCTGGTAACAAGACCTGGGATTCCTATGCTCACAAGATATTTATTTAATAAGTTCACATCAAGTTCTTTTGTTGCGTTCTCTTTGTATTAACCCAATGTTCCCAAGATTTCTTCAGATTTCCACTTAAATTTATGCATATTTTTTTAAAGAGAACCCTATTCCTTATCCCATATTTATTCTTCTTAGTAAGGAGGCTTATGTCATCTTATTTGTTAAGAATAGTTGAAGAATTGACAATTTTTTTTCTAATTTTCTGTTACCCCAGGAAAGTACATTCAAGTTTTGCCATATTTTCTCAGGCATCCTGCATTCCTTTTCCCACCCTCTGCCCCCCAACAGGTGGCATTTGTTCAGTTTTCACAGGGATGTAATGACATTTATTTGTATCCTAAATCTAGTATTAAAAGAGAGACATTTAAATGTCTACTTTCTTTTGTTCATTACAGGTTATTCTTGTGATAAAAGATAATGAATCAAAACAAAGTTCTTTTCACTTAGACTCATGACTCAATACAGGTATTCTTGGAGATTCCCTACTGGGACCTAGTTAATCAAATTTATTTTATAAATTAATGCTCTTCATGAAAGCTTTGTGGTGTGTCAGTTAGTTTTTGGAGCAGCGGATATTCATAGAAGGAATATCACAACCTTCTTATACAGAAGTTTACCCACTATTAATTTAGGTGTAAATTTGCTCAACTTTTGGGGCTGGAGACTGGGAAATCTGAGATCAGCCGTGATTGAGTTCTGGAGAGAACTCTCTTGTTGGCTTGCGGACAGTTGCCTTCTTGCTGAACCCACACATGGCAGGGAGAGAAAGAGATCTTCTGTGGTCCTTTCTTATGAGGGAACTCATACCATTGTGAGGACTCTGCCCCAGGATGCCTCTAAAACCTAATGATCTCACAAAGCCCTCCCCCCTTCAAGTAACATTACATTAAGGGCGAGACATTTAGCATATAAATTTGGGGGGGACATAAACATTCAGTCTATAACACACCCATATCCACACATGAAGATATATATGTGTCTTTAGAAAGATATATATGAAGATATATACATAGATAAATAGGTTTATGAAGATATAAGAACTCAGGAACCATTTTATGCATATAATGCATCCATTTCTGTATATTTATGTATTACACATGTATGTGCCTGCACCTTCAAATATACTCTTATATTCATATCTTCACATATATGTACCTTCATATATATGTCAATCAAAAGTCCAAGTACACATATACACACATAAATATAAATGTAATGGTTTCTGAGTTCTCATACAACCAAGAGTGCACCTTTTCAAGCACGAAAAAAAAAATGTGGTAGAAATATTATTATTAAAATCCTTCTTCTCTAGCTTTATTTATGTTACCACACTTCTCCCAACTTTCATTATTTTAAATGAGAAAGGTTAATTTTTTTGAACAATTAAATTTGGGTTTTGTTTTTGTATAAACAGTTATTCCCCCCTTATTTTGTCTGTGTAGAACACTTAAAAATAATTATAATAAAAATTTCTGCTAGAAGAAATACAAAAATTTGGCCAGATATTTATTCTTTTTACCTTTTATTTGTTTTGCTGGAAACTTGCTAAACCTATATCCCTTGCATTACTTTTCCATTGCTCCATAACTAAATACAAAGCTAACATCTCAAAAACAATACCCATTTATTATCCTACAGTTTCTGTGGCTCAGGAATCTGGGCACAGTTTGACTGGGACCTATCTTAGGAACTCACAAGATTAAAGTCACATGTTGACCAGGCTGCATTTTTATCTGGACACCTGCCCACGGCAGAATCTGCTTCCAAGCTCATTCAGGTTCATGGCAGAATCCATTTTCCTATAGCGGTATGACTGAGTGCTTAGGGTTTTTGCTGCTTGTGGGCTGGAGTTTGCCCTTAGCTCCTAGAAGGTGCCTGGTTCTGCAAGCGCTCCCATAATGCCACAGCTTACTTCTTCAAGCCATCAGTAAGAATCTCGCTCCATGTGATAAGACAGGGTTTTACATAATGAAGTACAATCACAAGTGCAACATCCCACCACCTTTATGTTCTTTTAGTCACAAGTGAGTTTCTGCTGGTATCTGGGGGATGGAGTATAGGTGATCACGTTAGGATGTGTCCACCACAAACCCACTAACTTCTAGTTCAGGAAATATTTTCTTTTAAGTCTAACTGTTGGTCCTTCCCCAAAGAGTTCATTTTTTCCCTTAACAACAATGGTGATTGTATTTTTCTTAGATTGAGATTCTGTATTTTTAAGAATGTTTTAGATGCTAGTGACAGAAATTCAGTTCTAACCAGTGTAGGCAAAAACAGAGGCTTAGTGTAGGGTCCTGGAGTCATTTATGGAAGACAGACTAGGAAGAGTTAAGAGAGCAGTGGAAATGGCTGGAACATAACAGAAACAAACAGAAGTGAGAAAGGTGCATTCTTTCAGTGGTTCTCATCTCTTTGCTGCCTGGCTCTGTGTGTTGGCTGCTTCGCTCCCTTGCTACACATTGAGTTTCTTCGCCTCAGTCCACATGCTTGATGCCAGAGGATTAAATGAGTTAGCACACATAAAGCCGTTGGAACAGTCACCTGGCAAGTGTCCAGCAACTGTAAGCTTATTATTTTATTGTTTGTTTTATTATTGTTGTCTTGTGTATGTTCATGTGGCAGTGGGGGAGAAGCTCTGTAGCTAAATAAGGCTGGAGGATGCTAGAGAGGCAATCTCATAGCTCGTTACTAGAATTTCAACTGTGTCTCCCTTTTCATGAATCTTATTGTTTTGTGTTTTTTCTTGTGTATTCCCCAAGATTCCCTGTGATTTTTTTCTGTATCACCCATTCTATTATTTATACCAATCATATTATTGACTCATTTCAATGCAGAATTTGACTCTGCAACTAACTTCATCTCTCTTTCTTTCCCCACGGTTTCTCCTTTTTCCTCATCCTATGGGTCTTTCCATCACAGTGTTTTCCCTCCTATGGCTTTCTGCTTTGGTTTCATAGAGGCCATACTGTGTGTATCCAAAAAATTTAAAATATTCTCTAAAATATTATTCTGATCATTATAACATGTTTTTCATAGGCATTTTTCTTCTCTGTGCTCTTAAAACTTTATTTTGTCCAAATCACAATATACCTCATCTTCACAAGGTCATGCTTCCATGCTGGGTTCACCTGTTGTCTAGCGAAGAAAGAGGCTTCCTCAGAATAGTTGCCAAATGGATGCTGTCATGTCTCTTCATTACCCCATCTCTGAGCAAGCTAATACCATTTGGGATTCTCCACCTGAGGCTTCTCCAGCATGTGTGAGTACTGGAAAGAAGTACCAGAGAGTTGGCATCCTGAGAGTAGCCCTCACGACAGAAGTCCACTGTGGAATGAGAGTTGCCCTGCTTCTTAACTTCCCAGTTGGGACAACTTTGAAGCCTCTCTTAGGCTCTGTCCCAGAGATCTATGGTGGGTCTGAGCACTAGCTTTTCACAGCAAATCTTGCCTGTCATGAACTTTTGTTGGCTGCCTTCCCTTCCATTAATTACTTCCTTGCTTCCTGATTGAAGCTTCCTGGGACCTTCTCCCCTATGAACTAGGTGCACTCCAAATTTGTCTCAGCTTCTTCTAGAGCAGACTGCCCTGGGTCAGGTCATCTGTCAACAAATTAGGTGAATAATTTTATCTTGAGTACTGATTAATCATTGTTTTGGATAGAGTTGAAATTGTTCACAATTTCAAACAAATTATCATTGTGTTCTACTTTGGCTTGAGATGGGTTCATCGCCCATCATCACTCCATGCTGGTGAATAGATGAAGGGCAGGAAAGCTGTGACCAAAAATGCACTTCATTTTTTAGAGTTTTCCCTTCTTTGCCTCACTCACGGTCCTTTCTTGTAGAGATTATAATTTGTAGGTGCTGGGCCATTCATCTTCATATTTCCTTTTGGTTGTTTTCTGAAACTTTTCATGTAGGACTAGATATAGAACAGATACATGCACAGTATTAATAATGTTTAAGTGTGAGTAGCATATTATCCAAAAGAATGGCATTCCACAGAAGATGGCCTGAGACCCAGTTTTCTTATGCATTTAATCCTTTAATAAAAATGCTGTGCTCTGCACTTACTGTGGTCGAGAGGGAAAACACTGTTTCTGTTCATAAAAAATGCACAACCTAGTATTTCTTAACATGCAGTCCATGCACCACTGCATCTAACTGACTTGGGGGACAGATTCATGGATGTCGTCTCAGACCTACTGATGCATAATGTCAGAAACCCTGGTACTTCTTGTGAATTCTAAACTTTGTGAATGAATGCCCTAGTGGTCGGTTAGTGTAAGTTTTTAATTTTTAATTAAGAGAAACACAGAGAAAGAGAAAAAAGTATCTTCTAAGCAAACCGTATTTTCAACCCATTGTCCATTGATACTCATTAAAGTAATTTAAGGGTTTTAATTTAGAAAGAGCAACAATCCTCATTCTTACACCGTCTTCTTGAAAAGATAATTTCGATATTGGTTTTTCTGGTAGAGTAATTTTGGCACAAAATAGACTCATGTCATTTCTAACAATGGCATGTGTAAGGCATGTTCTGAGTCTTTTCTGAAGATATTTGACTTCTGAATTTTATAGGTAATTTGGCTGGGTATCAGACTCTAGGATAAAAGTAATTTCCTTAGTATTTTAATGGCACTATTCTACTACTTTCTAGCATTTGGTGTTCCTAGAAAATTTCCAGTTTGACTTGCTTATTTGGATAAATCAGTCTTGTCTCTCTAGAAACTTTTAGGATCTTTCTTTTATCTTTGGGGTCTTAAAATTTTATGATGATGTTTCATGTGGTTTTCTTTTTATTCATTGTGCTGGATCTCAGTGGTTTCTTTAAGCTTAATGCCATAGAAGATCCTTTTGTGACTCTGAAGAATGTCTGTTTCTTAGTCCTCCAATAATGTATTTCTCTTTTTATTTAAAAATTTTCATTAACAGTTTACATTCGCTATCCTTTTGTATTAATTACAAACATATAGCATAGTGATTAGACAATCACATACTTTATAATAAATGTTCCCCTAATATTTCAAGTACATACCTGATATCATGCATAGTGATTACAATATTATTGACTATATTCCCTTCACTGTGCTTTTCATTGTCATAACTATTTTGTAACTACCAATCTGTATTTAATCCCTTCACCTTTTTCACCCAGCCCCCAACCTCATGCATCATACCATTTCTTGCATTTTTTTCTCTCTCTTTCTCACCCCCCTTTTTTGCTTCATTTTGGGAGATTTCTAAAATTTATTGGCCATTTCTTATATCAAATTTTGTTGATTTTGCATTTTTCTCCTTCATACTGCTACTTTGGAAATTTTTGTTTATTCTTATTTTTTCTAAAAGTGATATGCATTTATTTTTCATCTGTTGCATAGTTTGTGTTTCCATTGACCTTATTGGTAGAATTAATTCTTCAAAGAGTCTACGATTAAGTTGACCTCAATGTTAAAATTTGCTGGTGTTGTGAGACTGATTTATATCTCTGTTTAGAAATATTGGGAAATATCTCATGGGAAACATGAGAGGCTACATCTGGAGCCAGTAGTCATATGCCAATTAAAATCAGAATTGAATCCTGTGTTTTTAAAATTAACTTTACAAATTTGGCTATTAAGTTCATCAACTATGTAATAACACTGGCAATGTATCAATTGCTTCCAACTTGTTTAAGTACTCTGCACTGGTAATTTCCTTCTACACATATTGTCCCTAATTGAAAAATAAATTTTTTTCTACCTAATAAATGTGATGGGCTGGTACTGTCAAACCATTATTTATACATCTCGGGGGTATTTTAAGGCAGAATCTTAAAGCCAAGTGGTTTTAATCACCCCAAAAGCAAGTTATCCTAGGGTAAAATATGCAGTGTATGTACATGCATGTGTTTTAATGTGTCTTAGACCATGGGAATCCTTAGCTAGAGAGGCAGGTATTTTTCAGGCTGGAATACCATGGCATGTGGCTACCCAATAAAGTTGTTGTTGAAGCCCTCCCTGTTGACTTTTAACCTCAGGATCTGAGTAAAGCCCCTCATTCATTAATCAATTGATTCCATGAACAGCAGGCTGGGTCTGGGATCCTGGAGACCTTGTACCTGGCCTTTATTCCTGACAAATCATCTGATTTTATTGATAGCCACACAGAAAATTACATTTAGGGCAGGGGGCTAAGGTGCACAGTTTAGAACCTAATCCTCAAAAAGAAACAGCGAGAGATGACCCACCCTGGACACCTCTGCAGCCAGTCCTCAGAAATAGTCATTTTTAAAGCAGTGACTCAACATTACTTTGCCAAGCTCACTCTGCTATTTCTTTTTCTAAGGGGTATTTTAAATGAGGAAAGTTTCTCCTCCAGTTCGCATTGCAGTGGGTGGGGCGAGGACAGCTCTCAGCCTGCCATCAAAAGCCTTGAGCAGCCCCTTCACCAGTGCCCCTTGTCAACTCCTATGGTATTGCGTCCTGAAGGCCTCAGAGGATGCTTGTGGGGTGGTGCCTGGCAGTTCGGGGATAGGAATGCTCCTGACCCCACAGCAAGCCTTCGTTCCAGCTGCCACATTGGATCAAATGCTGTGTGGGATTATCCCTTCAGGAGGAAATTCTCCGTTTTCAGCTGCTAGCAGGTGTTGCTGAACAGATTCGCACTCTCTGAGGAGAGGGGCAGCGAGTGGTGTTGGAGGCAGAGGTTTGCTTTGGGTGAGCAGTGATGCTGCCACACCTACACACTCTCTACCAGGGTCCCCAAATGTCTCCCAGAGCTCGAAAGGAGCAGAGGCACAATTGGTGAAAAGGGTTTTTCTTTGGGGGCAGAAGGAACAAGACCTTCCTAATGACTACAGGAACGAGAAAAGGCTTTGTCAATTATTTTTCCAAGAAGATGGAAAGCTGGAGGGCACTCCCGGACATGGAGTCAGGAAACTTATTTTGAACAGAAAAAAAAAATTAAAGATGACACATAGTCTTCAAAATGAAATCATCTGTGACCCTATTTCTTCAGATTTGAAAAGTATGAAGCATGAGGTTTCTGTGGCTTCTCTAGCAGTTTAGATGGTAGGAGCTCAAGTCCTCCAAAGAGCCCATCTCCACAGAACTCTACAATTGCATGTGACCAATCTGCATGATCAGAGGGGGGTTGACTAGTGAAGAAGGAGCATGTCTTAATACTTTCAAGAAATAATAGCTTTTGCGTAGATTATGCAGCCTTACTGCTTTCAAAAGCAAGTAATTACTCAAACTGGGCCAACTAAAGTATTGCAAAGCAGATCTCCTTGGGAATCATGTTTTAACGTAATAACTTTAAAACAGTTTATAATTCACATAGCAAACAGCAAATTTAAAGGGTGTGATTATTATTTAAGTGTTGTGGTTGTTTGGAAAGAGTTCAGAGTAGAGGAAATGACACTTTCTTTAGTTTGGATGGACTTAGATCTGAGATTTCTTTCATATCACTTATTAATTGTGAGATTTTGAACTACTGAGCTGCTTAAAGCCATAGTTACTAATATTTCAGTTTGATAAAAAAGCAGCTATACTACAGAGTTGTTAATAGGAGTAAATTTCAAAAATGCATCCACAGTGGTTGAAAAACTAAAAAATGAAAGACACTGAAATTGAGAACAAGAGAGGAGAGGGATAGGAATATCCAGGGAAAAGGGGAAGGGATTAGAGCAACAAGTATGAAAGACATATGGACAAAAGCTGGGGGGGGGGTGGAAATGGAAGGGAGCTGGGGAGGGCTGGGGCGGAGGGACGGGATGGGAGTAGAAAACAGAAGACTGTATAAGAACAACAATTAA